>JAGDYQ010000002.1:15490709-15849438 GCA_021962125.1 Bulinus truncatus
AAGCCTTATAAATTCATTTGCTGTTAATAATCGGAGATATTTTTATTTATTTTTAAAAATTAAATACGGCTTTGAATTATTTTAAATTACAAAATAAGAATATAGGCCTAAAACTAGATATTTTGCATTTTGGTGTCACCCCTTGTGTGGGTGTCACCCGGTGCGGTCCGCACCCCCCTAGTGACGCCACTGGTATTAAGTAGGAAGTACATGTATGAGTTTTTGTCACAGCATCTTTTATTATTACAAGTGTCAGTTTTTGTATTTCACCACATTTTGTTAGTTTTTCAAGTAATTTTTAGATAAAGATATCAATCTTAAAAAAAACCTACCTCAATACTTGAAAAAAATCAATTTCAAAATATTAATTTTTTTTTCCTACTTTTATAGCAAACTGATAAACTTTTCTGTGAGATTTTTTTATTCCTCAAAAACTTAAATGTTTTACTGTTGATGTAATGGAAAATATCCCTGGTTACATGGAAGGTCATACAGCATTGAATGGAATGTTGTCGGGAAAATAGTTTTATATAGCAATAGTATTTTTATTAAAAACAGAAGTACTCAATCTGTTCAATATATTTATTCTGTGG
Organism: Bulinus truncatus; assembly: GCA_021962125.1. Lineage (NCBI taxonomy): Eukaryota > Metazoa > Mollusca > Gastropoda > Planorbidae > Bulinus > Bulinus truncatus. The sequence continues at coordinate 15,491,303 of JAGDYQ010000002.1, forward strand.
TGAGTCAATATATATATTCTGTGGTGAATAGTAACATGCATCGCAGTAAATATTTTCAGCTGCCACATAGCTAGCTATATGACCCATCCTCCATGATAAAAAGGATGAATTAAAATTACAGGTGTCCACTTAGCTTAATCATCCAAGTTTATGGACACAAGTTATTTTTCTCATCTATAGAGCATGAATCATTTGTAATCGATCATCTAAAAGGTCACATGAAGGCTGCTTATATTTAAAGAGAAATGTTTTTAATGTGACATATTTCGGTTAATTTGTTTGCTATGCTAGCTTAGTTTATAGTTCTGTTATATTTCGTTTGACACATTCTTGAATACGGAATAATAAGCCAAAAAAAAATATGCTGCCCTTTTTTTTTTAATTTGAAATCTTTATGGAGAAAGTTCTGTATTTTTGTGTCTGTGCTAAATTCTTGAAGCATGTGAAGTTATTTACTCTTAAATTATTACTCGTAGGGACAGATGGCCGAGTGGTGTAGATACTCGACTGTCGACCTGAGAGTCCTGGGTTTGATCCTCGGTGAGGCCCATGGAAATTTTTCCAGGTGAAATTTGGTACAAAGTCGTCCCACAAGTTCACCCAGCTTTAAATGGATACCTGACTTAAGTTGGGGAAGTAAAGGCGGCTGGGCGTTGTGCTAACCACACAATCCCTTCATATGCCGAGGTTATAGAAACAGATGAATTCTACACTTCATCTGCCCCGATGGCCCGTTAGGGCTAAGGGAACTTTACTTTACTTACTTACAAATTATTACTCGGATATTTATGTGTTATAGAATTCCTTTTTTCCATGCTGATTTTAAAGTTTCCAGTTTTAGCTTGGTTAAATTTTCTAGAAAAATTTGGTAATAATTATTGAAAATTATATATTTTTTTAATGAAGTAAAATTTATTGTAAGGCTAAAGCTTACCATTCTAATACAAAACCCTGGATCACTGATGTACATCATGTCAGGTAGTAAGCGAAATTTTAATTTTTTTACAGGAGTGACACTGAATAAAAATGTTATACATGCATAGGTATTGCTGGTTTTAGATTTTTTTTTATATGTACAAAGGTTTTTTTCTACTTTTGTTTTGTAATAAATTGATAAGTTTATGTTGATATACATATTCCTTTTCTGATGTCTTTGTTATACATAATCTCATTATTGCTACTCTCAATGCAATGGATTGTAGCCATGTTTGTTATTAGTTCAAAAATTGTACTAGCTCACCTGTCAGAGCAATGGATAAATTGGTTAACTATTTACTAGTAATTTAATTTTTTTTTTAAACATCATAATGTTCAGAATAATTTTGTACAGTCTTTTAGCTGCTGATGTATATACTGTTGAATTGTTTGGATTACTATAAACAAATGCTATTGTTGTACAAATAAAAAAAAAAGTAAATACAGCAGACAATGTGTTAATTATGCTTTACTCTGAGAGAAAACAAAACACACAAAACTCATTTACATATTTAATTACACTTCATCCATGATTCAGTACAAAAACTGTATATCTTAATGACATTTTCAACAATGTATATATAATTCATGTATATAATTTAGCAAAATATTCTAAAAACTTGGACTTGGGTAAAGAGAACAAAAATACTGCCATAAAATGCTCAACAAATATTTTTTATTAGCATTGGGTTAATCAACAATATAAGAACATTTTTTTTTTCTTGAAAATAATGCAGTATTCTACTATAACTCATAATCAGTGTACATAGGGAGCGGTCGTTTCAATTTCATTATAAAATTAGACAAGTATTAAAAAAACTACCAAAAATACCTTTTGTTTAAATACAAAGCTCCAAGCTTTCAGATAATTAAACCTGTAAGACTTTAAGAAACTTTCCAACTAGTTAATGTAATAATAAATTACAGGTAAATTTTGTCTGTCATCAATAATTAAGTGTTCTGATGCATTAATCAGAGAGAGATTATCAGAGGTTCCAAAACTCTGATCATGTTAGGAATTTCTTAGACAAGTAGTATCAAAGGGCTCCAATGCTAGATGAGTTGAGAGGAAAGTAACAGCATTGCATCACTCTGATTTAAATATTTTTATCATACTGAAATGTTGGGGGGGGGGGGGTCCTTTCTATAACTATAATTTCCATTGTTACACCTCAGCATGCCACAGAAAAATTCTTAATTTTAAACAATATTGCTAACAGAGTCGACATTCATTTGGAAACAAATGCTCATTTTATAAACCACTAGAGAAAATAAATTCATAAATTTGCATGTAGATTTGATTTTTTTAATGTTTATAAATTCTGATCACGGATATAGAGTGATATTTTTTCACAAAAAATAACATTTATAACACATGGAAAATATAATGCTGGTCTACACAGAGATTTTGGCTTCTGGCTTTTCTCCAAACATTCACGCTCCAAATAAATTAAATGCCCAGTTGTACAAACAACAAAGTCATTACAACAAATGATTCACAATGAATAAATTAAGAAAGAATGACGTTTAAAAAAATAAAAAAAAAACAACGATTTTTAGCGATGGGTGATTTTTTTTATGATCATACAAAAGTCATCATTCTATAAAATAGAATGAATGAGTCACAGCAATTAAAATATGTACATTTTTTTGAAAATTATAAGCTCGAAAACCAGTGGCTTATAACTTCCTGTTCATTATTGAAAAAAAAAGCAAATGTAAAATTTGTACAGATCTAAAATTCAGAAAGAATTTAATATGATTCATATGAGTGTATTTTTATAATGCTAAGAAAATAGTAATTTTACTATGCTCAAAAGTCAAAAATGAATTTTCACTCATAAAAAATAAATAAATCTGAATACGATTTAATGAACACTTTCCCCGTTTAAACTTGCTGACATTTACCTGTACCAAAAAAAAACAACATTTTGTGTAAGCTATTATAACTTGGTAACCTTATAACTCCTAATTTAGCTTTCATCTGGTAAAATTGTGATGCATAACCTTTTCTCCGGCCAACTGTACGTCTTTGGACATAATATCTGAAAACAAATATATCTTGAATACACCTTGTCAGGATAATCACCGAAAACACAATTTAAAAGATCTAAAGACTCGGATCAACAAATCTAATCATAATCAATGTACTTTTCATACCTCATCAGGATTGGAAAGTTCATCGAGATCATCAATCATTTCATCAATACCATCATCTTGAATCAACACCTAGATTAAAATTGTTTCAAATTATGAGCAACTAATAGTCTATAAAAAATAAGTTTTTAAAGTCATAAAGCCACACAGAATACAAACATTTCAACTTTTTAAAACTTATTATGGCACACCTAAAACTTTCTACGGGTTTTAGTAAGAAAAGACTTTCAATAAATAAAATTGATGTAACCAAACAAATTTAATTGGGTAAAATCATAAGCAATTTTAGATTTCTTGCTTAAAATCTCACAGAATGTTGGAGCCATTCATTTGAAACACAAAACTCCAACTTACAACATACTAATACTTGGAATCTCATTTGCAGTTATTAATAAAAAAAACATAGAATGAGAAATGAATGTAAAGTTTATTACCTGTAACCATGTGCCATGAGCTGCAAAAGGGTGTTCATCATCTGTGATGGAGCCAACGACAGATGAAGAGACTAAAGTAATGGCAATATCATTCCTAATACCTTTGCTAAGGTTTAATGCGGACCATGTTTTAAGCGCCCCCTAAAATAAAATTAAAAAAAAAAGTTAAATGATGAAAAAATGGGGGATTTGAATAGAAAGACATTGTAACACACAAAGCAAAGTAGGGGTGAAATACTGCAAGCCACCACACTAGATAAGTTAGCAGGTCAATAGGATAAAGTCCACTGCTTAGATCAGGATTTTCAATGCACATGAGTCATTTCTGTGGTTTTGAAGTTAAATTAAATGAGACATAGGTCATGCTCACAGTATTGTTTCCATGGATGTAGTTGGAATGTAAAAGTGGTACTAACATACTGATCTATGAATAGTTTTGTAAAAGAATTTAAGACAAATGACAGAGACATTCAAAGAACTACATTTCTTGGAATGATTAATCTTATTACAATTCACTTAAAAGAAATAATTAATTATATGTGAAAAGGTCACAGGTCAATTAATACCTTAATGCTAGAGGTAGTAGTGAACCTGCTTCCAGGTTAAACTTAAGATGAACTGATTCCAGTGACCTGGTTCTAATTAGTTCTGTGGGACCTTCAGAGCTAACTATTGCTTTATCCAAGGACTCTTTCAGCCAGAGTGTGACTGAGAGCTGAGGGGGATAAAATAATGGAACACTGGTTAAAATTAAAAAAGCATTAAAAAAAAAAAAATGGCTCGGGCTTAAAAATGGCATCCTAAGGATAAATATATTTTACTTAATATTTAGGATACATCAAAATGATGCTGCCTATTTTAAAATAAAATTTTTAAGTTTATTTAACTAATATCCTTATTTTTTTCATTTGATAATCTGATTTTTTTTGTTACAAGACAGTATCAGGTTATATTAATATTATTTATTAGAAAAAAAAAAGTTACGCTTACTCATCATTCACATTCAAATGTGTGCTGCTAAGACCCTTTTTCAAAGTTGCTTTGATCTGTTCAGATTCTAAAAAAAAAAAAAAAGAAAATATTTTTAAAGGAACTGACAAGAATCAATATAAACTCATTCAGAAACTCTGTGAGCCGTATGAAAAAAAAAAGAATTTCATAAGGATTACTATTGTTGTATGTCTGTAATTATATAATAATCTCTCATACATTCCATGCTCTGCTATTTACATTGCTTTTATATTTCCTTCATTTAAAATTACGTAGAATTTACATGTGCAATAAATACTCATCCTGCAAAGCTTTCTTGAAAAAATTCTTGTCTCCACAGTAATGATTAAGTCATTTTGGAAGTTCTGCAGGCTGGCACAAAAATAATTTCTAATAAACTTACCATACTGGCTAATGGTTCGTCTGTCTGGTTCATTTCCACCTCTCCTAACATCTCTTTCAACTTCATCGTCATATCCTATCTTTTCGTTTTCCTTATCGGGTCTTCAACTGTCTGAGCTGTGATTGTTTTCCCTGGTTCATCCCAGGAGCACCAGCACCGGACCCCACTCAAATGCGTCCTTCTTGTTCAATGCCTTGATCTAACCTTTCCCTGCAATTAACATGGCAGTCTAAAACTGTAGTGTTTCTGTTTGGAACACTTTTTTTTTTTTCAACTTAATATTCTTTTAAATGTAAGAATGTAGGTCACGTAATGCTTTCCATGTGGACAGGAACAGCATAGTAACTAATGCTAAAAAATTTGCTACTGACGTGATACCTGTTACAACTGTACATAAGGTCAACTACCCTGCAGACCTCAGAGACTACTAAATTCATAGCTTTCATTACCCCTAATCAACACAGATATATATTATACAGAATTTGTTATCGAAATTTAAAAAGTCCTTGACCACTGGTTAAAAAAATGTTGACATTTTTCATCTTATTTACTTTCTTGAAGCCATGGACTTTCCCATAACAACCAAGAGTAAAATCCTCTGGTTTAAAAAAAAGTCAGGGTAAAAGTAATAAATTTCCTTCAAAGTATTAAAAAGCCTTATTAGTATTTTAAATATACACAAGTCAGTGTACCATGTTAGGTTATTTTAATAGTTATATCTTTGAGGTGCCCACGATTTTGAAATACTTATTTAGTATATCTTATAAGTACATGCATAGTAAAAAACCAGTTGAATTAAAAAGATGAACTTTCATTCCATATAATGTGCAATAAAAAAGCAAGTTCAACTATTCAAATAAAAATGACAGATTTTTAATAACAATGGCGACTAAAAAATAAAATGCCAGATCTGCAGCGTCTTAGTATTAGCAGATGCTCAAAATTGAGCAGATTTTTAATAACAATGACGACAAAAAAATAAAATTACATTCTGCAGATGTAGTATTAGCAGATGCTCAATAAACAATGATCCAGTTATGTACAAAAATAAATAATTTAGAATCTTTGGAGGTTAAAATTTACAAATATTGAGAAGCGATCGGAAGGAGCAATCCAAATGGATCACTCATTCTGTATAATAAATATATTCTGTGTAACCAGTGAATTCATATTTTATCCCTGCTACAGCCACCTATATGAGTCAGTGTGTCTGCCGTCAAACTAATGTCATCAAAGCGGGATTCATCTCCAATAACTTGGCTAAAGCACATCTGGGGACTACCTAAACTGAAGTGAAAAATTCTTTTCTGGAATGCATTCAGTGCTCTTTGTATTATTAAGAATCCTGAGACCAAAGATGATGGCCAGTTAATTCAGATCAAAATTTTTTAAAATATAATTAAAAGTTGTTTTTTTTCCAGAAAACAATTCTTACTTTTAAATGTGGATCTAATTCAAAAATTGTCTCCCCTCTCCTCATGTCTGTCACGAGAGCCAGGCACCACCAGCACTGGAAACATAAAAAAAATTACATGACAATTAAATATGGAAGTGAACTATTTTGATAAATTCATTTAAGTAATATGACCAACCAAATTTTTTGCTTAGATCAATTTGATTTTTCCATCAAATATTTAAGTTAAAAAAAACAGAAGCATTTAAAAGTTTGTTTTGTACACGGAGATGTATAAAGTACTCAAACTAAAAGAGCCGTAAGAAAACAATTTTTTTTTTTAAATTTTCAACCAAATTCGCACTTCTAATAACTATTAGACAATTAATAAATTAGGAGCAATAATTGTATATAAAGAAGAAAATCATTTGCTGGAATATTTATATCAACTAGAATGAACTTAATGGAAAAGGCTGTGAATATCAAGCGTTCAAGAAAAACAAGCTTCTTTTTGACTTTATTAAAATTTACAAAAATAATCACCTAATCTATAGGATTAATAAACTGATATAAAAAAAAAACAGTGTCTGAATTTAGTCTAACTTACGATGGTTTTGATCTGAGGAGCTCTATGATGCCAGGACCATTCCAGTGCTGAGCTGCCTTCAGTTCCTCACCGCAAACACCCACAATCTAATCATAGGCAGAAAATTTGTCCATTTTTTAACTACGGCTTTCAGTATTCACCATTCATATGCATATTTCTTAACTAGATTGCTCAATTTAGTCGTTAATGAATTTTATTTTTAAAACTAGTAACATATGGAATTTAAAAAATACTTTTTTCCTAGTCTGATTCAGATAATCTCTTAAATATACTTCATGCATCTATTTAAAAAAAGGCATAAATGTAAATATGAATTATTTACGCTTGTTGTAAAAGCTATAAATATGGCATGAGTATAATTCAAGGATGACAGGTAATATCTTTCTGTACCTGAATAAAGGTGTGACACCTTAAAGTGAAAATAGAGGCTGTAACTGTGCATGCTTTAGTCATCAGCATGTGTTGAATTCGTGATTCGCTTCCATCAAGCGGGGTGTGCCAAAGACATGATCCCCACTACATAGTACATTTTCTAAACAGCGATAATATTAAAACACTAAAAATAAATCTTAAAAGTGTTTTTAAAAAAATCACTAAACTCAGTATTGTAAAATAAAAAACATCACTATCTTTCAAAATTCTCTACTCTTTAACTTAAAGTCACCTGATTGAAAGACATATCTAGCAAGAGCTTGCATTAAAGCTGCAGGCCATGTGGGTGGATTGGCTTCACCAGGTTCTCTTTTCAAATCGAAAGGTTAATTCAAAGCCAAATCCACTTGGGCCATCTGAAACACCAAGTCTGAAAATACAAATGGATTAATTAATGCATGTGGTAACATTTTCAACAATATTTTCTTTATTTAAATTGAAAAGAAGAAACAAAAAACTCTGACTTACTCGTAAACTCACCAATCTCCGTGAAGATCTGATAGTCCAAAGCTAATATATTGCCAATGAGGTGGAGATATTACGGTCTGGGTCTCCTGGATTAGCATACATACTTATGTAATCCAATGGATCTGGCCCTCCAAGCCTGTTGTTGATAAAACAACATTAAATGACTGGGATATCAGTTACGAAAAGAGATTTCTTTAAAAATATGAGTAATATTAATAATGTATGTTTCGGGTTCATGATAATGACTGTTAAAAAGAGTGATTGTCAGTTGAGCGACTACGCTCGCCCGACTGTTTTAAAAAGCGACCGCCACAACCGTTGACCACATGATGGCGATTGTATTGAAAGAGTGATTATCTTTGCTACAGTGACAAATCCATCAGACAACTGGCAACAGCTGAAAACACCCAACATCCCATACAAAAAATGGTTTAGAGACTGCTCATTAAAAAATTGAAGGCAAGAAAGAAATTAATAATTACATTTCTATTTATTCTAAATGAATTAAATGAATTAAAAATAACACTTAATTTGGATGGTAGTTACACTATGAAGTCACATGATTTAAACACCTAATTTAAAACAGGATAGAAATGGATCAAAGAGTGTACAAGAAAACTTCATGGCTTATCATGTCACTTCCTTTTCTGGATTTTATTAACTCCATTGTAGGCCACAGTAATTTTTTCAAAACTAATAACTCTGTAGTCTCAACCCTGTCTTGACTCCATCTCTTAACTCTTCCATCTCTTGACTAACTTACATGTCCCAATCCAGCCTATTTAAACCTCTAATGTCAGCACCTTATTAACTCTACTTACGTCACAGTTTACTTCCATATTGTCCTTTCTGTTCTAATCTCTCTAAGGAGCGTCATCTGATTGACATAAATTAACTCTCTTAGACTGCCGGACGTCCCCCCCTCCAGTCTACATCTAGAGTCGTCCCACCATTGCTGTTTTACAAGTCTATTGTTTTCTCCCCACCTACTCTTAAGTCGTCTATTTTACCATTTCTCATCTTAATCCTAATTGCTAGACATCTTTTATATCACAACATTGAAAGGAATAGTCTTCAGTCTCTGAGCCCAACCCTATCTCCTAACAGTGAGTGTATCACATTCTGAAGTTGACAGTAAAGTCGCTATTATAATGCGGTCGATATTCAGACAGTCGCCAACCTGATTACGTCGCTCTTGTGAAGTCGCTGTTTTGACAGTCATTATCCTGCCCGAACACCAATATTAATCCACATCGACATTGATGATATCCTTAATACACAGATATGTAAAAGCTATAAGTATTCAAAATTATGTAATGGGTCAAACCTATGCAAGTAATTATATCAAGTCACCTTTAGCACAGTTTACTGTTTAACCCTACTAATCAGAATCTAATTGAAAATTCTATTGAGAAAATAAGCACTGCTTTTTTTTTTTTTTTTTGAGATGATCACTACAAGTACACTAGCATTTTGTAAAACTATTATTCAATTGTAAACTGAACTTTATCTTGCTTCTGAGTAATGGAAAAACAGTGACTATGAAAAATATTAATAATTTCTTTAAAGGCAGTCGGTAGAGAAAAAGTAACTATAGCTAGGTCTGTTAAATTATGTAGGCCTGCACTTGTTTTCTAAGACAACCACTTGTATTATTAGCAATGATAGTAATGAGTAATGCAATGGTATTATCCCTACTCAGCTACTGATTACAATACAGACGAAATATTTTATAATTAGATGAATCTTACCAATATTTAACTAAAGCTGTGACCTGTAATGGATTTGGTTGATCAGGATATAATCGACGACATGCTGAATATATAGCTTCCAAGCCAGGAGGAGTGATAGGAATATTTCCAGGCGTATAAACACTGGAAACTCTTTTTTCTCTATCGTCCATTTGGAAGTTTGTATGGCTCATTGTGTTCTGTTTACCTCCCACCCTAACACATATGTTATCTTAACATTTTTAGTGTTGCTTTGCTTTAAAAAGAAAGTTATGCAGTATTTGCAGGTACAGATTTGATTTGCTTTGTCCAACAGCTTCCTTTTTCCATTTAAAATTATTTTATAATGACTAAAATGTAAGTATCGTAATAAGACAGTTAACATTCATTGTTGGAACAGCCACAACAAGGTAGAGACCACCCAGATAGTCAACATTCGGGTGGTCTGTTGACTCTTTTGTGCCGAGGAAAGTTTAGTATCTACTTGTCGAGAAAAAATTAATGATGGTCTAATTGTGTACAAAAAAAAACCTATTTAAATTATGCTGCATGTGTCGCAATATTACAATAAACAAATATCTTCATTATAGTTATGATGTATTTCTTCCTATTTGTTGAAAAAAGGCCACTTAATTAATTACATTTGGCATGCACGTAGACCTACCATTATTTTTTGAGGTTGAAAAAAAAAGGGGGGGGGGATTAGTGGTAGACTAAAGGTGTGGATAGTTGGTGTTTACTCTCCCCCCCCCCCCCCCCACCACCACCAATCTGGCTTCTTCGCTATCGTTGTTTTTTTTTAAATAGTCATTAGTTGACAGAAAGTGAAAAGTTTGGCGTCATTCATTGACAATTAAGTATTGACTTCTGTATAAATTTGTTTGTGATTCCAAGATAATATCACATTTTGTACTTGTAAACCTCCCAATAGTCACATTCAATCTGGCTTTCTACCTGTAGCTCTTATTTCATGTATTGTAGTACAGTAACTTGTACTTTCTCTCAGCTGCTGGTACGGAATGTAATAGACTCACTCGTGCTAGTGTCTGTTCTCTTCATCTGGCCCAACAACATTCGTCTTTGACTAAGTTTAACAGGCCAGAGCCGTAATTAAGATATTGGGGGCCCAATGTAACCGTATTTGGAAGGAGAGGGGGCTCCTAGTTTTCTTTATATAGATTATTAAAAAACGCATGGTTCTCATTTTATACATATGACTGAACAATTATTTCAAAAGGAATTATTTGTGTTTGTGTGTGTGTGTGTGTGTGTGTGATAAAATTTACATAAGCTGGTGAACATAATAATAACAAGCAGAAATTTTTCTATTATCAACATAATTAATTCCATTTAATAAAAAAAAAAAAAACACGCTGCTTACTGTTTACATCGTCGCAAAATTATTTTGACTGAGTCAGTTTGTACAATAATTTATTTTGTCGCGATGGAAAATGGTTAACTTTCTCCTTCATCAAACCGTTCACTGTAGGAGTTCAATGATAGGGCAAAAACATAGTCAGATGACCAACCATCTTACATCCTACCATTGGGACAAATGGCTGTGAAACTCATCTGTATCCTCGCAACTAGTCACAACCTCAGCTGAAAACATATTTTTTAATTAAATTCTCAATCTGCAAAACAACCCTCTTCATATTTGAGGTGGCGTATTTAGCTTTGAGATGATCGCAATGAACATCGGAGCAGATGAAGTGTAGAATTCATCTGTTTCAATACCCTCGGCATATAAAGTAAAGCCGCCTTTACTTCCCCAACTTAAGTCAGGTACCCATCTAAAGCTGAGTGGACTTGGGGACTTACACCAGGACCTGAAAAAATCCCAAGGTCCTCACTGAGGTTCGAACCCAGGCAGGCCCGTAGCGTGCGGGGGGCTGGGGGCCGGGCCCCCCCTGCGTTTTGCCTGGCCCCCTCTGCTTATTTGTTCTACTTAGTAAAATGTATTACCTGGCTCCCCCTGCTATTCTCTGGCCCCTGCTGTAGAATGCCTGGCCCCTGCTGTAGAATGCCTGGCCCCTGCTGTATAATGCCTGGCCCTGCTTTAGAATTTTCCCGCGACGGGGCTGAACCCAGGACCCTCCGGTCGGCAGTCTAACGCTCTACACAAATACCACCCGTTTCTTAATGAATATGTAAGAAAGGTGAAATGTCAGTTTGTTTCTTTTAAAGACCTATGAAGCTTTTGGTTTTGACCCTATCAATAGTGACATTCCGTCAGTCGCAACAATTATAAGTTTATTAAAGGGCAATCCCAACCTGCTCATTACTTCATCAAGCGCATGTCAAATATTGAAACCTAGAGTTATTTCCCAAATACCTACCAATAGACACCATGTTCAGCATTTCTCTATTCACACTTCTATAGATACGTAGTAGATACACACAAATGGCTTATTGAAAAGCATCCTGAATCTCCAACACTGTACATTTTTTTTTTTAATCACACTTACACCTCCACCCCTTCCCCCACCCCCAATATTATTACTCGTTTCACTAATACTAATGCAATCTTCAGTTGTATGTCGTGATAGGATTTGTTCGATCATTTTAACAGTGCTCGATTTAAGAAAAAAAAACCAGTGCCGAGGATGAAAAAAAAATTTCTGCAGAGCCAAGGATAAATGTCTATGGTTTCATTCCCGGATGGGGATATATTAGCTAAAGCAGAGCCGGGGATGACAGTTCTCAGTGCCGGGGATTTCCCCGGCATCCCCGGCGGTAAATCGAGCCCTGCATTTTAAGCTGTTTTATATTATACGGGTCCACAAATTTAACCACTCTAGAAGGATTCGTATACCAAGCCCCCCCCCCTATATCTCCCTTGGTGTCTCCATAGACGTTGCACTATCGGGGATGAAAGGTGGGCACCATGAAAACCGTCCCATTGGAACCAACGGAACACGATTGTCACGTGTGCACTTCTATAGGGGGTTTTACTCCGAACGTGACAACTAAAAATAACTCCAACTCGATATATATATAATACAAAAAAATCTTTAGTAACACGCTTGAATAAAACATGACAACCACAGCTATCTCCTATAGCATCAATTCACCTCTCACCTCGAGTGACCTACACTAACTGTCTCAATAAAGAGGTAAAAAGTTAAGTAAAGTTCCCTAAGCCCTCAAGGGCCATCGGGCCAGATGAAGTGTTGAATTCATCTGTTTCCATAACCTCGGCATATAAAGGGTTCGTGTGGTTAGCACAACACCCAGCCGCCTTTACTTCCCCAACTTAAGTCAGGTACCCATTTAAAGCTGGGGGGACTTGTGGGACGACTTTGCACCAAATAACACCTGGAAAAATTCAATAAGAGGTGGTCATCAACTATTAGTACGCATGTTCACTTGACCACTAGACACGCACCCACGCACGCCAATCACACTGATTCTCTCCCTTGACCGTTCGTACTCTAATACAGTCGTGGTGCGTGCAGAGCAATCCTTAACACCCGTACGTATCCACACATACACAGTCACCCAGTGACAGCAATGATGGTCATAACAACTATCGATGTACATTCATTTACACAATAATTCTTTAAACATGATGTATCTCGATGAGTCCACACAGAAAAAAAAATCACTTTGCCTATATTCTGACTAACCAACAATCAATGCGTGTAGGGTTCTAATAGTCTCTAATGTTCTAACTACTCTACACCTACTCCAATCATCGACTGTCTCTCAACTAATACCGTGTCATCCAGTGCTCGATTGAAGAAAATACCAGTGCAGGGGGATGAAATAAAATGTCTGCAGAGCCGCGGGGATAAACGTCTATAGTTTCATCCCCCCCCGCCGGGGATGAAATTAGCTAAAGCAGAGCCGGGGTGACAGTTCTCAGTGCCGGGGATATTCCCATTCTTCCCAGACGGTAAATCGAGCTCTGGTCGGGATATATTTTATTTGAATCATACAGTTGTTAGGGTATATTTTATTTGAATCATACAGATGTCGCAGTATATTGTATTTGAATCATACAGTTGTCAGGATATATTGTATTTGAATCATACAGTTGTCGGGGTATATTGTGTTTGAATCATACAGTTGTCGGGGTATATTGTATTTGAATGTCATACAGTTGTTGTGGGGTATATTTGTTTCTGAATCATACAGTGGTCGGGGTATATTGTGTTTGAATCATACAGTTGTCGGGGTATATTGTGATTGAATCATTCAGTTGTCGGGGTATATTTTGTTTGAACTGCTGCTGGTGCTGTCGGGGTATATTGGGTTGGAAAACTATACAGTTGGTCGTAGTGATATTAATGGAATCATACAGTTGTCGTGGGGCATATTGTGTTTGAATCAACATGCAATTGTCGGGGTATATTGTGTTTGAATAAATCATACAGTTGTCGGGGTATATTGTGATTGAATCATTCAGTTGTCGGGTATATTGTGTTTGAATCATACAGTGATTGGGTATATTGTATTTGAATCATACAGTTGTCGGGATATATTGTATTTGAGATCGCACAGTTGTCAGGGTATATTTTATTTGAATCATACAGTTGTCAGGATATATTGTATTTGAATCATACAGTTGTCGGGATCTGTATATTAAAAAAACCGTTGCCGGGGATGAAACAAAATTTCTGCACAGCCGGGATAATTGCTTTAAAGCGAGCCGGGGATGACAGTTTACTCAGGTTTCCATTCTGCCCCGGGGGATATCCCCGGCATCCCCGGCGGTAAATCGAGCTCTGGTGTCATCTAGGCCCCTAGTGGACCATACCGCTGTCCGCTACTTATCAACAAGTCCCTATGAATGACTTTTTTAAAACTTGTACACAGTTATTGTTTTTGACCTCTCAATCTGTCCAAGATTAGCCGTATTAAAACCACTTATGTCCCCGACTCTTTTAATTGTCCAAGCCCCTGACTAGTCCGTAACGTACACAATCTTTTTGTCATCAGTCAACTATGTACAACTCTTACATTTTCACAGTCAAGGAGCGGACTTGAATGTGTGGGTTAGAGGCCCCGGTGGGCGCGGAAAGAAAATGTTAGGTTTCTTTAGACAAGGTAAGAAACATATCAAAAGAGGGTTTAAAATTGAGATTTGTGGGGCCCCTAAATACTTCAGGGGCCCTGGGCCACTTTTATCATCTTTTTGACAACACTTATCTTTCTTCTGCTTACATAAACTTTAGTTTAGTCATGCTACTATGTTAGACATTTTAAGTTTAAAGTAAATCAATAAATTTTTAATATAAATTTAACACAGTGAATGCGCCAATGTTTTCATATAATTTGAAAAGGAATCGTATTATATTTATAGTAGTAGTAGTTATTTTGATTTATTTCGAAAACCTTGGATGCGTTATTTTTTATGGTTTTTCCACGAACTGCACTAATACGATACGAAACAAAATAAGTTATTATTTTAATCTACATCAGGGGGATATGCATAAGCTGAAGCAGGAGAGTTCCTTTTTTCTTTTATATTACATGTTATCTCATTTCCTATTTAGATCAATTGTTCAAAAGCCGAACTCCTTCCTGACCCTGTTCTTCGTCTCAGACTGATTTCCTGATATCTTTAGCCCTCATTAGAGCTATGGGTTTATCTGTTTCAATGTTAATGAATCCTCTTCAACATGTTGGTCCAGTGGAGTGTGGTATTTTCTGTCTTTCGCTGTTTACATTTGGACATGGTTTTCTATATATGCCCTTTTCATTGATCCTAGTGGAGAATTTGTTCTTTAGTGCAGTCTTGATGTCTGGTAGGTTGCCAAGTATGATGTCAGCAACGGGATTATCCATAACGGTTGCCATAACAGACCCAGATATAAATGGTGTGTCGATATTAATTTGTGCTGTCGGGAAAAGTTTTCGTGAGCCATCTGCGAGTGTTATTTCTTCCTCGAATGGTAGAAACTGTGCGGGTAAAACTAAACTTTTCTCACCACTATATTGACTGCCCGTATCTCTGAGTAGTTCCGCTATAAAGTTGTTAGACTAGTGCTGGAAAGAATATTGAGTTTACCTCGTGGGTTTAATACAAAGCGGCGACTGGCGTGTTGAGTTCGGTGGTTGGTCTTGGATTCGCTCTCATTTCTTCTTGCCTGTAATGGGGATGGTGGTGAGCGGTGTCTACTGGTGTGATTATTTCTCCACCTCTGTATATGATTGACAGACAGTATTTGTGTGTTGGGTTTGCGAGCCTTCTATAGCGCGACTAAGTTATGCAGCAGTATATTGTAGTGAATCTGTCCTGCTGATCAAGAGATCGGGATGAGCATCACGAAATGTAGAGTTCCCGAGTGCTGCCTCTGTTCTCACCTTCTTCTTGCAGGAACTGGAACAATTCTGGGCTGGATGTTCAGGAACTTGTCCACCACCAGCAGCTCCATGATTTCTTTAGGTCATCTTTACTAATGCCAGATAATTGTAGCCAGTTTACTAAATGCGATTTGACCGTACCTACAAACTGTCGGGGGTCATAATCACAATCTGGTTTAATGGTGTGAAAGTCTCCGATAAGTTCTCAGACTTGCCCAGAATCTTCGTTAGCGCTTTCTTTAATAGCTCGTAGTTCGATATTTCTGCTGGTTGTAGGGTTTGGATCAAAGAGAGAGGTTTGCCCTTGATTAGAGAAATAAGATGAGATGGCCATTTTGTTGTGTCCGTTTCCTGAACAGACATTACTAACTCGAATTGTATTAAAAAACTTTCTATGTCTGTTGTGCACCATCAAATGGTGGTGGCTTGTTGAAGGGGGCCCGGTGTTGGAAAGTTGCTGTACAACAGTTTCATTTGTGGCTCTTATCTTTTCCATTTCAAGCTCATGGGCTCTGGCCTTTTCCTGCTGTTCTGCCTGGTGTTGTTCTTTTCGTTCTTGCTCTCTTTTCTCGTTCTTGTCTCTCTTTTTCCTTTGTTCTGTTTCGAATAATCTCTCTCCTCTCTCGTTCTTGTCTTTCACACTGCTTTTCGATATACTCTTGTTGTCCTTATCAGTAAGGCTCAATTGTTTGCTTGCGGCAATATTTTTCCATTTCGTTCTGTAGTAGATCCGTTTTTTTTCCACTTATTGGTATTGTGCTAGTCCGTGATGTTGGTTGGTGTGGTCTTAAATAACTTTGGACCGTCGAAGAAAGACGGCTGAACTGACACTGACAATTTTCAAATACGGTGCATACATTATTTCATTAATTTTGTTTATCTCGAAAAAATAGAGCCAATCATAAAAGCACTTATGTAAGGACATAGACAGTCATAGATAATTAGACAGACATTGTTATTAGTTATATAGATAGACAATTAATTATTGTATTAATGTAGATGTTAGAGGGAATTCTGCAGTGACGCACCTAATGAACGTATATTAAATCGTAGCAGCAGAAAAGACAAATGGTTGACGAGAAAGATAGAACATTGTTTTGCTATTTTTGTTTTGTTTAAGTTTGAAGAAGGTAGTAATTAGAAGGAACGGAGGAGCTAGGGAAGAAGTATTATTACTAAAAGAAATGAGAACGGGTGTTTATCGTAGAGATTATGATTTAGTTGTTGAATGTCTATTATTGAATAACTAGTTCTTACGATTATCACTAAAGCATTTTGGTTAATAACTGGAGGTGCTATGAACTTGAAGTGTTGTGCAATTAAAGAAAGTAATTAGAAAATAAATATATAAAAGAGACCACCGCATCCATACCTGACAATTAGTGTCAGAAGTCTAAGACAAATATTAATTATCTAGGAACCATTGGGTAAGGAAACAGCTAAGATAGAAAAGAAACTTTGTTATAGTGTTTATCACAAACACAAGAACAACTCATGAATGAAAGCATTATTGCTACTTATTGAGAATTAACTAAATGGTGACGTGTCAGATATATTGCCTGTGTCCTGCTATTTGACCTGTGGAGAGCATATGGCCCGTCAGTAACAGTACAACCGTCATTATCAGCGTCAGTACAACCGTCATTAGTCAGCATCAGTACAGTCGTTATTGTCAGTGTCAGTTCAGCCGTCACTTTCAGCGACAGTCCAAAGTTATTTAAGACCCCACCAACCAACATCACAGACCCCACCAATATAATAAGTAGGAAAAAATAGTTCATCTACTAAGAACGAAATGGAAGAAATAATTGCCACCGGCAAACAATTGGGCCTACTGATATGACTTAACAAAGTATATCGAGAAGCAGTGTGAAAGACAAGAACGAGAGAGGGAGAGATTATTCGAAGCAGAACAAAAGGAAAAAGAGAGACAAGAACGAGAAAAGAGAGGCAAGAACGTAGAGAAAAAGAGAGACAAATACCGTGCAGAACAACAGGAAAAGGCCAGAGCCCATGAGCTTGAAATGGAAAAGATAAGAGCCACAAATAAAACTGTTGTACAGCAACTTTCAACACTGGGCCCCTTCAACAAACCACCAAATTCATTTGATGGTACAACAGACATAAGTTTTTTAATACAATTGAGTTAGTAATGTCTGTTCAGGAAAACGGACACAACAAAATGGCCATCTCATCTATTTCTAATCAAGGGCAAACCTCTCTTTGATCCAAACCCTACAACCAGCAGAAATATCGAACTACGAGCTACAAGAAAGTGCTAATGAAGATTCTGGGCAAGTCCGAGGATACTATCGGAGACTTTTTCACACCATTAAACCAGATTGTGATTACACCCCGACAGTTTGTAGGTACGGTCAAATCGCATTTAGTAAACTGGCTACAATTATCTGGCATTAGTAAAGAGATGACCTCAAAGAAATCATGGAATGCTGGTGGTGGACAAGTTCCTGAGAACATCCAGCCCAGAATTGTTCCAGTTCCTGCAAGAAAGAAAAGGTGAGAACAGAGGCAGCACTCATCAGGAATTCCCACACAGTTTCGTGATGCTCATCCCGATCTCCCAGTCAGCAGGACAGATTCACCACAATATACTGCTGCAATAGCGAGTCAACGCTATAGAAGGCTCGCAAACCCAACACACAAATACTGTCTGTCAATCATATACAGGGTGGAGAAATAATCACACCAGTAGACACCGTCAATATTCATCCCCATTACGCAGGGCAAGAAGAAAATGAGAGCAGATCCAGGTTCAACCACCAGACTCAACACGCCAGCCGCTGCCAGCTAAGCCCACGAGGTAAACTCATATTCTTTCCAGCACTGGTCAACAACTGTGTAGCGGAACTACTCAGAGATACAGGGGCAGTCAATATAGTGGTGAGGAAAAGTTTAGTTTTACCCACACAGTTTCTACCATTCGAGGAAGAAATAATACCGCTCGCAGATGGCTCACGAAAACTTTTCCTGACAGCACAAATTAATATCGACACACCATTTATATCTGGGTCTGTTATGGCAACCGTTATGGATAATCCCGTTGCTGACATCATACTTGGCAACCTACCAGACATCCAAGACTGCACTAAGGAACAAATTCTCCACTGGATCAATGAAAAGGGCATATATAGAAAACCATGTCCAAATGTAAACAGCGAAAGACAGAAAATACCACACACTCCACTGGACCAACATGTTGAAGAGGATATTGACATTGAAGCAGATAAACCATAGCTTCAATTCAAACGAGGGCTGAAAGATATCAGGGAAATCGGTCAAGACGAAGAACAGGGTCAGGAGGTTCCAAATTTCAGTCCGACTCCTGATGAGTTCCGTGTACAAACAGATGAATGACGAGTCCATCAAAACATTGTTCAAGATGACAAATGCCAGAGATCCACACCAACCGTACTTTAAATTAAAAAATCAGCTCCTTACAAGAATAATGCCCGTGTACCAGAAAGACAGCTAGTGGTCTCAAAAATTTACAGACTTCCAATCCTACTGCGATGTCATTCACTACCACCGCCGGTCACATGGCGGTGAGGAAGACACTACAAAGGATAAAACAGCATTTCTATTGGCCCAACATGTCAAAAGATGTATCGACGTTTGTGCAAACATGCGCAACCTGCCAGAGAGTCAACAGTATTAACTCCAAGCACATAGCACCATTACAGAAAATGGACATTCCAGTGATTACCAGAAGGTAGCTGTAGACATTATTGGTCCTCTAGCACACCAGTCAGCAGGCCACAGCTATATTCTAACCATGATTGACTTATGTTCCAGATGGGCGGAAGCAGTACCTCTGAGACTTATATCAGCTGAAACAGTGGGTTATGCACTAGTAAAAATATTCTCAACTTATGGATTTCCCCAAACTATCTGTCGACAGGCACTCAGCTTTGCTGAAGTCACCGCACAACTAACAAGGTTGTTGGGAATAAGATGCAAACTTCAATTACTCCACACCATCCCCAATCCAATGGGCATGTGAAACGATTTAATAACATCCTTAAAAGCATGTTAAACAAGCTCGTCGATAGAGAAAACCACAACTGGGATAGAACTCTCCCAATAGCGTTATTTGCTTACCGAGAAACCCCACACTCATCAACCGGTTTCTCCCTTTGAGCTTCTATTCGGAGCCAAACCTTCAAGCCCACTAGCAAATTTCAATGAATCACTTCTACCAGAAGAAATAAAAATGTCAGCTTACGAAATTGTTACAAATACCAGACAGCTTGCTATAGTATATGCAGCTCAAGAAGCTACTGTTGAATGCAGAGAGAGCGAACCAATACCAACACGACAACAAAAACGAACACCGTCATCTAAGAGATCTCAGTGAGAATGACCTTGTTTTAGTGAAACTACCTCATAATACAAAGAGACATCTGACATGGCAGGGACCTGACGTGTACTACGGAAAGTCACGAAGTCGATTATGTCATCGACATGAATAAAAAGAATCTACATGGCATATTAATCTGCTGAGGAAATTTAATAATTCCGCCAACAGGGTGTGAACATCTAGTTGCCAGTGTACAGTCTCAAAGCCCAGTTTCAGCTGCTATTATCAGCTGCAATGAATTCCCAGACATTGCAATGCCAGCAGCTCCAGCAGATCCAAAAGAATTAGTGAAATATGACAGTAATATGCCACAAGATATTCAAATAAAATTTATAAATGATGAACAAGTATGACGATATAATAACTGACGTTCCAGGGAATACTAACCTAATACACACGATAAACCTCACATCTAACACACCAATCAGGCAGAAACTATACACAACCCCGATGCATTACAGGAAGCATGTTGAGGAAGCAGAAATTACAAATCTCTTGAAACTAAAATTAATAGAAACGTCCAACTCATCATATATGCAGCGCTAATAGTTTTAGTGGAAGAAGTCAGGACAAATGCGCTTTGTGTTGATTATCGAGATTAAACAAGCCATAATGCACTGATCCAGAACCATTACCAGACATGGAAGATATATTTATCAATTCCAGCTAACGAAAGTATCTTTACCAAGTTAGACTTGAGCAGAGGGTATTGGTACAGATCAATTCGCACCAGAATCACGCCAACTAACAGCCTTCACAACTCACTTGGGACTGTTTCCCAGTGGAATGTCATGCCGTTCGGTTCATGAACGCCCCTGCAACATTTTCAAGAATGATGAGGAAACTGTTGAGAGACAAGAAAGAGTGGTGGCATTTGTAGACGACATTTGCATATTTAGGCAAATAATCAGCAGAACATCTATCAGATGTAGACAACATTTTAATGCTTTTGCGTCAGCACAACCTAACAATCTCGCCATCCAAATGGTGATTGAGCAAGACGTATAGGAGTTCCTGGGCCACATGGTCGAATGTAGCACGATTTCTCCGTTACCCTCAACACTAACAAGAATATTGATATCAGACCACCGCAAACCAAGAAAGAGGTCAGATCACTACTGGGACTCATCAATTTCTACAGGAAGTTCATTCCGAATTTAGCAGAAATGATGCTACCATTAACAGAACTAACCAAGAAGAATCAACCCAGCAAAGTCATATGGACGGAAGAGTGCAACCACTCACTCGACACCATAAAACGGAAATTTTCACAAGAACCACAGGCTGGAAACTTCCAGACATGTCCCTCCCATTCATCCTGGCGACCGATGCCTGCAGTACTGGCCTGGGAGCATGCCTACTTCAAAGGCACGGCAAGATAAATCATCCGGCTCTTACATTAGTAAGAAATTAACCCACGCAGAGATGAATTACTCTACCGAGAAAGAATGCTACGCCATCGTATGGGCTGTAACGAAACTCTGCCAAGTACCTACTGGGGAAATGTTGTTAGAGATCACAAGCCCTGGCAGCGTTAAACAAGAAGTAGATCCCTAACTCCAAACTAATCAGATGGTCGCCTTATACAGGACTATCAGTTTGTCATCGAAACCATTCCAGGCAAACAGAATATACTGGCTGACATTTTATCGAGACTAATTTATTGAAACAACCACATTGACCACATTGAAAATTGATTTTTTTTATTGCGGTTGTAATGTTGCCTTCTTATTTCATTACATTAATATTTTGCATATCAAATGTAATCACTGATGTAATCACATTTTTATAATTGTATAGTTGTTTTCTTCATATCATAATGTCGCTCTTGTTTTTCCCTTTAATCTGTATTTACCTTTAATATTTTCTACGTTGTCCACAATCACAAAATTTACCCATATATTTTTTCTTGATCTTATCCATTTTGAGGGAGTAAAGGTGTTGTTATTTTTTCATTAACTCTGAAGGAGCCTACATATAACTGTAGTTGGTTGAAATTGTCTGCCTTCATTGTTCTACAAAAACATTTAACTTCATTTTTTAATACACAATTAAGGAAAATTAATTTTTTTTGTGACATTAGATTAATTTTCTTTACCTCTGAAGGATCCTACTTTTGTAGGTGGTAAAAGATTTGCCTTCATTGATTTTGAAAAGAAAAAAATAAAGAGACTAAACCATACAATCAATGTTTTTTTTATTGAGATTTGATATATGAGATTTGTGGTAGAGACTTATTTTGATATATTTTGAGACACAGAGATATGAGATAATTTTAATGATACTTATGACGATGAGTATTGAAAAAATGTGTTCATGATTTTTTAAATTTAGATTTGTATTTTTGTGACATTTTGTATTCATATTTGATATGGACTTGTTACTTTTTCTTTTGTAATATAATTGTAATACATGATTGTTAATTTGTATTTTAAAAAAATGCGTACTTTTGTACGAATTTTTTTACTGAGAGGGAAAGGTGATGTAAGGACATAGACAGTCATAGATAATTAGACAGACACATTGTTAGGATAGTTATATAGATAGACAATTAATTATTGTATTAATGTAGATGTTAGAGGGAATTCCCAAACAGGACGCACCTAATGAACGGGTTATTGAACGGGGGGAAAGAAAAAGCGAGAAAAGACACAAACGGTTGACGAGGAAAGAGATAGAACATTGTTTTGGTTATTTTTGTTTTGTTTTAAGTTTGAAGAAGGTAGGGGAATTAGAAGGAACGGAGGAGCTAGGAAGAAGTATTTATTGTATTAAAAGAATGGACAACTGGTATTTATCGTAGAGACATGATTTAATGGTTAATGTTCATTATTGAATAACTAGTTCTTACGATTATTCAATAAAGTGATTTTGGTTAATAACTGGAGGTGTTATGAACTTGTATAAGCAGTAATTAAAGAAAGTAATTAGAAAATAAATATATAAAAGAGACCACCGCATCCATACCCCGACAACTTACATATTCTAAATCAGCATAGTTGACTTTGTATAAAATGATTCAAATATCACTGGCAATGAATTCACTGTTTACTAGTGTTATTGTACAAACTGACTCAGTCAAATAATTTTATGACGATGTTAACAGTAAGCAGCGTGTTTTTTAATTAAATGGAATTAATTATGTTGATAATAAGAAAAATTCTGTTTGTTAATATTATTATAAAAACACCAGCTTTGCAAATTTTATCACACACACACACACAAACACAAATAATTCCTTTTGAAATAATTGTTCAATCATATGTATAAAATGAGAACCATGCGTTTTTTTATAATCTATATAAAGAAAAATAGGAGCCCCTCTCCTTCCAAATACGGTTACATTGGGCCCCCACATCGAATTACGGCTCTGGCCTGTTAAACCATTAAAGACGAATGTTGTTGGGCCAGATGAAGAGAACAGGACACTAGCACGAGTGAGTCTATTACATTCCGTACCAGCAGCTGAGAGAAAGTACAAGTTACTGTACTACAATACATGAAGCAAGAGCTATAGGCAGAAAGCCAGATTGAATTTTGAATGTGACTATTGGGAGGTTTACAAGTGCCAAAATGGAATCACAAGTAAATTTATACAGAAGTCAATACTTAATTGTCAATGAATGACGCCAAACTTTTCACTTTCTGTCAACTAATGACTATTAAAAACAAACAACTATAGCGAAGAAGCCAGATTGGTGGTGGGGGAGGGGGGGAGAGTAAACACCAACTATTCACACCTTTAGTCTACCACTAATCCCCCCCTTTTTTTTTCAACCTCAAAAAATAATGGTAGGTCTACGTGCATGCCAAATGTAATTAATTAAGTGGCCTTTTTTCAACAAATAGGAAGAAATACATCATAACTATAATGAATATATTTGTTTATTGTTATATTGCGACACATGCAGCATAATTTAAATAGGTTTTAGACCATCATTAATTTTTTCTCGACAAGTTAAGTAGATACTAAACTTTCCTCGGCACAAAGAGTCAACAGACCACCAGAATGTTGACTATCTGGGTGGTCTCTACCTTGTTGTGGCTGTTCCAACAATGAATGTTAACTGTCTATTATGATACTTACATTTTAGTCATTATAAAATACT
This sequence comes from Bulinus truncatus, assembly GCA_021962125.1. NCBI lineage: Eukaryota > Metazoa > Mollusca > Gastropoda > Planorbidae > Bulinus > Bulinus truncatus. The sequence goes on from JAGDYQ010000002.1 coordinate 15,515,691, forward strand.
AATGGAAAAGGGAAGCAGTTGGACAAAGAAATCAAATCTGTTCACAAATATTTCATAACTTTCTTTTTAAGCAAAGCAACACTGCAAATGTTAAGATAACATACGTGTTTGGGTGGAGGTAAATAGAACACAATAGCCACACAAACTTCCAAAATGGACGATAGAGAAAGAGTTTCCCAGTGTTTATACGCCTGGAAATATTCCTATCACCCCTCCTGGCTTGGAAGCTATATATTCAGTATGTCGTCAGATTATAATCCTGATCAACCAAATCCATTACAGGTCACAGCTTTAGTTAAATATTGGTAAGATTCATCTAATTATAAAATATTTCGTCTGTATTGTAATCAGTAGCTGAGTAGGGATAATACCATTGCATTACTCATTACTAGCATTGCTAATAATACAAGTGGTTGTCTTAGAAACAAGTGCAGGCCTACATAAGTTTAACAGACATAGCCATAGTTAATTTTTCTCTACCGACTGCCTTTAAAGAAATTATTAATATTTTTCATAGTTACTGTTTTTCCATTACCAGAAGCAAGATAAAGTTTAGTTTACAATTTTGCACTGGCCCGTCTGGCCATATGACGGTGCCGGTGTCTTTTTTTTACCGTCTCGTCAACACTTGCATAACTGAGCAATTATATATTAAAATGAGAGGTTAGTTTGTGTGGGCGTATTAGTACTGTAGGTTGTTCTAGCTTGGCTTTGAGACCCAGTTTGGCTAGCTATGTGCGGGTTCGATTCCTGATAGAGACATACTTTTTTTTGTTCAGATTTTATTTTCAGGACCAGGGTTAGGGTGTGGAGCAATATCTATTGATGGTCATTTTTATAAATCATAATTTTTTTTTTCCAGATTTTTTTTCAGGATTAGGGTTAGGATAGGATTAGGGTTAGGGATAGGATTTGGGTTAGGGATAGGATTAGGTTAGGGTGTGGAGCAATATCTATTTATGGTCCTAAAAAAAATATTTCCGATTTTTAACAGTAAATAACATCATCAACGCCTGCAGTAAATAAGAGTTCTCATTCATTCTGTTTACTCTTTAAATGTGTTAAAACGGTCATTATTTTTGAGCACCATCATTGTATACACATCATAATATAAACTGCATTTATAACTCCTACATCATAAGAGTTCATTCTGTTGACGGAAGTGGTAAAAAAGATACTGCAACTGCCATATGATGGAACCAGAGCTTTGCAAGCACTTAATAATAGTTTTACAAAATGCTAGTGTACTATTAGTGATCATCTCAAAAAAAAAAAGCAGTGCTTATTTTCTCAAATAGAATTTTCAATTAGATTCTGATTAGTAGGGTTAAACAGTAAACTGTGCTAAAGATGACTTGATATAATTACTTGCATAGGTTTGACCCATTACATAATTTTGAATACTGAGAAGGTATATCTGTGTATTAAGGATATCATCAAATACTGTTGTAGATTAATATTGGTGTTCGGGCAGGATAATGACTGTCATAACGGCGACTTCACAAGAGCGACGTAATCAGGTTGGCGACTGTCTGAATATTCACCGCATTATAATAGCGACTTTACTATCAACTTCAGAATGAGATCTACTCACTGTTAGGAGATAGGGTTGGGCTCAGAGACTGAAGACTATTCCTTTCGATGTTGTGATATAAAAGATGTCTATTAATTAGGGATTAAGATGAGAAATGGTCAAATAGACGACTTAAGAGTAGGTGGGAGAACAATAGACTTGTAAAACAGCAATGGTGGGACATTCTAGATGTAGACTGAGGGGGACGTCCGGCAGTCTAAGAGAGTTAATTTATGTCAATCAGGTGACGCTCCTTAGAGAGATTAGAACAGAAAGGACAATATGGAAGCAAACTGTGACGTAAGTAGAGTTATTAAGGTGCTGACATTAGAGGTTTAAATAGGCTGGATTGGGACATGTAAGTTAGTCAAGAGATGAAGAGTTAAGAGATGGAGTCGACAGGCTGGACTACGGAGTTAATAGTTTTGAAAAAATTACTGTGGCCTACAATGGAGTTAATAAAATCCAGAAAAGGAAGTGACATGATAAGCCATGAGGTTTTCTTGTACACTCTTTGATCCATTTCTACCCTGTTTTAAATCAGGTTTTTAAATCATGTGACTTCATATACCAATTCAAATTAAGGTTATTTTTAATTCATTTAATTCATCGAGAATAAATGAAATGTAATTATTAATTTCTTTTGCTCTAATTTTTTAATGAGAAGTCTCAACCATTTTTTGTATGTGATGTTAGTGTGTTGCCAGTTGTCTGATGGATTTGTCACTGTTATGAGATAATCATCTTTCATGTTATTCATATCATGGTCACTGTTGTGACGGTCGCTTTTTTAAAACAGTCGCTGTTGTGTAGTTGCTCAACTGACAATCACTCTTTTAACAGTCACTAATATGAACCCGAGCCATTAATATTACTATTACTCATATTTTTAAAAAATCTTTTCTTAACTGATATCCTGTCATTTAATGTTGTTTTATCAACAACAGGCTTGAGGGCCAGATCCATTGATTACATAAGTATGTATGCTAATCCAGGAGACCCAGACCGTAATATTCCACCTCATTGGTAGAATATGACATAGCTTTGGACTATCAGATCTTCATGGGGATTTCAGTAGAGTTTACGAGTAAGTCAGAGTTTTTGCTTCTTCTTTTCAATTTTTAAAGAAAATATTGTTGAAAATGTTGGCATGCATTAATTAATCCATTTGTATTTTCAGACTTGGTGTTTCAGATGGCCTAAGTGGATTTGGCTTTGAATTAACCTTTCGATTGAAAAGAGAACCTGGTGAAGCCACAATCCACCCACATGGCCTGCAGCTTAATGCAAGCTCTTGCTAGATATGTCTTTCAATCAGGTGACTTTAAGCAAAGAGTAGAATTTTGAAAGATAGTGATGTTTTTATTTTACAATACTGAGTTTAGTGATTTTTTTAAAAACACTTTTAAGATTTATTTTGTAGTGTTTTAATATTATCGCTGTTTAGAAAATGTACTATGTAGTGGGGATCATGTCTCTAAGTACACTATTGATGGAAGCGAATCACGAATTCAACACATGCTGATGACCGAAGATGCACAGTTACAGCCTATTTCTTCAATTTTAGGTGTCGTCAATTTTATTCAGGTACAGAAAGTACATTACCTGTCATCCTTTGAATTATACCATGCCATATTTATAGCTTTTACAATGTTTTAAATAATTCATATTTACATTTATGCCTTTTTTTGCATGAGATGCACATGAAGTATATTTAAGAGATTATCTGAATCAGACTAAAAGCATTTTTAAATTCATATGTTGCTTGCTTTAAAAATAAAATTCATTAAATGACTAAATTGAGTAATCTAGTTAAGTAATATATGAATGGTGAATACTTAAAGCTGTAGTTAAATGACAATTTTCTGCCTATGATTAGATTGTGGGTGTTTCATGGTGAGGAACTGAAGGCAGCTCAGCACTGAATGGTCCTGCATCTATAGAGCCTCTTAGATCAAAACCAGCGTAAGTTAGATCAACTTAGACATCTGTTTTTTTATCAGTTTATTAATCCTATAGATTAGGTGATTATTTTTAAATTTTTAATAAAGTCAAAAAAAGAAGTTTGCTTTTCTGAACGTGTGATATTCACAGCCATTTCCATTAAGTCTATCTCTAGTTTATATATAAATATTCCAGCAAATGATTGTCTACTTTATATACAATTATTGCTCCTAATTTATTAATTGTCTAATAGTTATTAGAAGTGCGACTTTGGCTGAAAATTTAAAAAAAAAAAATTTTTTTTCTTATGGCTCTCTTAATTTGAGTACTTTATACATCTCCGTGTACAAAACAAACTTTTAAATGCTTCTGTTTTTTTTAACTTAAATAATTATTTAAAAATCAAATTGATCTTAGCAAAAATTTGGTTGGTCATATTACTTAAATGAATTTATCAAAATAGTTCACTTCCATATTTAATTTATTTATGTAATTTTTTTATGTTTCCAGTGCTGGTGGTGCCTGGCTCGGTGACAGACATGAGGAGAGGGGAGATAATTTTTGAATTAGATCCACATTTAAAAGTAAGAATTGTTTTCTGTAAAAAAAAACAACTTTTGACGATATTTTTAAACATTTTGATTCGAATTAACTCGCCATCATCTTTGGTCTCAGGATTCTTAATAATACAAAGAGCACTGAATGTTATCTACAGAAAAGGATTTTCAATTAGTTTAGTAGTCCCCAGATGTGCGTTAGCCAAGTTATTGGAGATGAACTGCTGATGACATTATTTGACGAGACACACTGACTCATATAGGTGGTCAGCAGGGATAAAATATGAATTCACTGGTTAGCACAGAATATATTTATTATACAGAATGAGCATCCTCATTTGGATTGCTCCTTCCGACGCTTCAATATTTGTAAATTTTAACCAATGAGACTAAATTTATTTATTTTTGTACATAACTGGATCATTGTTTATTGAGCATCTGCTAATACTACATCTGCAGAATGTAATTTTATTTTTTGTCATCATTGTTATTAAATCGTTTATTTTTATTTGAATAGCTGAACTTGTTTCAGAATTCACTGTTTTTCAATTGCTCAATATAATGAAAGTCTATCTTTTTAATTCAACTGTTTTTTATCAATACATGTACTTATAAGATATACTAATAATATTTCAAAATCAGGTATAACTAAAGCATATAACTATTAAAATAACCTAACATGGTACACTGACTTGTGATATTTAAAATATAATAAGGCTTTTTAATACTTTGAAGGAAATTTATTACTTTTACCTGACTTTTTTTTTTTAAACCAGAGGATTTTACTCTTGTTGTAATGGGGAAAACCATGGCTTCAAGAAAATAAGATGAAAAATGTCAACATTTTTTAACCAGTGGTACAGGACTTTTTAAATTTCATAACAAATTCTGTATAATATATATTCTGTGTTGATTAGGGGTAATGAAAGCTATGAATTTAGTGGTTCTGAGGTCTGCAGGGTAGTTGACCTAATGTGAAGAAAGGTTGTAACAGACAACATTACAGCAAATTTTTGAGCATTAGTTACTATGCTGTTCTGGGTCCACGTTGAAAGACATTACGTCACCTACATTCTTACATTTAAAAGAATATTAAGTTAAAAAAAAAAAGTACCCAAACAGAAACACTACAGTTTTAGACTGCTACAAAGAATTGCAGGAAAGGCTAGATCAAGGCATCGAACAAGAAGGATCAAATTTGAGTGGGGCTGCGCTTGGTGCTCCTGGGATGAACCAGGCAAAACAATCACAACTCACAGGGAAGACTTACAAGGAAAATCAAAAGATAGATATGACGATGAAGTTGAAAGAGATGTTAGGAGAGGTGGAAATGAACCAGGCAGACGAACCATTAGCCAGTATAGTAAGTCTATTAGAAATTATTATTTTTGTGTGTCTGCAGAACTTCCAAAAATGACTCCCAACTATTACTGTGAGACAAGAATTCTTTCAAGAAAGTTTGATGATATTTACCTGCACATGTAAATTTTAATGTAATTTTAAAATTAAGGAAATTTAAAAGCAATGTAAATAGCAGAGCATGGAATGTATGGGAGAGATTATTATATGATTACAGACATATAACAATAGCAATCCTGATGAAATTCTTTTTTTTAAATAATCGCTCAGAGCACGTGTAACTGGGATGAGTTTATATTGATTCTTGTCAGTCCCTTTAAAAATATTTCTTTCTTTCTTTTTTTTTTTAGAATCTGAAACAGACTGTGCTAAACTTTGAAAAGGGTTCAGCAGCACATTTGAATGTGAATGATGAGTAAGCATAACTTTTTTTTTCTAATAAATAATACTAATGTAACCTGATATTGTCTTGTGACTAATAAAAAATCAGGAAAGTTAAAATCAGATTATCAAATGAAAAAAAATGAGGAGATTAATTAAATAAACTTAACATTTTTATTTTAAAATAAGCTGCATCATTTTGATGTATACTAAATATTAAGTAAAATATATTTATCCTTAGGATGTCATTTTTAACCCCGAGCCATTTTTTTTTTAGGTTTTAATTTTAACCATGCTCCATTATTTTATCTCCCTCAGTTCTCAGTCACACCTAAGGAAAGAGTCCTTTTGACAGCAATAGTTATTTGAAGGTCCCACAGAACTAATTAACCAGGTCACTGAATCAGTTCATCTAGAAAGCATCCTGGAAGCAGGTTCACTACTACCTCTAGCATTAAGGTATTAATTGACCTGTGACCTTTTCACATATAATTACTATTTTTTTAAGTGAATTGTAATAAGATTAATCCTTCCAAGAAATGAAGCTCCTTGAATGTTCCCATTTGTCTTAAATTCTTTTTACAAAACTATTCATAGATCAGTATGTTAGTACCACTTTTACACTAACTACATCCATGGAAACAATACTGTGAGCTTATGTCTCATTTAACTGAATCCCCAAACCACAGAAATGATTCATGTGGATTGCAATACTGATCTAAGCAGTGGATCATATCCATTGACCTGCTAACTTATCTAGTGTGGTGGCTTGCAGCATTTCACCCCTACTTTGCTTTGTCTTTCTACTAAAATCCCCCATTTTTTCATCATTTAACTTTTTTTATTTTATTTTAGGGGGCGCTTAAAACATGGTCGGCATTTCACCTTTAAAGGTATTATGAATGATATTGCCATTACTCTAGTCTCTTCATCTGTCGTTGGCTCCATCACAGATGATGAACACCCTTTTGCAGCTCATGGCACATGGTTACAGGTAATAAACTCTATATTCATTTCTCATTCTATCATATTTTTTACAACGTAAATGTAGATTCAAGCATGTTGTAAGCTGGAGTTTAACTTTCAATGAATGGCTCCAACATTCTGCATTTTACAAGAATCTAAAATTGCTTATGATTTTACCCAATTAAATTTGTTTTTTACATCAATTTTATTTATTGAAAGTCTTTTCTTACTAATACCGGTAGAAAGTTTTAGGTGTGCCATAATAATTTTTAAAAAGTTGAAATGTTTGTATTCTGTGGCTTTATGACTTCAAAAAATTTATTTTTTATGGACTATATTGCTCATAATTTGAAACAATTTTAATCTAGGTGCTGATTCAAGATGATGGTATTGATGAAATGATTGATGATCTCGATGAACTTTCCAATCCTGATGAGGCATGAGAAGCACATTGATTGGTGATTAGATTTTTTTTGTTGTACCGAATCTTTTAAATTGTGTTTTCATGATTATCCCACAAGGTATTCCGCATATATTTGTTTTCAGATATTATGTCCAAAGACGTACAGTTGGCCGGAGAAAAGGTTATGCATCACAATTCTACCAGATGAAAGCTAGTGAGAGTTGTAAGCTACTTCAGTTATAATAGCTTACACAAATGTTTTTTTATTTTTGGTACAGGTAAATGTCAGCAAGTTTAAATGGGGGAAAGTGTTCATTAAATCGATTCAGATTTATTTATTTTTATGAGTAGAAAATTCATTTTTTGACTTTTTGAGCATAGTAAAATTACATTTTTCTTAGCATTATGAAAATACACTCATATGAATCATATTAAATTCTTTCTGACTTTAGATCTGTACAAATTTTACATTGTTTTTTTTTCAATAATGAAGAGGAAGCAGGCTTTACTGGTTTTCTTGAGCTTATAATTTTCAAAAATGTACATATTTTAATTGCTGTGACTCATTCATTCTATTTTATAGAATGATGATCTTTTGTATGATCATAAAAAAATCACTCCATCGCTAAAAATCATTGTTTTTTTTTTTTTTTTATTTTTTTAAACGTCATTCTTCTTAATTTATTCATTGAGAATCATTTGTTGTAAATGACTTTGTTGTTTGTACAACTGGGCATTTGACGACTGAGCGTAATGTTTTGAGAAAAAGGACAAAGCCAGAAGCCAAAATCTCTGTGTAGACCAGCATTATATTTTCCATGTGTTATAAATGTTATTTTTTGTGAAAAAGTATCACTCTGTATCCGATCAGAATTTATAAACATTAAAAATCAAATCTACATGCAAATTTATGAATTTTTTCTCTAGTGGTTTATAAAATGCATTTGTTTCCAAATGAACGCGACTCGTTAGGGCAATATTGTTTTTTCTGTGGCATGCTGAGGTGTAACAATGGAAATTATAGTTATAGAAAGGAAACCCCCCCCCCAAACTTTCAGTATGATAAATCTATTTAAATCAGAGTGATGTAATGTTAATCAAGTATTGGAGCCCTTTGATACTACTTGTCAAAGAAATCCCTAACATGATTCAGAGCTGGAACCTCTGATAACTTCTCTCCGATTAATGCATCAGAACACTTAAATATTGATGACATACAAAATTTACCTGTACTCTATTATTACATTAACTATTAGAAAGTTTCTTAAAGTCTTACAGGTTTAATTATCTGAAAGCTTGAGCTTTCATTTAAACAATAGGCATTTTTTTTTAATATTGTCTAATTTTTTAATGAAATTGAAACGACCGCTCCCTATGTACAATTGACTATGAGTTATATTAGACTGCATTTTTTCAAGAAAAAAAATGTTCTTATATTGTTGAATAACAGAATGCTAATAAAAATTTGTTGAGCATTTTATGGCAGTATTTTTTGTTCTCTTTACCCAAGTCCAAGTTTTTAGAATATTTTGTTAAATTATATACATGAATTATATATATTGAGATACAGTTTTGTACCAAATCATGGATGAAATATGTAAATGAGTTATGTGTGTGTTTTTGTTTTCTCTCAGAGTAAAAGCATAATTAACACATTGTCCATATTTACTTTTTTTTTTATTTGTACAACAATAGCATTTGTTTATAGTAATCCAAAACAATTCAACAGTATATACATCAGCAGCTAAAAGACTGGACAAAATTATTCTGAACATTATGACCTTTAAAAAAAATGAAATTACTAATAGCTAGTGCCAATTTTTGAACTAATAACAAACATGGCTACAATCCATTGCATTGAGAGTAGCAATAATGAGATTATGTATAATAAAGACATCAGAAAAAAGGAATATGTATATCAACATAAACTGATCAATTTATTACAAAACAAAAGTAGAAAAAACTTTGTACATCAAAAAATCTAAAACCAGCAATACCTATGCATGTATAACATTTTTATATTTAGTGTCACTCCTGTAAAAAAATGTAAAATTTCTTTACTATTTGACATGATGTACATCAATGATCCAGGGTTTTGTATTAGAATGGTAAGCTTTAGCCTTACAACAAATTACTTCTCATTAAAAAAAATATGATTTTCTAACACTTACCAAATTTTTCTAGAAATTAAACCAAGCTAAAACTGAAAACTTTAAAATCAGGTTGGAAAAGGAATTTACAACACATAAATATTCTGAGTAACAATAAGAGTAAATGACTTCACAAGCTTCAAGATGATCGAATTTAAAGACACAAAAATACAGAACTCTTTCTCCATAAAGATTTAAATAAAAAAAAAAAGGGCAGCATATTTTTTTTTGGCTTATTATTCCGTATTCAAGAATGTGTCAACGAAATATAACAGAACTATAAACTAAGCTAGCATTGCAAACAAATTAACTCAAAGGTCATGCATTAAAACATTTCTCTTTAAATATAAGCAGCCTTCATGTGACCTTTTAGATGATCGATTATAAATGATTCATGCTCTATAGATATGAGAAAATAACTTGTGTCCATAAATCAATATTTAGCTAAGTGGACGCCTGTAATTTTAATTCATCCTGTTTATCATGGAGGATGGGTCATATAGCTATGTGGCAGCTGAAAATATTTACTGCGATGCATGTTACTATTCACCACAGAATATATATATTGAACAGGATGAGCACCTCAGTTTTTAATAATACTATTGCTATATAAAAAACTATTTTCCCGACAACCTTCCATTCAATGCTGTATGACCTTTCCATGTAACCAGGATATTTTCCATTACATCAACAGTAAAACATTAAGTTTTTGAGGAATAAAAAAACCTCACAGAAAGTTTATCAGTTTGCTATAAAAGTATGAAAAATATTGAAATTGATTTTTCAAGTATTAGAGTGTGTAGTTTTTTTAAGATTGATACTATCTAAAAATTACTGAAAATTAACAAAATGTGGTGAAATACAAAAACTAACAAAATGTGGTGAAATACAAAAATTGTCACTTGTAATAAAAAAGATGCTGTGACAAAAGCTCATACATGTACTTCCTACTTAATACTGATAAAAAAACTGCAATATTTTTGAAACATTTTCTCTAGTAAAAAGACGCTTAACAAAAGATTAGCCTTTAGTGCCTTTAGATATAGTTTCTTAAGTTAGTGAAAATCCACATAATTAAATGGCTAAAAGAAGACATATTCAAAAGAAAGGAGTTCTGTTTAATTTATATTCTGCGCCTGCACAACAACAACAACAGGGCAAATCAGTAGAATTCTTTTTTTTCTGGCCATTAAATTTAAAATTAAAATTAAAGCTGAACAGAGTTACCTAAAATATAAGATATCAAAGAGAACCAGTAAATAACATGTTGGATGTGGTGGAAGTGTGCAACACTGTTACAATGTTTTAGCTATAAAATAAAGTGTGAAAGAACGTTTACATATTAAGCATTTTCAAAATGTTTGGTGATTGCTAGTTGAAAACAATTTTTCAGTCGTTTCAACATTAGTTTCCAATTAAGGGGCAGAGAGGGTTAAGAATAATATAATTTAAAGGGCATGGAGAGGACAGGAATCTTGTTTAATTCTAGCACCTACATCTTTAGAATCTACATTCTAATCCTGAGGATCAACACAACGGTTCCTTTTAGAGTCACTATCCCCTGAAGAAATGTAGTCTGAGTTCACCGCTTTCATGGTATGAACGTTTCCTACTCACAGGTTGGCATTCTACAGCTTCCTCAGAATGTTCCTCTGGCAAAGCTGGTGGAGAGTTACTGGGGTTTGAGGGCATACACTGGTCTTCTTAGCTTCCAAAACCAGAATCACTGACTATACAGTTTTTCAATGGAGTCAATCACCCTTAGTTGCTGAACTTTCTAAAACATCAGCATCTGTTGAAGTTGTTTGCTTTTGCCCCTCAAAGGGAAGAGACTGTGTCTGAGAAATCGATTCAGTTTCCTGTGCAACTTCAGAATTCATGCATTCCGCTGCACAAGTTTTTTATCTGATTTGGTCAAGAGCCAGAAAATGCAGTTGAGGAAGTTTCGAGACGCTGTGATGTTATCACGCTGCTGCTCAATGAGATTATCCAGTAAAGTTGAATCAACTGACATCTGTTTGGCGGTGGATTGAGATTGGACTGGATGGGAAGGAAAGTCAGACTTCCTGCACATTGACTTCACACTGCTACCTGATAAGGAATAACTTTGCACCACAAGTTCACTATCATCCACCTTTGATTGCTCTCCAGATGTGCGAGGTGGGGAATGGGACAGGCTTGATTGGTCTTGTCTGCTGTCTTTATGATCAGAGCTAGCCTGGTCTGGCTGAAGACCTGACAGGAAGGACAGTCAACAGCGGACAAAGATTCTTGTCCTGAGGAAGACTGACAACAGTTGATACCGTCAGTTTATCTACATATCCTTTGAAATTAATCTTCAAAGGCTGCCGCCGTCAGTGTTTTTTGTTTCTTGTGACCTGGAACAAGAGGCAATTTTGGAGTATTTTGAACAATGAATTGAATATGTTTTGTAACAAATGTGGGTGGAATGCTGTTGTTTTCTAAAGATGTTGATGAGTGATTTGAAGAATGCTGAGAAGTAAGCTGTTGTATCGCTCATCAGATGGACTCTAGCTTAGGGATTATCTGCATAGTTGGTTTTGGATTGGTTCCTAAACTTTTCAACAAGTTCTGTACCAAACTCACCAGATGCAACAGAGCAATGCTGTTCTGTTTCTTCAGTGATTTCTCCATCCTCTCCTCTGGTAATGGGCCTCAGGCGATGGTGGGGGTAGAGGGGGCTGCACATTGTAATTCTGTGGAGAAGGCGAAGAGAGGCTGGAATCCATCAATGTCTTCCTGGGGGACAGGAAGGTGGTGTGGGGAAAGCCTCCAGATCATGTTCAGGATAATCAGGTAATTCACCTGGATGAAATCAAGAGCTTCATTCCAGGACATCGGAGGGGCCTTTCATGGAGATGCTGTCACTATCCTCCTCGTCATCCTTCTCACCTTCAGAAGTTTTTTATTTGGCGACTTCAAACTGCTGGGGAGTAACTAACTCGTTGATGAAATGGAGGCTTTGCCTGGTGACTGGCTGCTTTTCTTTTCAAAGGGAGCTGGGAGGACGAACTGCCTGAGAAGAATTGCCTTGAGATGAACGCCGTTTAACTTTTACTTTAGGGGAGATGGAGGTGCTTCAGGTTCATCAGGAAATAAGGAAGCTCATCTGATGAAATTGATTCATGGCCAGAAGAAAGCAGACGTTCGTACCATCTGAGGCTCTGAAGGGACTGGGTATCAGCTCCACTGCTTTAATAGGGGAAAATCATTGTCCACACTCTTGCTAGAAGTGAAAGGTCGCGCAGCAGCAACAAATACAGCCACTTCTGTTTCAAGGTTCTACGCCTCCTCTTTTTCTTCTTGTGGTGAGAAGAGTGAGTAGAAGAGTGTGAGCTGGAACGTGAACTTGATTTTGACCTTTGATCGGGAGGACGATGATGATGATGACCTGAACGAGACGATACTGATGATGACACTTGAGAAGGAAAGTGTGACAGCTGTTTGTATAAAGCGGGATGACCCAAAGCTCTGGAACGTGGGACGCTCTTCGGTGCTAACCCCCTCACAGGGTACGGAGGAGGGACATCATCCCTAAGCCTGACTGAAGACCTGCTGTGAGAGCTTGCTTCAGATTCAGCACCGCCGTAGCCCAAGGGAGACTTTGAATGGGAAGTCAGTACTCCTTCATGACCAACAGGATACCTCAGAACGTTTGGTAGGTAAATTGGAAGGCCTAGTACCAAGTAATAAAAAAAATTAATAGTATGAAAAATAATGTGAAATTGAATCTATTAAGAATTTTACACACAAAAAAAAAAAATGTTGCCTCAAAAAATATTCTTATTAAATATCAATATCAATGGAATCCCCACCTCCACAGAGAGCTTCAAAGACCACCCAGAGCAAGTCATGTGAGGAAGATGTAGAACAAAGCAAAACTCTAGAACATAAGTGTGCATGAGAGCTGTTGATGAACCCATTTTTGCTCCACAGAAAGATCAATGAAACATTGAGCAAAGACACAGCAGCGTATACAAATTAAACACCTGATTTTAACTATGACTTTCATAAAACTAATTGATAAGAAAAAAATTTAGCTACATTCTCTACATGTAAATACATTTTTAAAAATGTTCATTTATTTTTAAATAAAAATTTGATAACTGTCACTGAAAGTTTAAAACAAAAGAACTTATGACTGTATTAGGCTCTCCATATTTGGGAAGGTAATGGCCAAAATTTTCCTGAAAACTATTACTTTGTTTTAGTCAGTTATTTTAGTGCATCAGCAATGAGCAATGATCTGTGATATTGCTATTACAACCATTTCCCAAAAAAATAAACTCAATAAAAACTTCATGGACTAAAGCAAAGTAGTAATGATGTTCCCTTAAGGACGACCATTAGGCAGTTGAAGTGTAGAATTCATCTGTTGCTGTAATCACATCTTGTAAAGGGATTGTGTGGTTAGCACAAAATCAGTCAGCTTTACTTCCCCATCTTAAGTCAGGGACCCATTTGAAGCTGGGTGGACTTGAGGGACTTTAACCAGGACCTGGGAGACTCTTTAGTTAGTCATGACTTTCAGTCAAAAGAAAAGCGCCAAAGCCACACTGTTACCACCATCCCATGAAATGAAACTAGGATAATATAATCAAGTTCAGATTACTGACTTGTGACATAATAAACACTTACTCGGCTGTGGTCCAACTATAGCCACCTCTGTAGGAAGTGTGGGAGGCCGAGCCTCTCACGGTCTTCATGGTCCTCCTGTCTGTGACATCCGGGAAATAGCCACGACTGCTTCTGGTCCTTTTCTCTGCTTCACCAAAGTCTACCAATTCAATAGGCTTTTGTGTGCTGCTCTCTCTCTCTCCTCCTGGTTGAAAGCCTTCTTTTCTTCTTCTTCTAGAGTCGCTCTTTAATCTCCCCCTCATCAGATGCATCCTCTTCTTCTTCTTCTTGAATAGGAGTTTGTTTCCTAGGAGGTGGCTCAATAGGGGGCAGATTGTCTTTTTTGAAAGCCTCATCAGAGTCCTTCTCCTCACACCGCCTTCCTTGTCGGCATCATCATCAGCGTTAGAGCAGACGTCCTCAAGGGGGCTCTCATCTGACACAGGTTCAAGTTCAAGGTCAGCCATCATATCCACTGGTTCTTTCACACACTACCGACTTCTTCCTCTGCAATGGCGGTAGAATCTTCCAATTTTGTAGCTCCCCCTTATCCTCAGCAGCTTGGGACAAGAGTGAATTGCTTTTCTGAGATTTATCATCATCTGATGATGGGTCAACAGGAATTTTCTGAAACCTGTTATTAAGAAAAAAAAATTGGTGATTAAATCAATTTGACAAGAATACATTAAAATTTGTTATTATTATAGTTTTATTGATGAACCCTAAAAACACCATTTTTTTTTATTATGGTCTGATTTGTTTAAAAAAGCATTATAATGAGTTTACCAGATGGTGTGTTAAGTCCCTGTAAGGATGAGATGAAATCTCTTAGATCCTATACACCACTACTGGACGGTTTTTCATCCCCATCATAGCCGATAGTGCAATGGCCATGAGGCACCTTTGAGATATAGCCTGAACTTGAGCCAAAGACCTGAAAATTTCCTTGGTCCTCACCGGAGATCGAACCAGGTACCTTCAGGCTCCACAGTCGAAGGCTTTTACCCACGACCATCCGTCCCCTAACAGATCCAGTGGCTTGTTTTAAATATGCCAGGTATGGCCGATAGAGATTCTATTAAATCACATATATTTATTTTGGATGTCTTACTTATTTTCTAAAGGCACTTAAAAGGTGTTGAAGCTCTTCTTCTATTCACATGAGGTTTATAAAGATCATCTACATCATATCTCTCGGGCTTCTCCGGCTATCCAGCAACTCAGGCGGGGAATTTCCCTACAATGTTTAGATAATTGGTAACTTGTACAGCCTTATTGAAAAGAATTTTTAATAAATAAACAGTGGCAATAAAATGCGTGATAATTCTGAATATTTTCTGCATGTGTTCAATGTTCAGCTGCTTTAAAGGAAAACACACCTTTTAATTGTTAGTTTAATCGAATTTTATTTTCAATTGAAGAAGTAATTGCATGTCACAATATATGTGTATGTCATAATTATGGCACAGAGTCAATCCTTAGAACATTGTAATTTAATCGAATTTACTCAATAACTATTTTTAAAGGCTGATATGGCATTATATATATATATTTATACATATATATATATATTTATATTTATATATATATGAAGTAGAGCTGTTGTTCTATTAAAGAAAAGTACTGCTTAATGAAAATTTAACTGGACATAAAACTATTATTTGCATTCCGTGTCTAATAATGATAATTTTACTGACACAAACTACTACTGTACATGTATTTGCATTCAAACAGATTTGTCATTATATTCTGTGAAAACATTAGCATTATAAACAAGTCAATTTACTTTAAAGAGGTTTCATTTAATTTTAGCTTCACATATATATTAAGCATTAGCATACGCGTCTAATGAATAAGTTATCAGGACCAATTTACTGACAAGTATCAATCAATTTATTAACAACGCTAAACATATGTTTTTGACTGGAGTGTAGGTTCAAAACACATGACACATTGTCAACCCCTCTCATTATATTGTGCACATTTCACACACCCCTACCTCTGGCTTACCCTACCACAGAGTTCTGTGCGGCTACCTATGAATCAGTTTTGTTATTTTACTTTAGACATAATCTTGTTATATCGACTTTATATATGTGTGCATAGAATTTAGATAATAAATTTATAAAACCACTAAAATAAAAAGGTATCAAAACTTTGGGATAATGGGTTTTCATATTATAAGTTATAATTTTCAGGACTAGAAAATGAAACAGAAATTTTTATGTCAGACCATATACATGTATATAATAAAAGACCTAAAACAAACCCATTGCTGCTGAACCTTGACCTTCAAATTCCCATTAATAGAATTTGGTTAGTGGGTTATTTACTGATTTTACTTTTTTGAAATGTTAAGTAAAAGCATCTGGTCAAATTAAATAGCATTAAGGTGTTAAAAGTTAAAATTTAATCGGATAATTTTCAAAGGCATTAACTCTTACAGCAATGATTTAATCTGCAGCCAAAACAATAAGATATTTTCTCTTATTTTGTCTAATATATCGTCACAAGACTGTACCAGTGATGAAGGTGTGATTCTATGCCTAGAGACTTTAACAAGGTGTAAAAAGATGTGTTTAGAAGGCTATCAACAGGTTTTCTTTGATTTAACTACAAAAATATTTCATGTATAATTTTTTTAAATATCCTACTTCAGGAAATTCACTTATCCAGGTAGAGAATGGAACCACTTCAGTTGCTATAATTCAGAGTCAACTCTGTTTATCTTTCACTAGATAAAGCATAGACACTCCTGCTTGCCAACTCAGACACAAGATATAGCATTTCATCCAAATATCAGATTCTGTCACTGTTATCATTAACAATTGAACTTGACATCCCAGATGATAGATGATTGCCTGAATGATTTGTCACATAGACAGTCTTATAAAGTAGCAGCTCATCAAAACTCAGATACTGAGATCCTGAGTACAAATTTACAATGTACTGCTGTGGGGAAAAATAAGAATTGGCAAATAAATCACCTCTCTGCCTTGACCATCTATGAGAGTGTTCCACGGTTGCAAGGCTGGGTCTAGAGGGAGTTGTGTTTCTTAATAATGTCTCATGAGAGATTTCACTTTCGTCAGCATCAACAGAAGGCACAAAGAAGGTGACATCTTTACTGGCATCATCTTTGGTAAGAAAAATAATAAAGTGTTCATTTAAAATAAAATATATAGTTTGTTTATTTTTTAATTTTTTTTTATTAAAAA
The DNA here is from genome assembly GCA_021962125.1 of Bulinus truncatus. Taxonomy (NCBI): domain Eukaryota; kingdom Metazoa; phylum Mollusca; class Gastropoda; family Planorbidae; genus Bulinus; species Bulinus truncatus. Next base: position 15,532,880 of record JAGDYQ010000002.1, read on the forward strand.
TACGTAGATATGAATGAGAGCTAGATAATAATTAGTGCAGGGGTTGTGATATTAAAAGAAGTCCCTGATTCAGGCCTGAAACATTAATTGGGGGGGGTCTGTAACAAGTTCGCTGACATTTGGCTTGAAAATGTCACAGAACAAATTAAAAAAAGAAAAAATTTTAAACAGCTATTTAATTCTCTCTCTATCTTTGAACTTTTATCTGTGTATCTGTGAGTCAAGACTTAGTTCCTGTGAATTTTGGAAATGAAAATTTCTTTGTCTCACACCTCAAGACTACAATAAAGGCCAATGATCACCAAACTACCTAGATGATTTAAAATTTTATCCATCCCTAATGTATTTTTACAATTTCTGTGTGTGACAAGCTGACAAGAACCTGGGAATGAAAACCTTGGGGGAAAGAGAAGAGTGAGTGAGGCCAAAGTAAACATGGTGAAGTGTCATAGTAAAGGAGTAAATAAAAATTTGATGTTTGCAGAGGAGGGAAAAAAAGAATAAAATAAGCTTCTGATGTCTCGCTATGTTTTCTGTGATGTTTACCTGCAGTAGTGTCACCAGTGTCCAAGTCTTCATCAGATGACACCTGTTCCATCTTCACCCCCATCGCCTGACTATCTGATTTCCAAGCCAGATATGATTTGTCGGATATGTCGCTGTAAGGTGAAGGACACTGCAGGGTCAGATCCTCTGTCTTATCCCTATCCAGCACTCCTACCGTCTCACCGACTGTCTCAACCACACACCCTGAGAGACAAATAGAGCAGCAAAACATGTCACACTAATGAACGATGATCAATTGATGGAAGCTCTAAACTAAGCTAATACTAAGTGAGATTTAAAAAATCCAAGGAAGTCTAACCTTGATCTACCATCATGTCCACCAATTCCAAACCGCTCAAATGATACTACATCTTGTGGTGGGTCTGTGTAGCTCTGATTCAAAGTTTTACGCTAAAGTGAAAATAGACGTGAACTCTTCCCAGGTGTACCTATTGACAGTGAAGTTCTCTGTCTGCGAAGAGCTGCCTCCTCTCCTGGACCTGTACAGACAGAATTAAAAACTGCATCAAGAAACAATGTCTTCATCCATTTAAGCAAATTACATTATTAAAAAATGAAAATGACAAAAACCATGTCAAGTGTTTAATTTTACCTTTTGTTGGTGGAGCTGTTCTTTATTTCAGCTTTGTTCAAGCTTCCAGGGGAAGCTTCTTGTTAGGAGAATCTGCTCATTGCAGATACAGCTAGTGGCAGTGTCTTCAACTTTGATTGCTATTAAAAATTCACAGAACACGAAGTTTAAATTACAAAATAACAAATTTAATTTTGAAAAATGTAAAAAAATCTATAAAAAAGTGCATTCATTTCATGACTACCATCAGTGACAGCTTCTTCGGCATCTCAATTGATTTATCTTCTGTTTCATCTTTCTTCTCTCTCATTCTGGCTTTCTCATCTTCCTCTCCCTTTCTCTTAGCCTCCATTTCAGCTCTCCTCTGCTGCCGTTTAAGATAACGCTCTTCCTTTTCTTTTGCCTATGGAGCACAATGTGACCACACACAGATTGCTCATATCTTATAGTATTAAAATAATAGCATTCAATAACAATGAAATGTCAAATGAATTTTTATATTATACCATAAAATGCAAATCACAAGAAATAGCCATTCATAAAATTCAGCTGTTTCAGGCTAACCGATAAAGTGAACAGCTTGATATTGGCACTGTGTTAAATTTGTCAGCTTTAAAAATACAGAGAATTGAGAGAGAAAAAAGTCCTCAGTAGCTAACATCAAGACAACATCAAACTTTCTAGGGGAAAAAATCAATTGATACAGGTTTGAAAGAAGTAAGATAAGCAAGGAAATCAGGGCTGACAAAATAAATGCACAGGACATAGAAGAATTGTTGAATGCATCATGGCACATAGATGAATCTGGACAGAACTAGTGAAGGAAGATATGAAATCCATGATCCATATGTATTCACAATAGCCATTCTGATAGATTATTCTGGAAAGCAGTTTAACCGAGATACATATGTCGAGATTGAAAGAGCATCCAATATTTGAAACTTGTGACCTTATTTCATGACATAAATGCAACAGCATTATTCCAAAAAAAGGAGTATCTATTTGCACCGGAGCACTGACCTATGTAAAGACGTAAATAAAGCTTAATTATTCATCACATTAGTCTTTATAATCATTTTATATTAAATTCTTGTTGCTTTTTAGATATAGACACTACGACAAATGGGCTTTGGGTATATATTTTAAGTAGAGAATGGCTTAAAGGGATTTACATTAGTTTATAAGACAATATTTACTTCCATTTTCGCTGATAGCTATTAACAGGAAAAATGTATTCATTTGAGAAACATTTCCAAGATCATCAGAAATGACATCATGTAAAAAAATTCACCAAGTGAACAAACTGAATTTATTTAAGGCCACTTGTTTGTCAAGTCTTTATGAGTAAATTAAAACCAGAATTAAAGCAATTGCACTGCACTGAAAAATATAGAGATCCATCTACATGACCATTAAATTTGGCTTTTTCTCTGTTTCCTATCACACTGTCACTGTAATTTGTAAAACTAGATGCTTATGTGGCTTTACTGCCTCAACAGTCTTTTTTATCAGTTTGGATCAGTTTCTGTACTTAAGAACAAAAATATTTTGTATCAGGCTACTAGTGTAGGTTTGTGATGGTGTGCAGTTTTATGTTGAACAGATAGAGTGGGTTTTTCCCAATTACATTAGAGTTGATGAAAGGGAAGCTAGGAAGGATTTGACTGTTGGTAATAGAGAGAAGTTTATGATTATTTATTTTTGTAAAAAAGATAATTAACAATTCAAAAGCATTGATATATGTTTCTCATACCACCCAGCCCTTAATCCCTGACAATATATTTAATGTCATTGACTAGTTTATTTGGTAGGCATATCGAATGATGGATAAAACTTAAAGAAAAATAAATTATATCTTTTGTCAGATATATATCTAAGAAAAAATAAGCATATACCATTGCATACAAAAAAACACATCCTGTGCATATTTACATTACATACAATAACTTTAGCATTTCATTCTACATCTATTAAGAATTGTGACCAGCCCTTTATTATGTTGTAGAGTGTTTATATGCCGGGCCCCTTAAATTCAATGTATCTTATTAAGCACATTTATAACATAGCTGAAGTATTGTTAATTGAAGAAGGGGCATTTTTTTTGCTTGCTAACCTTCTGCTACTCGTAACAGGGGCTTTGTTTTGTTTTCTTTAACTGTAGCTATCTCATTTTGTTCATTATCATCATACACTATTTCCACCGATTCCAACTGCTGACTGTTTTCAACCTGTTCATCTTTGTCAATGCCGGTTTCCACAACAGATTCTTTTTCTTCAGCTGCTGAAAAATGACACACCATTAAACACACATAACATATATTTAAGATGTACAAGAAAAAAATTATTTTAAGAAGAAAGAAGATAGTGGTATCCACAACTCTGAAGTCAATTCTTACCTTATGGTGTAAAAGTCTGATTACTAGAACTTCTAATCAATGGCTGTTGTGGTCAGAGATAGTAAGTCTAATCAAAAGTAAAATAAATGGGCACAATTTTATGCCCATCCTGAATTAAATAAAATAGAAAGACTTACTTCTACTCTCTACATCTTTTTCTTCAACTTTCTCGACAGACTGCTCTCTTCATCTTCGCTCTCGCTTGGTTGCTCGATGTGCTCAAAAGAAGAGATACCATTTCAGGAAGTGGTGGAGCTCACCGTCAGTATCTGACAAATCATCTTTATCCACATCCCAAGCAAAATTGTATCTGATGTAAAAATAAAATAAAAAGTGCAAAAAAAAAAATAAAGTAAAACAGCCAACAAATAAGATATGGAACTGAAAGGAATCAAGTTTGGATGAACTATTTTTAGTTGCGCTATCTAACAATGCATTATGACGATTCACAGCCACTTTGTGATCCCTACTAGATTCATGAACAGCCATTCACGCTGTATAATTTAGATAAATGTTGTTGTTTTTAAGTTCTCTATTAGAATAATATAAAGTTTGAGCCACATGCCTTGAAATATGTTATGAAAAGCTTTATTGCCAATAGTTTAACAAGACTTCTTTTTACCAAACTCAAACTGACATGATTTATTTTGCCTAACGTTTATAATAAACTGATAAGTCTTGACTACTTAATAAACTTTGTTGATAGAGTCTAATCGTGAAAATGTACTTGTTATGTGTCAATTATAATTGCAAGATTCGCAATGTAAAGTCCCAAATAGAAGAACAAAATTTAAATACGATACTGCCAAGACTATTTTACAATCTAATAAAATAATGTGAAGCAATAATAGAATGCTTACATTATCACTGTTTATAAATTGATTAAATATTTAACATTAATTAACATAAATTTGTGAGTCTAAAATATCTTTTATAGAACACAATTTTATAGTAGAAAATTTAATGGTCAAACATTTGAAAAAATTGATATCTGACAGAAATCCCAGAAAAAAACAATAAACACAAAAAAAAATTGAGAAAAATTGACATTTTTACAGTATATTGAATAAATCTATTGATTTTATAAACACAAGAACTAGTATGAATATATGTCTTAAAATTTGTCTCAAATTATCATTACTTTAAAGCATGCCCTAAGCAACTAGGAAAGAACAGTGGAAAAATGATTACATTTTTAGCAATGTTTAAGACAATCCAATAAAAAACCGGATCATACCATGTAAGCTTAAAGATATAATCAATGTACAAAGCAAAGGGTAAATAAACCAAAACAACATTTCTTTTTATCTTTAGTAATACATGTACACAAATAGAATACACTGAGAATGTGAAATTAATGTAAGAGAATGCTGAAGATGATTTTTCTTTTTGCAACAACTAATGGCTTAAGATTTACTATTTCGACATGAAAATGGAATGAGCCAGACATCCTACTCATTTTTTTTTAAATTTCTTTTGTAGATATAAAATAAACCTTGCTCCTTAATGACAAATGCAAAACCCTTCACCAAAAATATAAATAAAATAAAAGATAATTATTATATCTTGATTTGTAAAGCAAAGAGTTTCTGAAAATCTTAATATTTTTGAGTTAGACCCAAAAAACAACTGAAAATAAAAAGGAGCAAACTCTGATTTAATTACATTGAATTTTGATTTTAATTTTTTTAACTGAATTAAATAATTAAACAAGAAAAAAAATAAGAAGAAAGACTAAAAGAAAAAGGCATAAAAGGGGAAATTTAAAACAATTTGCCAGGCCAAACAAGCATCCGGCAATATGAATTTGAATATTTTTAACAGGCTTTTAAAACCAAATTCTTATTTCTCACAACACGTCCCCAAGTTGTGGAGTTGACTGGAAATAGAAACAATCTCTGGTATTATGCATTAGTTCTTTAACATTACAAACATGGGTTTTTTTTTATTTAAATCAACTTTTAAAAGAGGATGGAAAAAAGTAATGTATCTATATCTAGGTATTACTTTGCTGCTTTAGACCCACAGAAAAACTAAAAGGCTAAAATTTAAAAAATATTATATTATTTAATTAAGTATTGCGCTCAAAATTTTTAGTGCACCAACAAAATTTTCTGGCTTCTAACAATAAAAACAGGGAAAATAAATCATTAACTTGAACTAACCTTTTCCCTGGTTGACTAGTTGGAGGTTGTTCCTCTTCTTTATCAGAATCCTCTGACAGTACTATGCCCTGTTTGTGTCTGTCTTCGGCCTCAGCCCCATCTATGAGCATATGTTGAAAGATCTTCATCATCCGAAACATCTTCTGCAGCTTGAAAAACATCCATTAAGTTGTGCTTCGGGGCAGAGGATCCTCCTGAGCTTTCACTTCAGCTTTTCTCTTCTTTTCTTCCTCTTCCTTATCTCTTTCAGCCTTCAGTCGCTCAAACTCTTCATTCGCTTTTGCGTTTTGCAGCTCAAGATTGCTGCTCTTGGTCATTGGTGCTCCAGATTCAGCTATCACCGCCTCAGCCAGCACTCTGGGGGAAAACATAGGCACCAGATTCACCCATGCCCTGAGCATTATTGACAGTCTTGGTTATAAAGCTGCTGCGAAGTAAACAGCAATCTTTTCTGGAGTAAGTTCATCTTTGGACACTTTAGATAAAGTGTGGGAGATCAGAGCTGGTATGTTAGGGGTAGTAGGCACTAGGCGAATCAAAGGTGACAGGGTGGTGCCATAGATGTCCCTGAAGGTATCATAGGCACTGGGGGAATCACTGGCACTGTGCCCGGAGTGTGGAACTGAACCAGGTGGCGGGGGACGAATTATAGGTCCAACAGAAGAAGGATGAAATACCAGGTGGAGCCAGGCTGACTGAACAGAGTCCAGGAACGCCTTGGAGAGGGAAGTGATGCTTGATGCCGAACTTAGTAAGGGAGTGCCTGGGAGGCCCAGGTTTACTGAAGCCTGGCACTGTGCAGGTCTCGGTGATGTGTTAAACAGTATGAGGACGCCCAGGAATTCCTGAGGGAAAGGTTGGTATCATTGGCTGACCAGGTACCATAGGGTTCATAATTTGGATTGAAACTCCATTCCGGGGCAGCCCAGGACCCCAAGGCCCCATAAATGAAAAAGGCTGCATCATTCCGCCAAAGCCCATGTTGTAAGGCACACCAGAACCAGGCCCCATGTTTGGAACAGAGTTTCCAAGGAAGTTGACAGTTGGCAGGAGACCACGGTAAACCACCAGGCGTAGGAAGAATCCCAGATCCAGGAATGAATGCCTCATCTGAAACGGGAAATATAGGACAATAAAAAAATATAATTGAGTAACCACCAACTTAAATAAGGCACCGTACTATTTAATACAAAATAAAAAAAGAAATGTTAAGAGTTTAATAATTAATACTTATAATGATGAAATGAAACCAAATGAAGTAAAACTGTAACTGTATGAGTTTAAAAATATTTATACAAATTATTTTTAAAAAAATATACCATTCTTAACATTCTGATTCATTGTATTCTGAACATGCTGCTGCTGTAGTAACAGGCGTTTTTTGTTTTTCCTGTTTACGGCGCTGCGTTCTTCTTGCCTGGCTTTTAAGTCAATTCCTAAATGCTCACAAACTGCTTCATCTATCCTAGGCTTGATACCCTGAGAATAAAATCAATTTCAGGTAAGAAAATTATTTTGTATTAATTTTTTTGTTTTCAATTTAATGAAGAATGATGAAGAAAAAAATAAAGGCACAATGAAATTTTGATAGCTTCAAAGGGCCATAATACAAGCTGAAAACTCACCAATAAAATTTTGGATTCACAACCTGCTCAATAATTCGATCAATGCTCATGATACCAGAACTGAAACCAAAAGAAAAAGAACATAAATATTTTGATTCTTCCTCTTCTTTATGAAAGTTATTTGGGAAAAAACCAAAGGCTTAAGTTCTTATCTTTGATGCTTATCATCAATCTAGCATTTATTTTTCTGAAATATTTATTCTATTTCATTTATTAGATCCAGAAAATGTTGCTTTCATACTTGTTTAACTGGCGTCTGAGAGTTTCTCTCAACTGGTTTTTATTGACATTTGAAGTCCATTTCTGGCCATGAAATCTTTCCACAAATTCCTCCACTCGTTGAATTAGATTATGATAAGCAGGCTGAAAAAAATAATTAATAAAGTTCAGTTAGTTTGTCACATTTCACCAAAAATATAAAACAGTAAAGAAATAACTTCAAAATAGGCTTACATGAAAGGAAGGATCTTTCATGCAGATATTCTAAAGCCACATATACTGTTGCTTGGTAACAGACATGTTAACATAAATTTAAGGGGATGGAGGGTGGGGGAGTGATATAACCTGAACATTTTATAAAATCAGTTCATAGATACCGCTAAAAGGGTCATAACTGATACAGAAATGAATATAGATCATAAAAGTAACAATAAACAAAGTTAAAAAGATTAAAAAAATGTTTTTAAAAGTAGTTATATAATATACATTAGGGTGGTGCTTAGAAACAACTTAATAATCTCTGCTCTCACCCCTATTTTTAATTCGTTTTATATATAGAAACTCTTAAAAAAAAATATTAAGGTATTCAATTCATGTTTACTGGTAGTAGTGTTGATTCAGTTAGCATTTTTCAGTTACAGTAAGAGTTACAGTTAGCCGTTCAAATATTTTTCAGTTACTATTACAGTTAGAGTAATTATTAAATTGTTTTTACAGTTACTATTACAGTTAGTAATTTTTTTTCAGTTACTATATCAGTGATCACTAGTAAAGACTATGAATCAATACATTGGGGAAATTCCGCACATGAACCAATATTTCCACAAACAAATAGCAATGGGTTATCTAATAAAATTTTTTGCTCACTTTCATAAAAGTACTATCTCTAGATTTTTTTGTCAGCTCATTGTTTCTCTTTGCCAAACACTTGTTTTTTCTGCGTGCATTAATTTCCAATCATATGGACGTATGTCAACTCTTGCCCCCTCGCCTTCCCTGTCATATTTTGTAACACTTCACCACACACCGTAAGCCTCCGGTGTTCCCTCCTTTACTGTAATCCCCACCCCCGCCTAACTTTCCATCCCAAAAAATACACACAGATGTCCAGTTTAATTGTATCATTCAAGGTCATACAATAGAATTAAGAAACGCCAATCCTATTGTTTCCTGGTCATATCACTGATGCAATTCATGTAGATGTGACAATTTCTGTGTACTCGTTTTTTTTTCTTCCTTTTTTTTTAAATTCCTGTCTGATCTGGTTATAGAATTAAGTTATTTACTGATTTTTTTTTATGCAACTCTGTTGTGAAAAAACAAATTGTGTATCGGCAGCCAAAAAACGGCCGGTCCGAGAGTTAACCCATAGTGCCAATATTTTCCGTCCCACTATCAGTCACTCCCTACAAAAATGGCCGATCCTATATTGACCGGATAGTGCCAATATCCGTCCGATACCGATCCGATTATCTGTCAGCTCCCTAATACATGTAATATTGTAGCTACATTTCTAGAATTTTATTTATAGCACATTTTTCAGTTAGTATTATTATTACTATTATTTTTTTCCTATTAGTAGTACATAGTTACAGTTAAAATGCTTTTTCAATTACAGTTTCAGTTAGTAGTTAACTGAAATCACTTTTTCAGTTATTAGAGCCATTTCAGTAACAGTTGCTTGTAATCAGAATCAACACTGATACTGGTAGCTCAATGGCTACTAAAGTTTAGGAGTATTGGACCGTGATGAAAATACATAACGGAGCTTCACTGTTGTTGTGTATAACGCTGTATAATATTAATTCAAATTATGTGGATTGTCATACACTGCTGTACTAAGCATATAAAACATGTAAATAGGGCCTGAAAGTGGTAATTTAATACACAGCAGCAGGCCTAGTAGGCCTAGACACAAAGAAACTATTAGCACCACAGTATAGGCCTACCAATAACACCTAGAAACTATTAGCAAAGTGCCAGTTTGGCAGAAAAGCAGCAAACAACTAGTTTTGCAGATAAATTTTATAGCATTTCAGGCCTCGTTGGACAGTTTGCTGTCATAAAGAATGCTACACAGATCCCAGTACGCAGAACATCTCAAAGCCGAGTTCCAAGCTGATTATCCTATGGTTGTGCATTGGGATGAATTGATTCCGGATCTCACAAATAAAGAAAGCATCGACAGACTTCCTGTAATTGTTTCTGGGAAAGGAGGATCACAGCTTAAATCTGTTGCTAAAACTGCCTTCCGGAACTGGTGCTGCATTGGTGCCAGAGCTGTCTTTCAAGCTCTGCAAGACTGGGGTGTTAGTGACAAGATCAGAGGCATGTGCTTGGATACTACTAGTTCCAACACTGGTTCCAACACTGATCGGATTAGTGGTACCTGCATCCTGCTGAAGCAAAAACTTCAGCGAGGTCTTCTATCATTTGCTTGCAGACATATTTATGGAACTGATTCTGGGCGCAGTCTTCCAAGTCTGTCTAGGTGCCACTTTTTGTCCTGAGGTTTTTCTATTCAAACGCTTCATGTATTATTGGCAGTTCATTGACAGAGAGCAAACTATGAAACATCACTGACCAATTCAGACGTGTTCACTGGGCTAGACCTTGTGCGCAACTCTCTGATTGAATTTGCTCAGAAGCTTATTCAAGAGCAGCAGCCAAGAGATGATTATCGAGAGTTCTTGGAACTTGCTCTGCTATTTCTTGGGGTCGTGACGGAAAGAGGAGTGCACTTCATTGCTCCTGGAGCAATGCACCATGATCGCTGGATGTCGAAGGTTCTGTACAGCCTGAAGGTATGGATGTTCAAAGGGCAATTCAGACTGACAACAAGGAAGAGAGACGTCTTCAAGAGCTATGATCCTTTATTGTACGTGTTCTTACATGAGAGCCCTGGTTCACAGGTAATCTGGCAGCCGCTGCTCCATACAATGATATGCTGTTGCTCCAATCAATTCTCAGCTCCGGAATCAACAGAGCTGTTTCCAGTGCAGCATCCAACAAGTTTTCAAAGCACCTCTGGTGCCTGTCCCCTGAATTGGTTGGGTTGGCATTCTTCGATGATCAGGTATCGGCGGAAACAAAAAGACGCATGGTAAATTCCATGAATGAAAGCGATAATGAGGAAGACAGAGGACATCAAGCTAATCTCTGTTGATTTGGAATCCTTCAACAGAAGGAGGCTCGAGGACTTCCTGTCGCCTAAGATCCTAAGAGATTCTTTGACATGATGGAGCTACAAACTGGATTCCCTGGATGCTGACCCAGATGAGTGGACCAACCATGAAGGGTATCGGCGATCTTTTGGAGACCGTTCGACCCGAAGATTCCGTTGTCAACCCACCATGCAGAGAGGGGTGTAGCATTGATTCAAGAGTACAGTGGAATTCTCACCAGATATGAGGAGCAACTTCAGTTCCTGATGCAGACTGTTCAACAGCATCGACAATCCTATCCAGACACTAAGAAACAGACATTGTCAAAATGACTTCTTATCGGACTGATAACATTGAACTATAATTACAGGTAGAATATTGTAGATGCAGGATTGTTTGTGCTTGTTTAATAATTCATTCTACTGTTTAATGTTGTGTTTGAGATACTATCTTTGATTAAAAAAGCCAAAAATTCCAAAAGCGTGATCTGTTTACTTGTTAAACGTGGCATACCTAAACTTTGGCTTCATTGAGCTACCTCTAAATATTAAGATATCAGCACCAATTTTTTTCCTAGATGTTTCTACAATCTAAAAGGGTGAGACCTAAAGAAATCAAGGTTTTAATTTTTAGTGGTTCCTAAGCACCACCCTAATACACATATATATTTTTTTTCTGCATCTGTTTTAAAATAAAAACCTGCACAGTATAGTCCACCATGCCCATGGTTTAGAGTATCAATGAAAGAAAATGTTAGTCCCACTAATGTAACATTTTAGGACATTTGGAATTTTAATTATGATACACTAACATTATTTGTCATTACTGTAAATACTTTTGTTTCATAAATAAAATCCAAAAACAGCCTTGGCACTCAGTCTTGTGAGAGTAAATGAGGATGAATTTATCACCAAGCTAACTGTCAGTGAATCAGAGGAACCAAAATATGTTAGTGATATGGGAACAGTATAATTAACAGTGGAGAAGAGTAGTATGGCAGGCCAGGGCCCTAAATGGGCTGTAGAGCCAAAGGAAGAAGAAGTAGTAATTAACAGTAGACTCAACAATCTAATAAAAATATTGCCCTGTAGATGCATACTGTTTGCCTTGACCCCTGTAGAGGAGCCAACTGAATGAGTTAGCCAAATGGCATTGGTTAAAAAAATGGACTGTACCTTTGTTGAGATCGGATCCCCCCCCTCCACCACAGTACCCCATATTACGTTCCTTTCATCCCCACCCTTAAGCACAGTTTAAAGTGATCGAAATCAAAGCCCTATTGTCAAGCTTTGATGTCCGTAACGCCCCTCCCCCTATTCTTCTTCCGAAATCAAAGCACCACTGGACTGTGGTCAAACCCCCGAGCCAGGCTTTGATTGTGTAGCGCCCCGCCCCCGATCTCCTCCCGAGATCAAAGCCCTACTGGACTCAGGCCGAAACACCCCTCCCTCCCCATCCCCACCCACCAGATCGGGGACCAGAAGTTTTTAAGTTAGTTTTAGCCAGTTTTTAAATTGGAGTTTGGACAGAGATGTAGTTAGATAGATTCAGTGTTGTATTAGAGTTGGTATGAGATAGTCGTGCAGTCACGAGTAGTTTAAATAAAGTTCAGTTATTTTTATACTACATTAATAAGTGTTGACTCATCTGTTGGCTTATCTGTTTATGTGAATGTGTTCTGGAAACCTAGCAATAATTAAGGAATATACTAAAAGAACCCGTAACAACCTTGCAGATCTGTAGTGGATCATTACAAACTGCCTGATTAGAAGATATATTGCCAGAATGCCAAGATGCTAAGATCTTTTCAAGATTAGGCCTCAAAGATGTTTTTGCCAGATCAAATTAAATATGAAATTAACACATTGACAACCCAGATAACACCTAATGGTAGTTATTGGTGGAACAGACTGTCTTTTGGACTATCAATTAGAAGTGAAGTGTTTCTAAGCAGATTGACTCAACCTAAGAAGGATTAGCATGTTGTGTCAATGTTGCAGTGGACATCGTGCTGATAGCATAAGATAAAACAGCAGACAGAGAGACCCGAAAGGAACACTGTCGGGTTATACAACTTTTATGGAGAGTCAAGGTTAATCCCAAAAGGGTCGAGGCTATCAGCAAAATGTCAGAACTCAAAGATGTTACAGGATTGATATGTTTGTGTAAATGTGGTACAATACCTAAGCAAACTCTTTTAATGACATATCACAAAAGTGAAACCAGAGGGCAGCATGATGATGAAAGGAGGATCTTGATAGTATCATTGTTTGCCTTGCTGCTGTAACGCTGTTCACTGTGTAATAGGTATGAAGGTGTCACAGATTTGTGATGTCGCCAGCATCAGAGCTGTTTCTTTAAAATTACAGCTAACAAAGTCATAAGGCTGTGCAACATAATGTACATTCAAACTGAAATGTTACTAGAACCTCATTTTTCTTTCCTAGTAAGCAGTATTCTTCTAACTTTCCTATTATTATGTCTTTGGGTTCTTATTGTCTGGATTTTCAAAGAATTAATAGTTTGTGAACCCACACACTATGAAAACAGGAACAATACTTGCAGAACCTATCCAGTACCTTGCATATGCTGATGATATAGCACTGATAGGAAAGCTTAGCAAGGATATAGTAAAAGCATTCATAGAATTAAAAACAGCAGCTCAGAAAGCAGGTTTAACAGTAAATGAATCAAAGACTCAATACATGCTATTACAAAGAAATGAAAAGGAAGGAAAAGAAAAATAATTCAAAATCAGTGATAGAGCATTTGAAAGAGTAGAAAACTTTAAATACCTGGGATCAACTATAAGTGCGAAAAATATTATGATAGAGATCAAAAACAGACTAGAAGTAGGGAACATAATATACCACACACTGCATAAAATACTGAAAACTTAAAAAAAAAACATATAAAAGACAATGATCCGACCAGCAGTAACATATGGTAGTGAAACATGGACCATCAGCAAATAAGCAGAAAATATGTTAAAAAAGCACCTGGGGAAAGGAAAATATTTAGGGAAATATATGGGCCAGTAAAAGGACAATAACAAGTGGAGAAGTAAAGCCAATTCAAAACTGTACAAACTATCCCCGAAGAACCAAAACCATATAGGCTGAAATCAAAATGAATAGATTGAGGTGGGTAGGGCACATAGAAAGAATGGAAAACAACAGAGGTCCAAAAGCAATATATAAGGCAACACCCAATGAGAAAAGGCTTCAAGGCAGACCAAGAAGCAGATGGTTAGAGGAAGTTGAGAAAGACCTTAAAGCCTTAAGAGTGAGAGAGTGGAGGAAGAAGACTATGGGTTGGAAAAAGTGGAGAATAGTAGTATGGCAGTCCAGGACTCTAGTGGGGCTGTAGAGTCCAAAGGGAGGAAGAAGGACCCACACACTGAAACATGATTGGTCTACTCCTTGTGGATTACTTCTGTTGCCTCTTTGTACACCTGGAGCTGTCTCTTACACAGGAAATTGTCAGCAATATTTCTCTCTAAAAGTTCTAACTACTCAGCTGGTTCAAATATTTCTCCATTTCTTTTTTTTAGTCATAGCAAACCTTACAAAAGGTTTCAATTTTTTACCACTTTAACACTCATGCTACCAAGTTAAGAATTCAATAAACCCTGTCTCAAACAGACTGTTAATTTTACAAACTTTAATCACAGACATATCGAAACACTGCACTTCAACATAATGGCTAGACAAAGACAAACAATTACATGATCCTCCAACTCTGGTGCTGGTGGTGTCACACACCCGTGACACATTTATATCAGAAATGAGACTATGAGTACAAAGTACCCAAGGTGCATATACAAGTACTTGGTAAAACAAGTACCCTTATAATTACATAATTCAAACATTACACAGGGCGCCAGTTTTCATTATTGAAACAAATAACCATACTATTGTCAATAGTATTGACAACTTATACTTCATTATAAAATAATTTCCAGTTACATTTAAACATGAATGTTTACTGGACTGTAGATAATTATCATCATCACTATGATCCTGTCACTACTATCAGCAGATAGCCCAGATATTGTATTGTAATTGAATATTATTTCTTTGGACCAAAAAAAAAATTTAAATTCTGATACACTATCACTATTACTGTCATTACACTACAGCACTGTTAGTACTGTAGACACTGTCTATATGTTATTTAGTTAATAAAATCACAACCAGAGACACAGTACAGTACAAGTATATGTATTACAACTTCATTGAAGATGAAATATTAATTTGCTTTTTAAGTTAATTTAACTTAATTTAAGTAACATTTAGTAATTAGACATGAAATATTTTCTGTAGTTATCAATAGCAACAAATATTTTATTGAATTTTATTTGAAAAATATAAGTTGATTCTTACTTTTGTATCCACATCTGCCAAACATTCTTTTCTAAATTGGTCAAAAAGCCCTTGAGACTTTACTTTGTTGACTAACTTCTTGATAGCCTCAGGTCTTTACTTGATCATTTTCTGTCTATACTGCATACTTTCATACGTTCCATGATCGGATAAATGATTCAATCGCAGAATCGGACAATTAGATGTAAAGTGTATTTTAAGTCTCTACATTTTAAAAAAATAGAATTAATTGCTAGTTTTTTAGTTAGATATATCGTCTTTTTTTCTAATGGAAGTCGCCATTTTTAATATAGGTTTTGATCTTTGGGTTGATCCATTAACAAACAAGGGGGAAAAAAACTCATTCAGCATCTAGAGTTAAATTTCCATGAGGAAAAAAAAATAAGTAAATGAAAAAAAAAAATCAATTTTATTTTAGATTCTTAATTTTTTGCAGGAAAAGATGTCCCCCTAAGCCGGCTATTATTCTTTATACTTTTTTTTCTATTCGAAGGTTGTATAATCAAGACCTTATAATGATTTAAATATGGAAATCCGTAATGTGAGAACTGTCCAGCTTTCTTTTTTCAGAAGTTGTCATGCCTTAGGAAATGACTCATATCGGCTGATATCAGGGGACCCCGGGAGCAGAAGGCAATATCGAACTTTACATAAATCGAGGATACAAGTGCGCCATATTGCGGCCCCTTTAAACTAACTTTTTTAAACCAGAGATGTGGTACGGTATGCCTAAATTTTTTTATACCAAAATACCCGTACTCAGTGGCGCCACCATGGGGTGCGGGGGTGCGGGCCGCACCGGGTGACACCATTTTTAGGGGTGACTTCAAAATGAACAATTATAAATTCATATCAGAAAAATCTCAGTATAGTCGGTTTTATAACCGACCATAGTTAAAAACATGAGCAATAGCATGCAGAGCAGTAACAGGGGTGCCACAATTAGGGGTTGTCGGTTTTTAAAAACCGGCGGCGAAAAACCGGTTTTTTGACGAAAGTCGAAGCATTCGACAACCGGTTTTTTTGGGCTTAAAGCCGGTTTTAGCTTGGAACTTAACAATTCACCCAAAAAATTTTGATACATTCCACGAAATTACAGAGAAATCTGGGAAACTGTGACTTTCAAAAATTTCCCTCCTCAGTCAGACCTGTGTACGTTGTCATTGATAGAAAGTAATTGTTGAGTAGGCGTGCCCAAGTGGGGGGGACGGTATATACACATAGAGATTTATTGCATCCGTTTCTTCGACCTGGAAAGAGGGCTCAAATTCAAGTCGTTTACTAATTTCTCAGAACAACCGATGTTTTTTAGCGCACGAAATTAGTGTTGACTTGCGGGAAGTATAGAATTGAAACGGGGGGGTTAAACCATCGGTACCTTCCTAGCTCATCACTAAACAATAGACGGAACGGGGCTATTTTTTTCAAGTTGACTAAATTTATGATCGTCATCCAACACCTCCACCACCGTCAACCCCTCTAGCCTAAACAAGGCAGGACCGTCGTACAGCCGGTATAATGACTGGTGTAACTAATACATCTCAGGGATGAGAGGGGGTAGGTGGGGAGACAACTGTAGAAGGGAGGGGTGAGGAGTTAATTCCAGTACAACAGTGGTCGAACGTTTTGAAACGGAGCAGCGCGATGTGGGTCCACGGAGGTGCTGAGGTGTTTGTGTACTGTGTCACATGTTAGAAACTTAGACAGAGGATGAGAGGGAGGGATTCGGGGGGGGGGGGGGGGAGACAGAAAGTGAATACCATGACTAGAAAGAGAGCCATAATATCTATAGACTATGTATATATAATAAACTCTATACTGAGGTTTACATCACAACGGCTGATTTCAGGGCTGATCTGTGTGCGGAAAACCAAACCTCATGTCTTAGATAACTATAATATAAATGAAACATAAGGAAAGGACGAAGACTTATTGGTGACTGTCAAATAAAGTTGAACAGTTCAAAGGTCATGATATAAATTTGTTGAGTTATAAAGCAGTTTAAATGAATATATAGGCACCCAGTAGACAGTAGTAATAATTTTACTGTCATATTGAGTAACTTTTTTCTTGTGTATTTGCATTGTTTTTACGTAAAAATTGTTTAACTTAATTACACTATCCTTTATCATTTCTCAAACACATTAATGAAATACTACATACATTGAAAATAATTATTGCTAGAATGCTTAAAATATCCGTTATTTCACTTATTTATAGTAAAACCGAAAACCGGTTTTCGCCGGCTTTTTGAGAAATCGACATTCGACAACCTGGTTTTTAAAAGTCGGTTTTTATTTAAAGCCCCTAGCCACCATACAAAGCCGCAGCACGGGGTGCAAACATACAGAGCAGTAGCACACGGTGGCACCTGCACCGAGTAATAGCTGAAGAGTGCAACCATACAGAGCAATCAGCATAGGGCGCCCCATGACAGAGCGTCTGGAGCTTAGGTAAATGTATACGATTCAAAGCTGCTCGGATAAATCTGGTGTTATTTGTAAGCGCGCTAAAAATGACGCCACTTAGTCACATGGTTTCATGAAATTTGAGACGTACTTTACAAACTAAAGTTTAATGAAAATAATATCCACATCTTTCTGAAATACATTCAGTAATACTGTCGTTTTTATCGCTCAAGTATTTTAAAGTAAATTACCTAATGTATAGTGCAGGAGAATTCGAAAATATGTATCATTAGCACTATGGTGGATGCTTGAAGAGGGTGGGGGTGACACCCTAATTTTCACACCGGGCGACACCAACCAAGGAGGTTGAGGAAAGTGACGCCATTGGACGCAAGAGGCGTAGCTAGGGGGCGGGGATACATATGTCCCCGGGCGCCGAGTTCAGGGGGCGCCAAATGGTATATTTACATATAATATTATACTGGTTTCCGAATGGGGGGACCGCTAAAAAGGTATTAAAAAGGTAAAATGCCCCGGGCGCGGGGTTGCCTTGCCCACCCCTTACTACACCTCTGATTGGGCGACATCCTGATTTTTCGCATCGGGTGCAGGCCTGTAGCCATGTCAGAAGTAAACAGGGGAGGCTTGCCAATACCCAGCAGGGGGGCACCTTTACTTTTTCTTTATTTTTCCTCTTTTCCCACACCTAGCGTGCCCCCCCGCTAGGGATGGAGTGCCCCCGCTTAAAAAAGAAGGAAAGATGAAAAAAATAAAGAGAAAAGTAAAGGTGCGCCCTTGAGGGTATTAGTGCCCCACTACTACTTAAACCTGGCTATTGGCCTGCGTCTTACTTTACTCTAAAACTGATTCAAATAACAAAACAAAACAAAAACTCATAGGGAAAGAAAAATATAAAAATAAGATACAATCGAAAAAAAAAATAACTGAAATTAGTTATAATTTTTTCTTTATTAAGTTTAATTATCAACATTTTCTGATGCCCCACTTCAAATTATCTTTCGGCCTACAAGTAGGTCGCGACCCACTATATAGTAGGTCGCAAGCCGCAGTTTGAGAATCACGCCCTAGAACAAACGTTAAGTTTTGTTACAGTTATGTAACTTAGGTGACAAATAAATCTCCAAGCTTGGGAACCCCATCAGTTGCCCAGTCGTCATTCCTAAGGCTCTCGTTGTCAATGGTGACTTAAGAATCATTTGGGCCTATACATTACAATGTTCATCAGTGCCGTAGCGAGCTTAACTCGCGCCCGGGGCACAATTCCTTTTTAATACATTTTAGTGCCCCCCATTCGAAAACCATATAAAATTATATGTAAAATATACCGTTTGGCGCCCCTTTGTGAGTAGCGCCGGGGCGTGCTTCCCTGCCCACCCCTCACTACGCTTCTGATGTTCATCCCAACTTACGTATTAATCCTCCATGTGGTCATTTGAAACTAAGCTATATATAACTTAATAGTGGACACGTGTAAAGCGCATAAAAATTAGCATGCAAGCAAAATTATGTTCTTGTTTTTTATGCTTTATTTTTCGCCAAGTCACGGCTTTTAACGTTAAACCTGATTACTGCAGTATTATTTACACTTGGTCTTTCAGCAAGAGAAGGGAGTGCAGGAGGGAGATATGCTGCACTACCCTAAATGAAACGAGTCCACTTCACACTCATTTTTTTATTTTCTTTCGGAAAGGTCGCAATATGGCGGAATGTGGGTTAAACTGGCCATATGAAATTTAGGACTTAGCGTAATTCATATAATTTTTGTTTATTTTAATTAAACTCGTAGTGATTCATTGTAATTTCGGTATAGAATGGATGAAGACGATAATCCTTATGAGGCTTTAGATTCATCAACTTCAATGACAACACATATGCTTGCCGGTGCTGCTGCTGGGGTCATGGAGCACTCGGTGATGTATCCAGTAGACTGTGTAAAGGTAGAAATACGTGTTGACGTACACATGGTCATTTGTAAAAGTATTATCTAATGTTCTCTATTATTTTAAATTTACAAATGATTTTAATGCAATAGATTACATCATAGAGCATTACATAATTCTTTTCAAGTTACATTTTTACTTTTTTTCAGTTATAAAATGTAAATATAGTATTATGTAACAACTAATATATATATATATATATATATATATATATATATATATATATATATATATATATATATATATATATATATACTTATAAGAAGCATTTGCTGTCTGTCTGTCTGTTCCCTTATAACTCAAGATCCAGACAAACAAATAGCGTGAAATTTGTTACATACACATAATTACATGGGGAAGGTTATAGGACAGGTTTACCTTGCTTTCATCTCGATGGGTAGTTTAATTGTGTTAATTTTTTTTTTTTTAGTATTTTACTTATATTAAAGTAATCGTAACATTCGAACTCGCGCTGGTGCTGTATTGTGCCATTTGTGATGCAAAGAATTGTTGTTTTTTCATGCTCTCTGATTTGTACAGTTTGAGGAAGGTAAAGGAATGAAGAAGGATTTTAGAAGAAGTGTGAAGCCACAATAATAAGTATATATATATATATATATATATATATATATATATAGGAGAGAGAGAGAGAGAGAGAGGGAGAGAGAGGGAGGGAGAGAGAGATAAAGAGAGAGAGATAAATAGAGAGAGAGGGGGTGGTGGGGAGAGAGGAAAGGAGGGGTAGGAGGGAGGGAGGGGGAGAGGAGGAGGGAGGGGGATGGACAGGGGGAGAAAAGGGGAGGGGAGTGGAGAGAGCAGGGGGGGAGGGGGGGAGGGAGAGAGATAAAGAGGTGAGGGGGCAGGGAGGGAGAGAGAGGAAAGAGGGAGGGAGAAAGGAGGGAGAGAGGGGGGTTAGGGAGGGAGAGGGGAGGGAGGGAGAGGGATGGGGAAATGGGAGGAAGAGATAAAGAGGGGGCAGGGAGGGAGAGGGAGAGGGAAGGAGGGGGAGAGAGAGGAGATGGGAGAAAGGGAGGGAGGGAGAGAAGGGAGAGAGGAGGAAGAAGGAAGAGGGGTAGGAGAAAAACAGAAGGTAAACAGAAAACCTTATTTTAAACCCGGGCAAAGCCGAATTTTTACAATAAGTGAATATTATATATCTCTATACTTAAAGAGGCATTTGCTGTCTGTCTGTCTATTCCCTTATAACTCAAGATCCAGACAACCAAATAACGTGAAATCTAACACACATACACATAATTACATGGAGAATGTTATAGGACAGATTTACAAGTTTCATCTCGATGGGTAGTTTAATTGTAATTAATTTTTTTTTTTACATTTTTTGTATTTTACTATATTAAAGTAATCTCTACGGCGCCATAAATAAAATTCCTCTGTGACGAAATCGTTTCCGATGATCTAAGAGGAACTTGGCGCGTTGGTGCTGTATCGAAGGTCTTTTGTGCTGCTAAGAATTGTTGTTGCTTTTTCACAGCTGCCCTGATATGTACAGTTTAAGGAAGGTAAAGAAAGGAATGAAGAGAAGGATTTTAGAAGAAGTGTGAAGCCATAATAATAAGTATATATATATATATATATATATATATATATAAATATATATATATATATATAGTGTAATAATGTTATTTGGCACAGAGATGAAAATTATCTGGCCACTTAGTTTATCGGAAGTGATTTTATTTTAGTTAGAGCAGACGAGAATAATTAGACATGATTAGACGATAGATTTCTTGAGAGAATATTTGACAAGACTAGAGGAAGTACGACATCATCATTTTATTCTACTATATTATACATCATTAAAGTAAGATTATTCAAGTGTAAATAAATACATATATATATTTCAACAAACTGTTTATTCAGTATTTCATAACTGTTAATATATGTGTTACGTCTCACACATATCTGTGGACACTTCATTTAATGTACAAATAATAAATATACAAGAAACTCAGAAGAGACTGGCTAATCGGTCATACTACAAATAATTTATATACACCTACCAGAAGAAGAAGTGTCAAGTAAAATATATATTATACACAAGCAATTAATACACAAAAATACACCTATGACATAAATGGTATGCAGCGGAAAAGTTCTATAAAGAACATATATTATACATAATGGTCGGCTGATGTAATCAAGACGAATGTTACCATACTACAAGATCTACATGTTCCTGATTTTTTTTCATCTGATATTCCATCCACCAACATACAGTTCTTAACTGTATTATATACAACTGCCTTGGCTTTACTTCAATTGTTGGACTTTATATTTTTACATTATTTACTGCTGTTGAAACATCGCTATAGCAGTAAATTCATAAGAACATTTACATCAGTTCTTTTTACTAAATCCTCGTGTGGGTGAAAAAGAAGGTGAGCCGAAAAGTAGCAGACCTTACCGAATTGTAAGCCTAGCAGACCGTAACTGTACCAGGAGAGCCATGAAGTGACTACACTCTGAGCTATACCTTACCTATTTGCATCAACCAGAGAAGTGAGTCTACACCTTCCGAAACTATACTTTTTACAGCACTCTACACCTGAGATCCGAAGTCCGAAGTAACAAGAAAGTTATTTTACAGTGATTTCATGTTGTTTAATTATAATTGTTGTTTTATTTGCAAACTGTGTCAATTTTATTGTATTAGTATGTAATGCTTAGAAAAATTTTTTTTACATCCTTAGTATATAGTTAAATATCTTTTTGAAAAGTTCTAATTGCAAAATTAGTTAAATTAAAATAAATATATATTGTTTTCATCTAGATATTTTACTTAAAATATTTGTTTAGAAGTAACTGTTCGTATCCTGTATAAAATTTTTTTTACAAGTAATCTGGTAAAGTTGTATACTTGTTTTCGCTCGTCTAACTATAAATTTAATTAAATAATATTAACTTAGTCTGTAAATTTTTTTTTACATTTTTTAGTAATAGTATATTAAGCTTAGAAATATTTTATTTATTGTATGTTTTCATTTGTCACTTATTATTAGAAATATTTTTACATCAGTAATTTAAATTTATTTTGACATAAAGTTGCATATAGACACAAGAATATTGAATACTGAAATATACTATATATACATATATACAATAAAAAACCAATACAGCATAAATTAAATAATTAAGAGATCAATTATAGAAATAATTTAATAAAGAATAATTAAATAAATTCTAGAATGGCTGAGGAAACCTCTGATCCGTGGGAAACATATCTTAAACAAGGCAGAAGTGCAGGTCTAACAGGTGACAAACTAGTAAAATTTGCTAATGATAAAATGGAGGCGAGCAGAGCAAAATAAAATAGAAGCAGAAAAGCGAGCAGAGCAAAATAAAATAGAAGCAGAAAAGCGAGCAGAGCAAAATAAAATAGAAGCAGAAAAAATTAGAATAGAAGCAGAAAAAAATAAAAGAGATGCAGAAATACAAGCAGATAAAATAAAACAAGAAATAGCATTACAAAGAGAAAAAATACAGATGGAAATTGAAAGAGACTTAAAACTTAAAAAATTAGATCTAGAAACGAGAACAGACATGGAGCAAGAATTAGATTCACACACAGAAAAATTGGGACTAAAACCCATTCACAAAAAGTCAGAAATAGAAAGTAATAATTTAATAATAAATAAAAAGCCTATTGTTAAATGCAACAATTGCAATAGAGAATTTGAGTCAAGAAACAAATTATTTGTTCATTTAAACAATGAAGTATGTCATAAAATAGATACATTGAACACATTAGAAGACACCAGTTTAAAAAGAAAGGACAATGATCACACTCCTGTTATAAATTCAGATCAACAAAATGACAATTCTATTTTTAAGACAAATTGTACAAGATCAGAGTCGACAAATCCAAACATTAATAAAAAGTTTAGAAACATTGACAAGTAAATTTGAAAAATTTGAAAAAAGTATTACAGCTGATGTGACTGATTCATATACCATTCTACATGAACAGTCAAGCACTATAAAAAAAATAATAATGAAAATAGCAGATTCACAATTAACAGATACAAATAACAATCAAGTAAACTTAAACAAAACATCAATAAGCAAGACAACAAGTTAAACTGAAACACAAACAGATGCACCTTTGATAAAGAAAATTCATTCAATTTCAAAAACTGCAGAATCATTTTGTTCTGTCAGTACAGACACTACTAAACAAAATAGAAATAAAATAGATTCAACAACACAATATAGAGACAAACCAATGTGTTTTTTTTGTAAGGATTTTGGACATAAAGCTAATAGATGTACCCTCAAACTGAAAAACATAACCTGTTACACATGTAAAAATTTAGGACATAAACAATCATTTTGTCCATTTAAAACAAGGGACATTGAGACGCATAAGACTAATATCAGACATAAATACCAACCACAGGATAACAACTTTAGGAATAGACATACACACAATTACCATTCAAATAGGAACACACACACAAATCAGTAAATAATTATCAAACAATTAGATATAAAAGAAGTAGAAGTAGAAAATATTGTGATGTACCTACATGTACATTCTGTAAGAAAATTGGTCATCTTAAAGATAACTGTTTTAAACTGAAAAATAGTTGTTGCTTAAAATGTAAGATGAAAGGACATACTCAATCAAAATGTAAATCATTTAATGAGAATCAGAAATTTAAACAAATACAGAAACATGACGCAAATAAAAGTCATAAGTGTTGTAAAGAAACACATGCAGTATAAATAATAAAATAAATGCTATGTTTTATATCAAAATAGGATAATATTAATAAACCAATACTGTATTTAAGTAGAAAACTGTCAGACACTGAAAGTAGATACTCAGTAATAGAACTAGAATGTTTACCACCTTTAGTTTGGACAATAACTAAATTAAGCAAATACTTGCTAGGCAATGAGTTCACTGTGTTAATAGATCACAAACCTTTAGCTAACCTGAATACCAAAAGCATAAATAATGCCAAACTAACACGCTGGTCTTTGTTATTGCAAGACTACTCATTTAACATAAAATACATTAAAGGGTCAAGTAACCATATCCCAGATATTTTGTCAAGACTCAGTCAGAAATAAGTATATTTTTTTGTGAGTAAACATATTGAATTGTTTGGACATAAAAAATGCTGTATTGGGACAATAAGAGTAAATATAATTAATTGAAATAACAAGTATAAATATATGAATGTAGGAACAATAATGAAATATAAATTTTATTGGAACAAGTAACAATGAAATATAGTGGAACAATAACGATAATGACTAGAAATATAAGAATATAGGAACTATAAGTAAAATAATATGGATATTCAAAAAGATTAATACAAATAAGAGTTGTATTTGAAAATAAAAGATTGGTATGTATTGAGAATATAATATAATACATGAATAATGATATGATGACATTTAAGCTTGTCAGGTACACTATTATATTGAGTAAATTGACTCAAATATTTTTTTAATAATATATTAAAGAATTCAATGTTGATGATTGATACATATTGTATTTAAAATAAAAATATGCATAACCCAATTAGATGAGAATGAGGGGAGATTGTGTTTAAAATAAAACACATACACCAAACAAGTATAATGTACATGAGAATATGTTGTAAGAATGATTAATTACTCATTCATTTCATTCACATTGATGAAAATATTATTGAAATTTATGCCAAGATTTTATTATTGCAATGATTACTAATGCATATTTATATTGTGGAGTTCATTTATTGTTTGAGGTTAATTGTTCAATTTTTTATAATGATCTTAAAAGAAGTAAAATTTTATTAAAATCTAAATCAAAGGATTATTGATTATGACATTGATTATTGTCAAAAAGACTTATTAGTCTCAAAAATGTAACTTGAACAATTATTGACTAAAGAAGTCAAAGATATGAAGATTGCATTAATATATGAATTTTATTAAAATGATGTTTAAAAATTTTTTTATATATCAGAAGACATAATAAATTGTATGATGATAATATTCAATATGTATTAAGATAAGTTGACACAAAAAAAGTGCAAAGTTAATATATTCACACTATGAAAATGATGGGAAAGACATAAAGAAAAATGTCTTATATAATTGATGAGTGCAGAATGAATATTGTCAAATCACTAAGGAAAGTGTTATTGACAGAAGACAAAAGAAAAGGTCTTCATAAGAGATAAAAGAAAAAATGACTTGCTAGATAAAGCAAGGTAATTAATAAGGATGAACAAAATATTCTGTTGCAACAGAAGAAGTTTGTCAAAAAGACAACATGAAAATATATTGTACTGAAATAAAATGCTTTCTCATACAAAAGAAAAGAATGATATTGATGTGAAGAAAAGTGTTGAATATTAAAAATAAATTCATGAAGTGAATATATACAAAGAAATGACAATTAAGTCATAAGGTGATAAGAAAATAAATACTAAAAAAAAAAAAGAAGAGAGAGAGAAAAGAGGGGAGATAACAATGATAATTAAAAATGCACTTAAAACTTATTAAGAAGTTATGGTACTTATATAAAATTAATTATTGTAATTTTTTTTTGGTTTTGAAACTGAATTGATAATGATATTTTTAGAAATTGAATAAATTTTTATGTCAATATTATGATATGCTATATGATGCATTTTTAAAAAATTGAAATATGAGATATGAGTAACCATAAGAATCTTTTTATTAATAAATTTTGTATCATAACTGGTTTGATATTTGTATCATAACCATTTGTTTGATTATTTGTAGATCACATTATGACATTTTTTTTATAAAGGATTATTTGATTTGATGTATAAAATTTTTATTTTAAACGACGACAAAAAGTAAATTTTTATTAAATTAATGACAGAAAAACCAGAGACAAACTAAAAAACTAAATGTATAACATTAGTTTTTAAAGGGAAGGGATGTTGTAATAATGTTATTTGGCACAGAGATGAAAATTATCTGGCCACTTAGTTGGTGGAAGTGATTTTATTTTAGTTAGAGCAGACGAGAATAATTAGGCGATAGGCGAACTACGTTATATTTCTTCAGACATGATTAGGCGATGGAATTACTACGAGGATAATTGACAAAGACTAGAGGAACTCACGACATCATCATTTTGTTCTACTATATTATACATCATTAAGTAAGATCATTCAAGTGTAAATAAATATATATATATATTTCAACAAGCTATTTATTCAGTGTTTCATAGCTGTTAATATATGTGTTATGTCTCACACATATCTGTGGACACTTCATTTAATGTACAAATGTCCAATATACAAAAACTCAGAAGAGACTGACTAATCGGTCATACTACAAATGATTTATATACACCTACCACAAGAAAGAAAGTGTCAAGTAAAATATATAATATTATACAAGCAATTAATACACAAAAATACACCTATGACATATATATATATATATATATATATATATATATATATAGGGAGAGAGGGAGAGAGATAAAGAGAGAGAGAGGGGGCAGGAGGGAGAGAGAGGAAAGGAGCATACGAGGGAGGGAGGGGGAGAGAGGGAGGGGGTGGACAGGGGGGAGAGAGGGAGAGGGAGCAGGGGGGAGAGGGAGAGAGAAAAGAAGGGTGGGAGAGAGAAAGAGTGAGGGGGCAGGGAGGGAAAGAGAGGGAATGAGGGAGGGAGGAAGGGGGAGAGAGAGATGGGAGAAAGGGAGGGAGGGAAAGGGAGAGAGAGGGTAAGGAGAAAACAGAAGGTAAACAGAAAACCTTATTTTAAACCCGGGCAAAGCCGGGTACTTGCAACTAGTATATATATATATATATATGCGATTTTACCAAATATAAATAAAGGGTCAAGATGGAAATAATGTTGATTATTGTAAAAGTAAACAAGACTACTTTTTATATTAAGACAAAGTTGTTAACTAACAACAGTCGACACATGAGAAGATGAGTTAAATGGGTCTTATTAATTATTTATAATAATAATAGAATATGTACTTAATAGTGAAACATAGAGGGTAGGAGTAAACAAATAATAATGCAACAATTTTTAGCAAAATACAATTTAAAAATTAGCTATTTTAAGTCTCATATTACTTATGATAGATTGATGTTTCAAGTCAACACCATCATTAGTGTGACAGTAATGTAAAGCATTTCTTCTTCTTCCTTGTATCCAGTAGCCTATTTAGGGCCCTGGCCTGCCATACTACTCTTCTCCACTTTTCCCGATCCATGGTCTTCTTCCCCCACTCTCTCACTCATAGGGCTTTAAGGTCTTTCTCCACTTCCACTAACCATCTGCTTCTTGGTCTGCCTTTAGGCCTTTTCTCATTGGGCGTTTGCCTTATATATTGCTTTTGGACCTCTGTTGTTTTCCATTCTTTCTATGTGCCCTACCCACCTCAATCTATTCATTTCGGGATTTCAGCTGTTATATTTGGTTCTTCGGGATAGTTACGAAAGCCAAAGTAAAGCCTTTACTTTTACCCAAAATAGTGGCACTTGGTCAATTGAAATTTGTTAAAACTTCATTTAAATTTTTTTTTTTTAAATGTTGATCATCAACTTTGCTTCAGACTGGTCAAATCACCTGTGATAAAATTTCAATTTTACTGTAACTACTATCTAAGCTATCTTGCTTCAATTTCAGGAGCAACATTTTTTTCTTTTATCATTTTAGTGTGTGAGAAAGGAATCTTAATATTTAGGCCTAGATAAAAATAATACATAGTAATAATATAAACTTTATTACTACTTGGGTTCGTTATTTCCTGGCTTTTTTACTTATCTAGGGGTTACAGAATAAAAGTGACTCTCAAACTGGGAAATTGTGTCCTATAACCAATGAAATATAGACAAGAGTAGGAATAATATTAGCTTATTTTACATGGTCTTTTTTAAATAAAGTTATGGCAAAAAAAAATGCTTCCATGAAAAAAAAATGTAAAAATTAAAAAAAAAAAAGTATACATTTATTGAAAATTATTAATTGATACTTTGAACCTTTTAAATCTGTTATAGTAAATCAGACAAAAAATAGATATGTTACATCAATACATTACATTGTCTTCAGCTTCAACAATGTCACCACAATTTCTATACAATATCCCCTCCATAATTGACAATGTTATTTTTTTTATTGCTATATAATAATACAAGTCCTTGCTGCTGTATAATGATAGGATTTTTGTAAGACTTAAAACTACAGTGACAAAAAGGCTTAAAAAGACTTGTTTATTTAGTCACCAATAATTAAATTTAAAATGTATTAAAGGATATTTGACATGAAATTTAATTAAACTTTGATCAGAAGCCCTGGAGACTAACCCCTATCACCTCCCAGTTAATATGCTTATTTACATCAAAATTGAAGGTGTCAGTGACTCAAATATCATAATTTATATCAACATGTTTGCTAAATGGGAGGAGCCTCAAGATAATTTTGCTAATTATTTCGATTTATGAGTTGTAAAATTATTATAATTTTTTAGGGTAATGTAACTTGTAATGTTTTTTATTAGTACAATTTTTAAAAAAAAAATGTAAGCTTATTTTTCCCCCCACCATTTTATAATTCAATGTTTATTAAATAGAACTTTTATTTTTAATTCAGAGGTATTAAAAAAAAAACGATTTAAATAGATTTAAGTACATTTTGCCTCATGGTTTTATTATTTGTTGCATCCACTGAATGGCAGTTTGAAAACAAACACCCCTAAAAAGCATCTTTTTACTGAGGAAAGAAATAGTTTTAAGTAGGACTTAAAAAATGGAAATAAGAATGAATTCGTTATTAAGGACCTTTGTTGTTAGTCATGTCGATAAGAACAACAAAAGTTGTTTGTTTTCAAACTGCCATTCAGTGGGTGCAACAAATAATAAAACCATGAGCAAATTCTGCTAAATCTGCCCAAATCGTTTTTTTTTAATACCTCTAATTAAAATAAAAGTATTTAATAAACGATGAATTACAAAATGGTGGAGGGAAAATAAACGCATTTTTTAAGTACTAATAAAACATTACAGGAATTACATTACCTAAAATAATAATTTACAACTCATAAATCGAAATGAATGTGAGGGCTCCTCCCATTTGCTAAACATGTTGATATAAGTATGATATTTGAAGTCACTGACACCTCAATTTGGAAATAAGCAACTGGTGATGTAAGTCTCCGGGGCTTCTGATCAAGGATTTAATTAAATTTGCATGTCAAATATCGCTTTAGTACATTTTAAAGATTTAATTATTAATCTTTATCACTGTAATAAGTTAACCCCTCTATCGTTATACGGCAGCTTTTGGGACTTGTATTATTATATAGCAATAAAAAAATAACATTGTCAATATGGAGGGGATATTATGTAGGAAATTGTGGTGACATTATTGGCTTAGTTTTAATGTAATGTATTGATGTAACATATCTATTTTTTGTCTGATTTACTATAACGAATTTAAAGGTTCAAAGTATCAATTAATAATTTTCAATAAATGTATACTTTTTTTTTTTAATTTTTGTTTTTTTTCATGGAAGCATTTTTTTGCCATAACTTTATTTAAAAGACCATGTAAAATAAGCTAATATTATTCATATGCTGTCCCCCCGTAGGACACAATTTCCCAGTTTGAAAAATTTCTGTAACCTAGATAAAAAAAGCCAGAAATAAGGAACTTAAATAAAGTTTATATTACTATCTTTGAATTATTATCTAGGCCTAAATGTTAAGATTCCTTTCTCACACTAAAATGATAAAAGAAAAAAATGTTGCTCTATTTAGATAGTAGTTACAATAAAAAATTGAAATTTTATCACATGATGAAAATACAGTCTCGAAGCAAAGTTGATGATCAACATTTAAAAAAAAATTTAAATGAAGTTTTGCAAATTTCAATTGACCAAGTGCCACTATTTGAGTAAAAGTAAAAGGCTTACGCAACTTTGCAAACCTCTGAAAAAACCAAATATAACTACAACTGAAATCGAAGAAATGGACGAGATAGGTAGGGCTTATAGAAGAATGGAAACAACAGAGGTCCAAGCAATATAAAATAAGCGCCAATGAGAAAAAGGCTAAAACAACCAAGAAGCAGATGGTTAATGAAGTGGAGAAAGACCTTAAAGCCCTATGAGTGAGAGAGTGGGGAAGCAGACCATGGATCCGGGAAAAGTGGAGAAGAGTAGTATGGCAGGCCAGGGCCCTAAATAGGCTACTGGATGCAAGGAAGAAGAAGAAATGCTTTACATTACTGTCACACTAATAGATGGTGTTGACTTGAAACATCAATCTATCATAAAGTAATATGAGACTTAAAATAGCGTAATTTTAAATTGTATTTTGCTAAAAAATTGTTGCATTATATATTTGTTTACTCCTACCCTCTATGTTTCCTTAGTTAAGTACATATTCTATTATTACTATATAAATAATTAATAAGACCCATTTGGAACTCATCTTCTCTATGTGTGCGACTGTTGTTAAGTTAACAACTTATGTCTTAATATAAAAAGTAGTCTTGTTTACTTTTACAATAATCAACATTATTTCCATCTTGACCCTTTATTTATATTTGGTAAAATCGCATATATATATATATATACTAGTTGCAATGTACCGAAACTTAGCCCGGGTTTAAAATAAGGTTTTCTGTTTACCTTCTGTTTTCTCCTTACCCTCTCTCTCCCTTTCCTCACTCCTTTCTCCCATCTCTCTCTCTCCCCTTCCTCCCTCCCTTTCATTCCCTCTCTTTCCCTCCCCTCCCCCCCTCCTCTTTCTCTCTCCCACCCTCTCTTTCTCTCTCCTCTCCCCCTGCCTCCCTCTCCCTCTCTCCCCCCTGTCCACCCCCTCCCTCTCTCCCCCTCCCTCCCTCATGGCATGCTCTCCTTTCCTTCTCTCCCTCCTGCCCCCTCTCTCTCTCTTTATCTCTCTCCCTCTCTCCCTATATATATATATATATATATATATATATATATATATGTCATAGGTGTATTTTTGTGTATTAATTGCTTGTGTATAATATATATTTTACTTGACACTTCTTCTTGTGGTAGGTGTATATAAATCATTTGTAGTATGACCGATTAGTCAGTCTCTTCTGAGTTTCTTGTATATTTATTATTTGTACATTAAATGAAGTGTCCACAGATATGTGTGAGACGTAACACATATATTAACAGCTATGAAACACTGAATAAACAGTTTGTTGAAATATATATATGTATTTATTTACACTTGAATAATCTTACTTTAATGATGTATAATATAGTAGAATAAAATGATGATGTCGTAGTTCCTCTAGTCTTGTCAATATAAAATCATCGTATCATGTCTGAAGAAATCTATCGTCTCCTATCGTCTAATTATTCTCGTCTGCTCTAACTAAAATAAAATCACTTCCGATAAACTAAGTGGCCAGATAATTTTCATCTCTGTGCCAAATAACATTATTACAACATCCCCCTTCCCTTTAAAAACTAATGTTATACATTTAGTTTTTTAGTTTGTCTCTGGTTTTTCTGTCATTAATTTAATAAAATTTACTTTTGTCAAATAAAATAAAAATTTTATACATCAAATCAATAATAATCCTTATAAAAAAAAATGTCAATGTATCTACAAAATGTCAAACAAAATGGTTATGATACAAATATCAAACCAGTTATGATACAAAATTTATTAATAAAAATATTCTTGTCAATACTATATCTCATATTTCAATTTTTTAAATGCATCATATAGCATATCATAATATTGACATAAAAATTTATTCAATTTCTAAAAATATCATTATCAATTCAGTTTCAAAACCAAAAAAAATTTACAATAATTAATTTTATACAAGTACCATAACTTCTTAATAAGTTTTAAGTGCATTTTTAATTATCATTGTTATCTCCCCTCTTTTCTCTCTCTCTTCTCTTTTTTTTTTTTTAGTGATTATTTTCTATCACCTTATGACTTAATTGTCATTTCTTTGTATATATTCACTTCATGAATTTATTTTTAATATTCAACACTTTTCTTCACATCAATATCATTCTTTTCTTTTGTATGAGAGCATTTTATTTCAGTACAATATATTTTTCATGTTGTCTTTTGACAAACTTCTTCTGTTGCAACAATATTTTGTTCAACTTATTAATTACCTTGCTTTATCTAGCAAGTCATTTTTCTTTTATCTCTTATGAAGACCTTTTCTTTTGTCTTCTGTCAATAACACTTTCCTTAGTGATTTGACAATATTCATTCTGCACTCATCAATTATATAAGACATTTTTCTTATGTCTTTCCCATCATTTTATATAGTGTGAATATATTAACTTTGCACTTTTTTGTGTCAATTTATCTTGACATATTTAATATTATCATCATGTACAATTTATTATGTCTTCTGACATATAAAAAAAATTTTTAAACATCATTTTAATAAAATTCATATATTAATGCAATCTTCATATCTTTGACTTCTTTAGTCAATAATTGTTCAAGTTACATTTTTGAGACTAATAAGTCTTTTTGACAATAATCAATGTCATAATCAATAATCCTTTGATTGGATTTAACAAAATTTTACTTTTTAAGATCATTATAAAAAATTGAACAATTAACTTCAAACAATAAACAAATTCAATAAAATATGCATTAGTAATCATTGCATTATAAAATCTTTGCATAAATTTCAATAATATTTTCATCAATGTGAATGAAATGAATGAGTAATTAATCATTCTTACAACATATTCTCATGTACATTATACTTGTTTGGTGTATGTGTTTTATTTTAAACACAATCTCTCCTCATTCTCATCTCAATTAAGCATGCATATTTTTATTTTAAATACAATATGCATCAATCATCAACATGAATTCTTTAATATATTATTAAAAAAATATTTGAGTCAATTTACTCAATACAATAGTGTACCTGACAAGCTTAAATGTCATCATCATTATTCATGTATTATATTATATTCTCAATACATACCAATCTTTTATTTTCAAATACAACTCTTATTTGTATTAATCTTTTGAATATCCATATTATTTTTACTTATAGTTCCTATATTCTTATATTTCTAGTCATTATCGTTATTGTTCCACTATATTTCATTGTTACTTGTTCCAATAAAATTTATATTTCATTATTGTTCCTATATTCATATATTTATACTTGTTATTTCAATTAATTATATTTACTCTTATTGTCCCAATACAGCATTTTTTTATGTCCAAACAATTCAATATGTTTACTCACAAAAAAAATATACTTATTTCTGACTGAGTCTCGACAAAATATCTGGGATATGGTTACTTGACCCTTTAATGTATTTTATGTTAAATGAGTAGTCTTGCAATAACAAAGACCAGCGTGTTAGTTTGGCATTATTTATGCTTTTGGTATTCAGGTTAGCTAAAGGTTTGTGATCTATTAACACAGTGAACTCATTGCCTAGCAAGTATTTGCTTAATTTAGTTATTGTCCAAACTAAAGCTAAACATTCTAGTTCTATTACTGAGTATCTACTTTCAGTGTCTGACAGTTTTCTACTTAAATACAGTATTGGTTTATTAATATTATCCTATTTTGATATAAAACATATCATTTATTTTATTATTTATACTGCATGTGTTTCTTTACAACACTTATGACTTTTATTTGCGTCATGTTTCTGTATTTGTTTAAATTTCTGATTCTCATTAAATGATTTACATTTTGATTGAGTATGTCCTTTCATCTTACATTTTAAGCAACAACTATTTTTCAGTTTAAAACAGTTATCTTTAAGATGACCAATTTTCTTACAGAATGTACATGTAGGTACATCACAATATTTTCTACTTCTACTTCTTTTATATCTAATTGTTTGATAATTATTTACTGATTTGTGTGTGTTCCTATTTGAATGGTAATTGTGTGTATGTCTATTCCTAAAGTTGTTATCCTGTGGTTGGTATTTATGTCTGATATTAGTTTTATGCGTCTCAATGTCCCTTGTTTTAAATGGACAAAATGATTGTTTATGTCCTAAATTTTTACATGTGTAACAGGTTATGTTTTTCAGTTTGAGGGTACATCTATTAGCTTTATGTCCAAAATCCTTACAAAAAAAACACATTGGTTTGTCTCTATATTGTGTTGTTGAATCTATTTTATTTCTATTTTGTTTAGTAGTGTCTGTACTGACAGAACAAAATGATTCTGCAGTTTTTGAAATTGAATGAATTTTCTTTATCAAAGGTGCATCTGTTTGTGTTTCAGTTTCACTTGTTGTCTTGCTTATTGATGTTTTGTTTAAGTTTACTTGATTGTTATTTGTATCTGTTAATTGTGAATCTGCTATTTTCATTATTATTTTTTTTATAGTGCTTGACTGTTCATGTAGAATGGTATATGAATCAGTCACATCAGCTGTAATACTTTTTTCAAATTTTTCAAATTTACTTGTCAATGTTTCTAAACTTTTTATTAATGTTTGGATTTGTCGACTCTGATCTTGTACAATTTGTCTTAAAATAGAATTGTCATTTTGTTGATCTGAATTTATAACAGGAGTGTGATCATTGTCCTTTCTTTTTAAACTGGTGTCTTCTAATGTGTTCAATGTATCTATTTTATGACATACTTCATTGTTTAAATGAACAAATAATTTGTTTCTTGACTCAAATTCTCTATTGCAATTGTTGCATTTAACAATAGGCTTTTTATTTATTATTAAATTATTACTTTCTATTTCTGACTTTTTGTGAATGGGTTTTAGTCCCAATTTTTCTGTGTGTGAATCTAATTCTTGCTCCATGTCTGTTCTCGTTTCTAGATCTAATTTTTTAAGTTTTAAGTCTCTTTCAATTTCCATCTGTATTTTTTTTCTTTGTAATGCTATTTCTTGTTTTATTTTATCTGCTTGTATTTCTGCATCTCTTTTATTTTTTTCTGCTTCTATTCTAATTTTTTCTGCTTCTATTTTATTTTGCTCTGCTCGCTTTTCTGCTTCTATTTTATTTTGCTCTGCTCGCTTTTCTGCTTCTATTTTATTTTGCTCTGCTCGCTCCATTTTATCATTAGCAAATTTTACTAGTTTGTCACCTGTTAGACCTGCACTTCTGCCTTGTTTAAGATATGTTTCCCACGGATCAGAGGTTTCCTCAGCCATTCTAGAATTTATTTAATTATTCTTTATTAAATTATTTCTATAATTGATCTCTTAATTATTTAATTTATGCTGTATTGGTTTTTTATTGTATATATGTATATATAGTATATTTCAGTATTCAATATTCTTGTGTCTATATGCAACTTTATGTCAAAATAAATTTAAATTACTGATGTAAAAATATTTCTAATAATAAGTGACAAATGAAAACATACAATAAATAAAATATTTCTAAGCTTAATATACTATTACTAAAAAATGTAAAAAAAAATTTACAGACTAAGTTAATATTATTTAATTAAATTTATAGTTAGACGAGCGAAAACAAGTATACAACTTTACCAGATTACTTGTAAAAAAAAAAAATTTTATACAGGATACGAACAGTTACTTCTAAACAAATATTTTAAGTAAAATATCTAGATGAAAACAATATATATTTATTTTAATTTAACTAATTTTGCAATTAGAACTTTTCAAAAAGATATTTAACTATATACTAAGGATGTAAAAAAAATTGTTTCTAAGCATTACATACTAATACAATAAAATTGACACAGTTTGCAAATAAAACAACAATTATAATTAAACAACATGAAATCACTGTAAAATACCTTTCTTGTTACTTCGGACTTCGGATCTCAGGTGTAGAGTGCTGTAAAAAGTATAGTTTCGGAAGGTGTAGACTCACTTCTCTGGTTGATGCAAATAGGTAAGGTATAGCTCAGAGTGTAGTCACTTCATGGCTCTCCTGGTACAGTTACGGTCTGCTAGGCTTACAATTCGGTAAGGTCTGCTACTTTTTCGGCTCACCTTCTTTTTCACCCACACGAGGATTTAGTAAAAAGAACTGATGTAAATGTTCTTATGAATTTACTGCTATAGCGATGTTTCAACAGCAGTAAATAATGTAAAAATATAAAGTCCAACAATTGAAGTAAAGCCAAGGCAGTTGTATATAATACAGTTAAGAACTGTATGTTGGATGGATGGAATATCAGATGAAAAAAAATCAGGAACATGTAGATCTTGTAGTATGGTAACATTCGTCTTGATTACATCAGCCGACCATTATGTATAATATATGTTCTTTATAGAACTTTTCCGCTGCATACCATTTATGTCATAGGTGGTTTTTAGTGTATTAATTGCTTGTGTAAAATATATATTTTACTTGACACTTCTTCTTGTGGTAGGTGTATATAAATCATTTGTAGTATGACCGATTAGCCAGTCTCTTCAGAGTTTCTTGTATATTTATTATTTGTACATTAAATGAAGTGTCCACAGATATGTGTGAGACGTAACACATATATTAACAGCTATGAAACACTGAATAAACAGTTTGTTGAAATATATATATATATTTATTTACACTTGAATGATCTTACTTTAATGATGTATAATATAGTAGAACAAAATGATGATGTCGTAGTTCCTCTAGTCTTGTCAATTATCCTCTCAAGAAATCTATCGTCTAATCATGTCTGAAGAAATATATCGTCTGCTTATCGTCTAATTATTCTCGTCTGCTCTAACTAAAATAAAATCACTTCCGCTCAACTAAGTGGCCAGATAATTTTCATCTCTGTGCCAAATAACATTATTACAATATATATATATATATATATATATATATATATATATATATATATATATATATATACTTATTATTATGGCTTCACACTTCTTCTAAAATCCTTCTTCATTCCTTTCTTTACCTTCCTTAAACTGTACATATCAGGGAGCATGAAAAAACAACAATAATTCTTCGCAGCACAAAGACTCGATACAGCACCAACGCGCAAGTTCTCTTAGATCATCGGGAAACGACGTCACAGAGGAATTTTATTTATGGCGCCGTCGAGATTACTTTAATATAGTAAAATACAAAAATTAAAAAAAAATTAATTACAATTAAACTACCCATCGAGATGAAACGAAACCTGTCCTATAACATTCTCCATGTAATTATGTGTATGTGTAACAAATTTCACGTTATTTGGTTGTCTGGATCTTGAGTTATAAGGGAATAGACAGACAGACAGCAAATGCCTCTTTTAAGTATAGAGATATATAATATTAACTAGTTGCAAGTACCCGGCTTTGCCCGGGTTTAAAATAAGGTTTTCTGTTTACCTTCTGTTTTCTCCCTACCCCCTCTCTCCCTTCCTCTCTCTCTCTCTCCCTCCCTCCCTTTCTCCCATCTCCCTCTCTCCCCCTCCTTCCCTCTCTCTCCCTCCCTGCCCCCTCTTTATCTCTTCCTCCCATTTCTCCCATCCTCTCCCTCCCTCCCCTCTCCCTCCCTAACCCCTCTCTCCCTCCTTTCTCCCTCCCTCCTTTCCTCTCTCTCCCTCCCTGCCCCCCTCACTCTTTATCTCTCTCCCTCCCCCTCCCCCCTGCTCCCTCCCTCCCCCTCCTTTTCTCCCCCTGTCCATCCCCCTCCCTCCTCTCTCCCCCTCCCTCCCTCCTACCCTCCTTTCCTCTCTCCCCCCTGCCCCCTCTCTCTCTATTTATCTCTCTCTCTTTATCTCTCTCTCCCTCCCTCTCTCTCCCTCTCTCTCTCTCTCTCTCTCTCTCTATATATATATATATATATATATATATATATATACTTATTATTATGGCTTCACACTTCTTCTAAAATCCTTCTTCATTCCTTTACCTTCCTCAAACTGTACAAATCAGAGAGCATGAAAAAACAACAATTCTTTGCATCACAAAGGCACAATACAGCACCAGCGCAAGTTCGAATGTCAAGATTACTTTAATATAGTAAAATACTAAAAAAAAAAAAAAATTAATTACAATTAAACTACCCATCGAGATGAAACGAAACCTGTCCTATAACCTTCCCCATGTAATTATGTGTATGTGTAACAAATTTCACGTTATTTGTTTGTCTGGATCTTGAGTTATAAGGGAACAGACAGACAGACAGCAAATGCGTCTTATAAGTATATATATATATATATATATATATATATATATATATATATATATATATATATATATATATATATATATATATTAGTTGTTACATAATACTATATTTACATTTTATAACTGAAAAAAAAGGTAAAAATGTAACTTGAAAAGAATTATGTAATGCTCTATGATGTGAATCTATTGCATTAAAATCATTTGTAAATTTAAAATAATAGAGAACATTGGATAATACTTTTACAAATGACCATGTGTGTACGTCAACACGTATTCCCTACCTTTACACAGTCTACTGGATACATCACCGAGTGCTCCATGACCCCAGCAGCAGCACCGGCAAGCATATGTGTTGTCATTGAAGTTGATGAATCTAAAGCCTCATAAGGATTATCGTCTTCATCCATTCTATACCGAAATTACAATGAATCACTACGAGTTTAATTAAAATAAACAAAAATTATATGAATTACGCTAAGTCCTAAATTTCATATGGCCAGTTTAACCCACATTCCGCCATATTGCGACCTTTCCGAAAGAAAATAAAAAAATGAGTGTGAAGTGGACTCGTTTCATTTAGGGTAGTGCAGCATATCTCCCTCCTGCACTCCCTTCTCTTGCTGAAAGACCAAGTGTAAATAATACTGCAGTAATCAGGTTTAACGTTAAAAGCCGTGACTTGGCGAAAAATAAAGCATAAAAAACAAGAACATAATTTTGCTTGCATGCTAATTTTTATGCGCTTTACACGTGTCCACTATTAAGTTATATATAGCTTAGTTTCAAATGACCACATGGAGGATTAATACGTAAGTTGGGATGAACATCAGAAGCGTAGTGAGGGGTGGGCAGGGAAGCACGCCCCGGCGCTACTCACAAAGGGGCGCCAAACGGTATATTTTACATATAATTTTATATGGTTTTCGAATGGGGGGCACTAAAATGTATTAAAAAGGAATTGTGCCCCGGGCGCGAGTTAAGCTCGCTACGGCACTGATGAACATTGTAATGTATAGGCCCAAATGATTCTTAAGTCACCATTGACAACGAGAGCCTTAGGAATGACGACTGGGCAACTGATGGGGTTCCCAAGCTTGGAGATTTATTTGTCACCTAAGTTACATAACTGTAACAAAACTTAACGTTTGTTCTAGGGCGTGATTCTCAAACTGCGGCTTGCGACCTACTATATAGTGGGTCGCGACCTACTTGTAGGCCGAAAGATAATTTGAAGTGGGGCATCAGAAAATGTTGATAATTAAACTTAATAAAGAAAAAATTATAACTAATTTCAGTTATTTTTTTTTTCGATTGTATCTTATTTTTATATTTTTCTTTCCCTATGAGTTTTTGTTTTGTTTTGTTATTTGAATCAGTTTTAGAGTAAAGTAAGATGCAGG
This sequence comes from Bulinus truncatus, assembly GCA_021962125.1. Taxonomy (NCBI): domain Eukaryota; kingdom Metazoa; phylum Mollusca; class Gastropoda; family Planorbidae; genus Bulinus; species Bulinus truncatus. The sequence continues at coordinate 15,572,834 of JAGDYQ010000002.1, forward strand.
CCCGTAGCCAGGTCAAAGTAAGCAGGGGGGCACCAATACCCTCAAGGGCGCACCTTTACTTTTTCTTTATTTTTTCATCTTTTCTTCTTTTTTAAGCGGGGGGCACTCCATCCCTAGCGGGGGGGGGCACGCTAGGTGTGGAAAAAGAGGAAAAAATAAAGAAAAAGTAAAGGTGCCCCCTTGCTGGGTATTGGTGCCTCCCTGCTTACTTTGACATGGCTACAGGCCTGCACCCGATGCGAAAAATCAGGATGTCGCCCAATCAGAGGTGTAGCAAGGGGTGGGCAAGGCAACTCGCGCCCGGGGCATTTTACCTTTTTAATACCTTTTTAGCGTCCCCCATTCGAAAACCATATAATATTATATGTAAAATATACCATTTGGCGCCCCTGAACCTCGGCGCCCGGGGACATATGTATCCCCGCCCCCTAGCTACGCCTCTGCGCCCAATGGCGTCACTAAACCTCCTTGGTTGGTGTCGCCCGGTGCGGAAAAATTAAGGGTGTCACCCCCACCCTCTTCAAGACTTCCACCATGAGCAATGATACATATTTCGAATTCTCCTGCACTATACATTAGGTAATTTACTTTAAAATACTTGAGCGATAAAAACTACAGTATTACTGAATGTATTTCAGAAAGATGTATATTACTTTCATTAAACTGTGTTTGTAAAGTACGTCTCCAATTTCATGAAACCACGTGACTAAGTGCGTCATTTTTAGCGCGCTTACAAATAACACCAGATTTATCCGAGCAGCTTTGAATCGTATACATTTACCTAAGCTCCAGACGCTCTGCATGGTGGCGCCCTATGCTACTGCTCTGTATGGTTGCACTCTGTGCTATTGCTCTGCATGGTGCCACCGTGTGCTACTGCTCTGTATGTTTGCACCCTGTGCTGCGGCTTTGTATGGTGGCTAGGGCTTAAATAAAAACCGACTTTTAAAAAAACCGGTTGTCGAATGTCGATTTCTCAAAAAGCCGGCGAAAACCGGTTTTCGGTTTTACTATAAATAAGTGAAATAACGGATATTTTAAGCATTCTAGCAATAATTATTTTCAATGTATGTAGTATTTCATTAATGTGTTTGAGAAATGATAAAGGATAGTGTAATTAAGTTAAACAATTTTTACGTAAAACAATAAATACAAGAAAAAAGTTATCAATATGACAGTAAAATTATTACTACTGTCTACTGGGTACCTATATATTCATTTAAACTGCTTTATAACTAAACAAATTTATATCATGACCTTTGAACTGTTCAACTTTATTTGACAGTCACCAATAAGTCTTCATTCTTTCTCATGTTTCATTTATATTATATTGTCTAAGACATGAGGTTTGGTTTTCCGCACACAGACCAGTTCTGAAATCAGCCGTTGTGATGTAAACCTCAGTATAGAGTTTATTTATATACATAGTCTATAGATATTATGGCTCTCTTTCTAGTCATGGTATTCACTTTCTGTCTCCCCCCCCCCCCCCCCGAATCCCTCCCTCTCATCCTCTGTCTAAGTTTCTAACATGTGACACAGTACACAAACACCTCAGCACCTCCGTGGACCCACATCGAGTGCCCGTTTCAAAACGTTCGACCACTGTTGTACTAAATTAACTCCTCACCCCTCCCTTCATACAGTTGTCTCCCCACCTACCCCCTCTCATCCCTGAGATGTATTAGTTACACCAGTCATTACACCGGCTGTACGACGGTCCTGCCTTGTTTAGGCTAGAGGGGTTGACGGTGGTGGAGGTGTTGGATGACGATCATAAATTTAGTCAACTTGAAAAAAATAGCCCCGTTCTGTCTATTGTTTAGTGATGAGCTAGGAAGGTACCGATTATTTCCCCCCCCCCCCCCCCCGTTTCAATTCATATACTTCCCGCAAGTCAACACTAATTTCGTGCGCTAAAAAAACATCGGTTGTTCTGAGAAATTAGTAAACGACTTGAATTTAGCCCTCTTTCCAGGTCGAAGAAACGGATGCAATAAATCTCTCTATGTGTATATACCGTCCCCTCCACTTGGGCACGCCTACTCAACAATTACTTTCTATCAATGACAACGTACACAGGTCGGACTGAGGAGGGAATTCTTTGGAAAGTCACAGTTTCCCAGATTTCTCTGTAATTTCGTGGAATGTATCAAAATTTTTTGCTAATTGTTAAGTTCCAAGCTAAAACCGGCTTTTAAAGCCCAAAAAAACCGGTTGTCGAATGCTTCGACTTTCGTCAAAAAACCGGTTTTTCGCCGCCGGTTTTTAAAAACCGACAACCCCTAATGGTGGCACCCTTGCTACTGCTCTGCATGCTATTGCTCATGTTTTTAACTATGGTCGGTTATAAAACCGACTATACTGAGATTTTTCTGCTATGAAATTTATAACTGTTCATTTTGGTGTCACCCCTAAAAATGGTGTCACCCGGTGCGGCCCGCACCCCCCGCACCCCATGGTGGCGCCACTGAGTACGGGTATTTTGGTATAAAAAAATTAAGGCATACCAAGTACCACATCTCTGGTTTAAAAAAAAAGTATTTTAAAGGCCGCAATATGGCGCACTTGTATCCTCGATTTATGTAAAGTCCGATATTGTCTTCTGCTCCCGGGGTCTCCGATATCAGCCGACATGAGTCATTTCCTAAGACATACAACTTCTGAAAGAAAGCTGGACAGTTCTACATTACGATTTCCATATTTAAATCATTATAAGGTCTTGATTATACAACCTTCGAATAGAAAAAAAAGTATAAAGAATAATAGCCGGCTTAGGGGGGACATCTTTTCCCTGCAAAAATTAAGAATCTAAAAATAAAATTGATTTTTTTTTCATTTACTTATTTTTTTCCTCATGGAAATTTAACTCTAGATGCTGAAGAGTTTTTCCCCCTTGTTTGTTAATGGATCAACCCAAAGATCAAAACCTATATTAAAAATGGCGACTTCCATTAGAAAAAGACGATATATCTAACTAAACTAGCAATTAATTCTATTTTTTTAAAATGTAGAGACTTAAAATACACTTTACATCTAATTGTCCGATTCTGCGATTGAATCATTTATCCGATCATGGAACAAGAAAGTATGCAGCATGACGAAAATGGTCATAAAGACTCTGAGGCTATACAAGAAGTTATCAACAAAGTAAAGTCTCAAGGGCTTTTTGACCAATTTAGAAAAGAATGTTTGGCAGATGTGGATACAAAAGTAAGAATCAACTTATATTTTTCAAATAAAATTCAATAAAATATTTGTTGCTATTGATAACTACAGAAAATATTTCATGTCTAATTACTAAATGTTACTTAAATTAAGTTAAATTAACTTAAAAAGCAAATTAATATTTCATCTTCAATGAAGTTGTAATACATATACTTGTACTGTACTGTGTCTCTGGTTGTGATTTTATTAACTAAATAACATATAGACAGTGTCTACAGTACTAACAGTGCTGTAGTGTAATGACAGTAATAGTGATAGTGTATCAGAATTAAATTTTTTTTTGGTCCAAAGAAATAATATTCAATTACAATACAATATCTGGCTATCTGCTGATAGTAGTGACAGTATCATAGTGATGTTGATAATTATCTACAGTCCAGTAAACATTCATGTTTAAATGTAACTGGAAATTATTTTATAATGAAGTATAAGTTGTCAATACTATTGACAATAGTATGGTTATTTGTTTCAATAATGAAAACTGGCGCCCTGTGTAATGTTTGAATTATGTAATTATAAGGGTACTTGTTTTACCAAGTACTTGTATATGCACCTTGGGTACTTTGTACTCATAGTCTCATTTCTGATATAAATGTGTCACGGGTGTGTGACACCACCAGCACCAGAGTTGGAGGATCATGTAATTGTTTGTCTTTGTCTAGCCATTATGTTGAAGTGCAGTGTTTCGATATGTCTGTGATTAAAGTTTGTAAAATTAACAGTCTGTTTGAGACAGGGTTTATTGAATTCTTAACTTGGTAGCATGAGTGTTAAAGTGGTAAAAAATTGAAACCTTTTGTAAGGTTTGCTATGACTAAAAAAAAGAAATGGAGAAATATTTGAACCAGCTGAGTAGTTAGAACTTTTAGAGAGAAATATTGCTGACAATTTCCTGTGTAAGAGACAGCTCCAGGTGTACAAAGAGGCAACAGAAGTAATCCACAAGGAGTAGACCAATCATGTTTCAGTGTGTGGGTCCTTCTTCTTCCTTTGACTCTACAGCCCATCTAGAGTCCTGGACTGCCATACTACTATTCTCCACTTTTTCCAACCCATAGTCTTCTTCCTCCACTCTCTCACTCTTAAGGCTTTAAGGTCTTTCTCAACTTCCTCTAACCATCTGCTTCTTGGTCTGCCTTGAAGCCTTTTCTCATTGGGTGTTGCCTTATATATTGCTTTTGGACCTCTGTTGTTTTCCATTCTTTCTATGTGCCCTACCCACCTCAATCTATTCATTTTGATTTCAGCTGTTATGTTTGGTTCTTCGTATAGTTTGTACAGTTTTGAATTGGTTTTACTTCTCCACTTGTTATTGTCCTTTACTGGCCCATATATTTTCCTAAATATTTTCCTTTCCCAGGTGTTTAACATATTTTCTGCTTATTTGCTGATGGTCCATGTTTCACTACCATATGTTACTGCTGGTCGGATCATTGTCTTTTATATGTTTTTTTTTTAAGTTTTCAGTATTTTATGCAGTGTGTGGTATATTATGTTCCCTACTTCTAGTCTGTTTTTGATCTCTATCATAATATTTTTCGCACTTATAGTTGATCCCAGGTATTTAAAGTTTTCTACTCTTTCAAATGCTCTATCACTGATTTTGAATTATTTTTCTTTTCCTTCCTTTTCATTTCTTTGTAATAGCATGTATTGAGTCTTTGATTCATTTACTGTTAAACCTGCTTTCTGAGCTGCTGTTTTTAATTCTATGAATGCTTTTACTATATCCTTGCTAAGCTTTCCTATCAGTGCTATATCATCAGCATATGCAAGGTACTGGATAGGTTCTGCAAGTATTGTTCCTGTTTTCATAGTGTGTGGGTTCACTAAACTATTAATTCTTTGAAAATCCAGACAATAAGAACCAAAGACATAATAATAGGAAAGTTAGAAGAATACTGCTTACTAGGAAAGAAAATGAGGTTCTAGTAACATTTCAGTTTGAATGTACATTATGTTGCACAGCCTTATGACTTTGTTAGCTGTAATTTTAAAGAAACAGCTCTGATGCTGGCGACATCACAAATCTGTGACACCTTCATACCTATTACACAGTGAACAGCGTTACAGCAGCAAGGCAAACAATGATACTATCAAGATCCTCCTTTCATCATCATGCTGCCCTCTGGTTTCACTTTTGTGATATGTCATTAAAGAGTTTGCTTAGGTATTTTACCACATTACACAAACATTTCAATCCTTGCACATCTTTGAGTTCTGACATTTTGCTGATAGCCTCGACCCTTTTTGGGATTAACCTTGACTCATAAAAGTTGTATAACCGACAGTGTTCCTTTCGGTCTCTCTGTCTGTTTTATCTTATGCTATCAGCACGATGTCCACTGCAACATTGACACAACATGCTAATCCTTCTTAAGGTTGAGTCAATCTGCTTAGAAACACTTCACTTCTAATTGATAGTCCAAAAGACAGTCTGTTCCACCAATAACTACCATTAGGTGTTATCTGGGTTGTCAATGTGTTAATTTCATATTTAATTTGATCTGGCAAAAACATCTTTGAGGCCTAATCTTGAAAAGATCTTAGCATCTTGGCATTCTGGCAATATATCTTCTAATCAGGCAGTTTGTAATGATCCACTACAGATCTGCAAGGTTGTTACGGGTTCTTTTAGTATATTCCTTAATTATTGCTAGGTTTCCAGAACACATTCACATAAACAGATAAGCCAACAGATGAGTCAACACTTATTAATGTAGTATAAAAATAACTGAACTTTATTTAAACTACTCGTGACTGCACGACTATCTCATACCAACTCTAATACAACACTGAATCTATCTAACTACATCTCTGTCCAAACTCCAATTTAAAAACTGGCTAAAACTAACTTTAAAAACTTCTGGTCCCCGATCTGGTGGGTGGGGATGGGGAGGAGGGGTGTTTCTGCCTGAGTCCAGTAGGGCTTTGCCAGTCTCGGGAGGAGATCGGGGGCGGGCGCTACAATCTGTGCCTGGCTCGGGGTTTGACCACAGTCCAGTGGTGCTTTGATTTCGGAAGAAGAATAGGGGAGGGGCTACATGACATCAAAGCTTGACAATAGGGCTTTGATTTCGATCACTTTAAACTGTGCTTAAGGGTGGGGATGAAAGGAACGTATATGGTGTACTGTGGTGGAGTGGGGGATCCGATCTCAACAAAGGTACAGTCCATTTTTTACCAATGCCATTTGGCTAACTCATTCAGTTGGCTCCTCTACAGGGGTCAAGGCAAACAGTATGCATCTACAGGGCAATATTTTTATTAGATTGTTGAGTCTACTGTTAATTACTACTTCTTCTTCCTTTGGCTCTACAGCCCATTTAGGGCCCTGGCCTGCCATACTACTCTTCTCCACTGTTAATTATACTGTTCCCATATCACTAACATATTTTGGTTCCTCTGATTCACTGACAGTTAGCTTGGTGATAAATTCATCCTCATTTACTCTCACAAGACTGAGTGTTTATAGGCTGCTTTTGGATTTTTCTATTATGAAACAAAAGTATTTACAGTAATGACAAATAATGTTAGTGTATCATAATTAAAATTCCAAATGTCCTAAAAATGTTGTTACATTAGTGGGACTAACATTTTCTTTCATTATTACTCTAAACCATGGGCATGGTAGGACTATACTGTGCAGGTTTTTATTTTAAAACAGATGCAGAAAAAAATATATATGTGTATTAGGGTGGTGCTTAGGAACCACTAAAAATTAAAACCTTGATTTCTTTAGGTCTCACCCTTTTAGATTGTAGAAACATCTAGGAAAAAAATTGGTGCTGATATCTTAATATTTAGAGGTAGCTCAATGAAGCCAAAGTTTAGGTATGCCACGTTTAACAAGTAAACAGATCACGCTTTTGGAATTTTTGGCTTTTTTAATCAAAGATAGTATCTCAAACACAACATTAAACAGTAGAATGAATTATTAAACAAGCACAAACAATCCTGCATCTACAATATTCTACCTGTAATTATAGTTCAATGTTATCAGTCCGATAAGAAGTCATTTTGACAATGTCTGTTTCTTAGTGTCTGGATAGGATTGTCGATGCTGTTGTTGAACAGTCTGCATCAGGAACTGAAGTTTACTCCTCATATCTGGTGAGAATTCCACTGTACTCTTGAATCAATGCTACACCCTCTCTGCATAAGTGGACGACAACGGAATCTGTCGAACGGTCTCCAAAGATCGCCGATAATCTTCATGGTTTAGTCCCTCATCTGGGTCAGCATCCAGGAATCCAGTTTGAAGCTCCATCATGTCAAAGAATCTCTTAGACTTTGGCGACACGAAGTCCTCGAGCCTCCTTCTGTTGAAGGATTCCAAATCAACAGAGATTAGCTTGATGTCCTCTGGCTCCTCATTCATGGAATTTACCATGCGTCTTTTTGTTTCCGCCGATACCTGATCATCGAAGAATGCCAACCCAACCAATTCAGGGGACAGGCACCAGAGGTGCTTTGAAAACTTGTTGGATGCTGCACTGGAAACAGCTCTGTTGATTCCCGGAGCTGAGAATTGGTGCTGGAACAACAGCATATCATTGTATGGAGCAGCGGCTGCCAGATTACATGTGAACCAGGCTCTCACAGCAACAGAAACGGCGCAATAAAGATGCATAGCTCTGAAACGTCTCTCTTCCTTGTTGTCAGTCTAGATGCCCTTTGAACATCCATACCTTCAGGCTGTGCAGAACCTTCGACATCCAGCGATCATGGTGCATTGCTCCAGGAGCAATGAAGTGCACTCCTCTTTCCGTCACGACCCCAAGAAATAGCAGAGCAAGTTCCAAGAACTCTCGATAATCATCTCTTGGCTGCTGCTCTTGAATAAGCTTCACAAACCAAATTCAATCAGAGGGTGCGCACATCTTCTAGCAGTAGACACGTCTGAATTGGTCAGTGATGTTTCATAGTTTGCTCTGTCAATGAACTGCCAATGATCTTGAGCGTTTGAATAGCAGAACCTCAGGAGATGAAGTGGCACCTAGACAGACTTGGAAGACCTAGCCAGAATCAGTTCCATAATGTGATGTCTGCAAGCAAATGATGAAGACCTCGCTGAAGTTTTGCTCCAGCAGGATACAGGTACCACTAATCCAGTCAGTGTTGGAACCAGTGTTGGAACTAGTAGTATCAAAGCACATGCCTGATCTTGTCACTAACACCCCAGTCTTGCAGAGCTTGAAGAACAGCTCTGGCCTGTGCAGCACCAGTTCCGGAAGGCGGTTTGCCCAGCAGACCAGCAACTGTGATCCTCCTTTCCCAGAAACAATTACAGGAGATCTGTCAGTCTTTCTTTATTTGTGAGATCCGGAATCAATTCATCCCAATGCACAACCATAGGATAATCAGCTTGGAACTCGGCTTTGAGATGTTCTGCGTACTGGGATCTGTGTAGCATTCTTTGACAGCAAACTGTCCAACGGTATATGTAATGCTATAAAATTTATCTCTTAACTATTTGTTTGCTGGCAAATTGCCAAACTGGCACTTTGCTAATAGTTTCTAGGTGGTATTGGTAGGCCTATACTGTGGTGCTAATAGTTTCTTTGTCTAGGCCTACTAGGCCTGCTGTGTATTAAATTACCACTTCCAGGCCTATTTACATGTTTTATATGCTTAGTACAGCAGTGTATGACAATCCACATAATTTGAATTAATATTATACAGCGTTATACACACAACAACAGTGAAGTACATTATGTATTTTCATCACGGTCCAATACTCCTAAACTTTGGCCATTGAGCTACAGTCAGTGTTGATTCAAGTTAACTGTAACTGTTACTGAAATGGCTCTAATATTATGCTGAAAAAGTGATTCAGTTAACTACTATGAAACTGTAATTGAAAAACATTTTTAACTGTAACTGTAATACTAATAGGAAAAAATAATAGTAATAATAATACTAACTGAAAAATGTGCTATAAAATAAAATTCTAGAAATGCGCTACAATATTACATGTATTAGGGAGCGACCGATAATCGGATCGGTATCGGACCGATATTGGCACTATCGGTCAATATAGGATCGGCCATTTTTGTAGGGAGTGACTGATAGTCGGACCGATATTGGCACTATGGGTTAACTATCGGACCGGCCGTTTTTTGGCTGCCGATACATTGTTGTTTTTTTTCACAACAGAGTTGCATAAAAAAAAATCAGTAAATAACCCAATTCTATAACCAGATCAGACAAGATTAAAAAAAAAAAGGAAGAAAAAAAACCATTGCACAAAAATTATCACATCTACATGAATTGCATCAGCGATATGACCTTGAAACAATAGGATTGGCATTTCTTAATTCTATTATATGACCTTGAATGATACAATTAGTGAACATCTGTGTGTATTTTTTTGGGATGGAAAGTTGGGGGTGGGTATTACAGTAAAGGAGGGTACAAGACTACGTGTGGTGAAGTGTTACAAAATATGACAGGGAAAGCGGGGGAACAAGAGTTGACATACGTCATATGATTGAAATTAATGCAAAAGAGAAAAACAAGTGTTGGCAAAGAGAAACAGACTGACAAAAAATCTAGAGAGATGCGATACTTTTATGAAAGTGAGCAAAAAATTTTATTAGATAACCCAACACTGTTGTTTTGTAAAAATATTTGGTTCATATCCGGTATTTTTCATATGTTTTGATGCATACGTCTTTACTAGTGATCACTGATATAGTAACTGAAAAAATTACTAACTGTAATAGTAACTGTAAAAAACAATTTAATAATTACTCTAACTGTAATAGTAACTGAAAAATATTTGAACGGCTAACTGTAACTCTTACTGTAACTGAAAAATGCTAACTGAATCAACACTACTACCAGTAAACATGAATTGAATACCTTAATATTTTTTTTTAAGAGTTTCTATATATAAACGAACAAAAATAGGGGGTGAGAGCAGAGATTATTAAGTTGTTTCTAAGCACCACCCTAATGTATATTATATAACTACTTTTAAAAACATTTTTTTAATCTTTTTAACTTTGTTTATTGTTACTTTTATGATCTATATTCATTTCTGTATCAGTTATGACCACTTTTAGCGATATCTATGAACTGATTTTATAAAATGTTCAGGTTATATCACTCCCCCACCCTCCATCCCCTTAAATTTATGTTAACATGTCTGTTACCAAGCAACAGTATATGTGGCTTTAGAATATCTGCATGAAAGATCCTTCCTTTCATGTAAGCCTATTTTGAAGTTATTTCTTTACTGTTTTATATTTTTGGTGAAATGTGACAAACTAACTGAACTTTATTAATTATTTTTTTCAGCCTGCTTATCATAATCTAATTCAACGAGTGGAGGAATTTGTGGAAAGATTTCATGGCCAGAAATGGACTTCAAATGTCAATAAAAACCAGTTGAGAGAAACTCTCAGACGCCAGTTAAACAAGTATGAAAGCAACATTTTCTGGATCTAATAAATGAAATAGAATAAATATTTCAGAAAAATAAATGCTAGATTGATGATAAGCATCAAAGATAAGAACTTAAGCCTTTGGTTTTTTCCCAAATAACTTTCATAAAGAAGAGGAAGAATCAAAATATTTATGTTCTTTTTCTTTTGGTTTCAGTTCTGGTATCATGAGCATTGATCGAATTATTGAGCAGGTTGTGAATCCAAAATTTTATTGGTGAGTTTTCAGCTTGTATTATGGCCCTTTGAAGCTATCAAAATTTCATTGTGCCTTTATTTTTTTCTTCATCATTCTTCATTAAATTGAAAACAAAAAAATTAATACAAAATAATTTTCTTACCTGAAATTGATTTTATTCTCAGGGTATCAAGCCTAGGATAGATGAAGCAGTTTGTGAGCATTTAGGAATTGACTTAAAAGCCAGGCAAGAAGAACGCAGCGCCGTAAACAGGAAAAACAAAAAACGCCTGTTACTACAGCAGCAGCATGTTCAGAATACAATGAATCAGAATGTTAAGAATGGTATATTTTTTTAAAAATAATTTGTATAAATATTTTTAAACTCATACAGTTACAGTTTTACTTCATTTGGTTTCATTTCATCATTATAAGTATTAATTATTAAACTCTTAACATTTCTTTTTTTATTTTGTATTAAATAGTACGGTGCCTTATTTAAGTTGGTGGTTACTCAATTATATTTTTTTATTGTCCTATATTTCCCGTTTCAGATGAGGCATTCATTCCTGGATCTGGGATTCTTCCTACGCCTGGTGGTTTACCGTGGTCTCCTGCCAACTGTCAACTTCCTTGGAAACTCTGTTCCAAACATGGGGCCTGGTTCTGGTGTGCCTTACAACATGGGCTTTGGCGGAATGATGCAGCCTTTTTCATTTATGGGGCCTTGGGGTCCTGGGCTGCCCCGGAATGGAGTTTCAATCCAAATTATGAACCCTATGGTACCTGGTCAGCCAATGATACCAACCTTTCCCTCAGGAATTCCTGGGCGTCCTCATACTGTTTAACACATCACCGAGACCTGCACAGTGCCAGGCTTCAGTAAACCTGGGCCTCCCAGGCACTCCCTTACTAAGTTCGGCATCAAGCATCACTTCCCTCTCCAAGGCGTTCCTGGACTCTGTTCAGTCAGCCTGGCTCCACCTGGTATTTCATCCTTCTTCTGTTGGACCTATAATTCGTCCCCCGCCACCTGGTTCAGTTCCACACTCCGGGCACAGTGCCAGTGATTCCCCCAGTGCCTATGATACCTTCAGGGACATCTATGGCACCACCCTGTCACCTTTGATTCGCCTAGTGCCTACTACCCCTAACATACCAGCTCTGATCTCCCACACTTTATCTAAAGTGTCCAAAGATGAACTTACTCCAGAAAAGATTGCTGTTTACTTCGCAGCAGCTTTATAACCAAGACTGTCAATAATGCTCAGGGCATGGGTGAATCTGGTGCCTATGTTTTCCCCCAGAGTGCTGGCTGAGGCGGTGATAGCTGAATCTGGAGCACCAATGACCAAGAGCAGCAATCTTGAGCTGCAAAACGCAAAAGCGAATGAAGAGTTTGAGCGACTGAAGGCTGAAAGAGATAAGGAAGAGGAAGAAAAGAAGAGAAAAGCTGAAGTGAAAGCTCAGGAGGATCCTCTGCCCCGAAGCACAACTTAATGGATGTTTTTCAAGCTGCAGAAGATGTTTCGGATGATGAAGATCTTTCAACATATGCTCATAGATGGGGCTGAGGCCGAAGACAGACACAAACAGGGCATAGTACTGTCAGAGGATTCTGATAAAGAAGAGGAACAACCTCCAACTAGTCAACCAGGGAAAAGGTTAGTTCAAGTTAATGATTTATTTTCCCTGTTTTTATTGTTAGAAGCCAGAAAATTTTGTTGGTGCACTAAAAATTTTGAGCGCAATACTTAATTAAATAATATAATATTTTTTAAATTTTAGCCTTTTAGTTTTTCTGTGGGTCTAAAGCAGCAAAGTAATACCTAGATATAGATACATTACTTTTTTCCATCCTCTTTTAAAAGTTGATTTAAATAAAAAAAAACCCATGTTTGTAATGTTAAAGAACTAATGCATAATACCAGAGATTGTTTCTATTTCCAGTCAACTCCACAACTTGGGGACGTGTTGTGAGAAATAAGAATTTGGTTTTAAAAGCCTGTTAAAAATATTCAAATTCATATTGCCGGATGCTTGTTTGGCCTGGCAAATTGTTTTAAATTTCCCCTTTTATGCCTTTTTCTTTTAGTCTTTCTTCTTATTTTTTTTCTTGTTTAATTATTTAATTCAGTTAAAAAAATTAAAATCAAAATTCAATGTAATTAAATCAGAGTTTGCTCCTTTTTATTTTCAGTTGTTTTTTGGGTCTAACTCAAAAATATTAAGATTTTCAGAAACTCTTTGCTTTACAAATCAAGATATAATAATTATCTTTTATTTTATTTATATTTTTGGTGAAGGGTTTTGCATTTGTCATTAAGGAGCAAGGTTTATTTTATATCTACAAAAGAAATTTAAAAAAAAATGAGTAGGATGTCTGGCTCATTCCATTTTCATGTCGAAATAGTAAATCTTAAGCCATTAGTTGTTGCAAAAAGAAAAATCATCTTCAGCATTCTCTTACATTAATTTCACATTCTCAGTGTATTCTATTTGTGTACATGTATTACTAAAGATAAAAAGAAATGTTGTTTTGGTTTATTTACCCTTTGCTTTGTACATTGATTATATCTTTAAGCTTACATGGTATGATCCGGTTTTTTATTGGATTGTCTTAAACATTGCTAAAAATGTAATCATTTTTCCACTGTTCTTTCCTAGTTGCTTAGGGCATGCTTTAAAGTAATGATAATTTGAGACAAATTTTAAGACATATATTCATACTAGTTCTTGTGTTTATAAAATCAATAGATTTATTCAATATACTGTAAAAATGTCAATTTTTCTCAATTTTTTTTTGTGTTTATTGTTTTTTTCTGGGATTTCTGTCAGATATCAATTTTTTCAAATGTTTGACCATTAAATTTTCTACTATAAAATTGTGTTCTATAAAAGATATTTTAGACTCACAAATTTATGTTAATTAATGTTAAATATTTAATCAATTTATAAACAGTGATAATGTAAGCATTCTATTATTGCTTCACATTATTTTATTAGATTGTAAAATAGTCTTGGCAGTATCGTATTTAAATTTTGTTCTTCTATTTGGGACTTTACATTGCGAATCTTGCAATTATAATTGACACATAACAAGTACATTTTCACGATTAGACTCTATCAACAAAGTTTATTAAGTAGTCAAGACTTATCAGTTTATTATAAACGTTAGGCAAAATAAATCATGTCAGTTTGAGTTTGGTAAAAAGAAGTCTTGTTAAACTATTGGCAATAAAGCTTTTCATAACATATTTCAAGGCATGTGGCTCAAACTTTATATTATTCTAATAGAGAACTTAAAAACAACAACATTTATCTAAATTATACAGCGTGAATGGCTGTTCATGAATCTAGTAGGGATCACAAAGTGGCTGTGAATCGTCATAATGCATTGTTAGATAGCGCAACTAAAAATAGTTCATCCAAACTTGATTCCTTTCAGTTCCATATCTTATTTGTTGGCTGTTTTACTTTATTTTTTTTTTTGCACTTTTTATTTTATTTTTACATCAGATACAATTTTGCTTGGGATGTGGATAAAGATGATTTGTCAGATACTGACGGTGAGCTCCACCACTTCCTGAAATGGTATCTCTTCTTTTGAGCACATCGAGCAACCAAGCGAGAGCGAAGATGAAGAGAGCAGTCTGTCGAGAAAGTTGAAGAAAAAGATGTAGAGAGTAGAAGTAAGTCTTTCTATTTTATTTAATTCAGGATGGGCATAAAATTGTGCCCATTTATTTTACTTTTGATTAGACTTACTATCTCTGACCACAACAGCCATTGATTAGAAGTTCTAGTAATCAGACTTTTACACCATAAGGTAAGAATTGACTTCAGAGTTGTGGATACCACTATCTTCTTTCTTCTTAAAATAATTTTTTTCTTGTACATCTTAAATATATGTTATGTGTGTTTAATGGTGTGTCATTTTTCAGCAGCTGAAGAAAAAGAATCTGTTGTGGAAACCGGCATTGACAAAGATGAACAGGTTGAAAACAGTCAGCAGTTGGAATCGGTGGAAATAGTGTATGATGATAATGAACAAAATGAGATAGCTACAGTTAAAGAAAACAAAACAAAGCCCCTGTTACGAGTAGCAGAAGGTTAGCAAGCAAAAAAAATGCCCCTTCTTCAATTAACAATACTTCAGCTATGTTATAAATGTGCTTAATAAGATACATTGAATTTAAGGGGCCCGGCATATAAACACTCTACAACATAATAAAGGGCTGGTCACAATTCTTAATAGATGTAGAATGAAATGCTAAAGTTATTGTATGTAATGTAAATATGCACAGGATGTGTTTTTTTGTATGCAATGGTATATGCTTATTTTTTCTTAGATATATATCTGACAAAAGATATAATTTATTTTTCTTTAAGTTTTATCCATCATTCGATATGCCTACCAAATAAACTAGTCAATGACATTAAATATATTGTCAGGGATTAAGGGCTGGGTGGTATGAGAAACATATATCAATGCTTTTGAATTGTTAATTATCTTTTTTACAAAAATAAATAATCATAAACTTCTCTCTATTACCAACAGTCAAATCCTTCCTAGCTTCCCTTTCATCAACTCTAATGTAATTGGGAAAAACCCACTCTATCTGTTCAACATAAAACTGCACACCATCACAAACCTACACTAGTAGCCTGATACAAAATATTTTTGTTCTTAAGTACAGAAACTGATCCAAACTGATAAAAAAGACTGTTGAGGCAGTAAAGCCACATAAGCATCTAGTTTTACAAATTACAGTGACAGTGTGATAGGAAACAGAGAAAAAGCCAAATTTAATGGTCATGTAGATGGATCTCTATATTTTTCAGTGCAGTGCAATTGCTTTAATTCTGGTTTTAATTTACTCATAAAGACTTGACAAACAAGTGGCCTTAAATAAATTCAGTTTGTTCATTTGGTGAATTTTTTTACATGATGTCATTTCTGATGATCTTGGAAATGTTTCTCAAATGAATACATTTTTCCTGTTAATAGCTATCAGCGAAAATGGAAGTAAATATTGTCTTATAAACTAATGTAAATCCCTTTAAGCCATTCTCTACTTAAAATATATACCCAAAGCCCATTTGTCGTAGTGTCTATATCTAAAAAGCAACAAGAATTTAATATAAAATGATTATAAAGACTAATGTGATGAATAATTAAGCTTTATTTACGTCTTTACATAGGTCAGTGCTCCGGTGCAAATAGATACTCCTTTTTTTGGAATAATGCTGTTGCATTTATGTCATGAAATAAGGTCACAAGTTTCAAATATTGGATGCTCTTTCAATCTCGACATATGTATCTCGGTTAAACTGCTTTCCAGAATAATCTATCAGAATGGCTATTGTGAATACATATGGATCATGGATTTCATATCTTCCTTCACTAGTTCTGTCCAGATTCATCTATGTGCCATGATGCATTCAACAATTCTTCTATGTCCTGTGCATTTATTTTGTCAGCCCTGATTTCCTTGCTTATCTTACTTCTTTCAAACCTGTATCAATTGATTTTTTCCCCTAGAAAGTTTGATGTTGTCTTGATGTTAGCTACTGAGGACTTTTTTCTCTCTCAATTCTCTGTATTTTTAAAGCTGACAAATTTAACACAGTGCCAATATCAAGCTGTTCACTTTATCGGTTAGCCTGAAACAGCTGAATTTTATGAATGGCTATTTCTTGTGATTTGCATTTTATGGTATAATATAAAAATTCATTTGACATTTCATTGTTATTGAATGCTATTATTTTAATACTATAAGATATGAGCAATCTGTGTGTGGTCACATTGTGCTCCATAGGCAAAAGAAAAGGAAGAGCGTTATCTTAAACGGCAGCAGAGGAGAGCTGAAATGGAGGCTAAGAGAAAGGGAGAGGAAGATGAGAAAGCCAGAATGAGAGAGAAGAAAGATGAAACAGAAGATAAATCAATTGAGATGCCGAAGAAGCTGTCACTGATGGTAGTCATGAAATGAATGCACTTTTTTATAGATTTTTTTACATTTTTCAAAATTAAATTTGTTATTTTGTAATTTAAACTTCGTGTTCTGTGAATTTTTAATAGCAATCAAAGTTGAAGACACTGCCACTAGCTGTATCTGCAATGAGCAGATTCTCCTAACAAGAAGCTTCCCCTGGAAGCTTGAACAAAGCTGAAATAAAGAACAGCTCCACCAACAAAAGGTAAAATTAAACACTTGACATGGTTTTTGTCATTTTCATTTTTTAATAATGTAATTTGCTTAAATGGATGAAGACATTGTTTCTTGATGCAGTTTTTAATTCTGTCTGTACAGGTCCAGGAGAGGAGGCAGCTCTTCGCAGACAGAGAACTTCACTGTCAATAGGTACACCTGGGAAGAGTTCACGTCTATTTTCACTTTAGCGTAAAACTTTGAATCAGAGCTACACAGACCCACCACAAGATGTAGTATCATTTGAGCGGTTTGGAATTGGTGGACATGATGGTAGATCAAGGTTAGACTTCCTTGGATTTTTTAAATCTCACTTAGTATTAGCTTAGTTTAGAGCTTCCATCAATTGATCATCGTTCATTAGTGTGACATGTTTTGCTGCTCTATTTGTCTCTCAGGGTGTGTGGTTGAGACAGTCGGTGAGACGGTAGGAGTGCTGGATAGGGATAAGACAGAGGATCTGACCCTGCAGTGTCCTTCACCTTACAGCGACATATCCGACAAATCATATCTGGCTTGGAAATCAGATAGTCAGGCGATGGGGGTGAAGATGGAACAGGTGTCATCTGATGAAGACTTGGACACTGGTGACACTACTGCAGGTAAACATCACAGAAAACATAGCGAGACATCAGAAGCTTATTTTATTCTTTTTTTCCCTCCTCTGCAAACATCAAATTTTTATTTACTCCTTTACTATGACACTTCACCATGTTTACTTTGGCCTCACTCACTCTTCTCTTTCCCCCAAGGTTTTCATTCCCAGGTTCTTGTCAGCTTGTCACACACAGAAATTGTAAAAATACATTAGGGATGGATAAAATTTTAAATCATCTAGGTAGTTTGGTGATCATTGGCCTTTATTGTAGTCTTGAGGTGTGAGACAAAGAAATTTTCATTTCCAAAATTCACAGGAACTAAGTCTTGACTCACAGATACACAGATAAAAGTTCAAAGATAGAGAGAGAATTAAATAGCTGTTTAAAATTTTTTCTTTTTTTAATTTGTTCTGTGACATTTTCAAGCCAAATGTCAGCGAACTTGTTACAGACCCCCCCCAATTAATGTTTCAGGCCTGAATCAGGGACTTCTTTTAATATCACAACCCCTGCACTAATTATTATCTAGCTCTCATTCATATCTACGTATTTTTAATAAAAAAAAATTAAAAAATAAACAAACTATATATTTTATTTTAAATGAACACTTTATTATTTTTCTTACCAAAGATGATGCCAGTAAAGATGTCACCTTCTTTGTGCCTTCTGTTGATGCTGACGAAAGTGAAATCTCTCATGAGACATTATTAAGAAACACAACTCCCTCTAGACCCAGCCTTGCAACCGTGGAACACTCTCATAGATGGTCAAGGCAGAGAGGTGATTTATTTGCCAATTCTTATTTTTCCCCACA
The DNA here is from genome assembly GCA_021962125.1 of Bulinus truncatus. Taxonomy (NCBI): domain Eukaryota; kingdom Metazoa; phylum Mollusca; class Gastropoda; family Planorbidae; genus Bulinus; species Bulinus truncatus. The sequence goes on from JAGDYQ010000002.1 coordinate 15,591,319, forward strand.
GCAGTACATTGTAAATTTGTACTCAGGATCTCAGTATCTGAGTTTTGATGAGCTGCTACTTTATAAGACTGTCTATGTGACAAATCATTCAGGCAATCATCTATCATCTGGGATGTCAAGTTCAATTGTTAATGATAACAGTGACAGAATCTGATATTTGGATGAAATGCTATATCTTGTGTCTGAGTTGGCAAGCAGGAGTGTCTATGCTTTATCTAGTGAAAGATAAACAGAGTTGACTCTGAATTATAGCAACTGAAGTGGTTCCATTCTCTACCTGGATAAGTGAATTTCCTGAAGTAGGATATTTAAAAAAATTATACATGAAATATTTTTGTAGTTAAATCAAAGAAAACCTGTTGATAGCCTTCTAAACACATCTTTTTACACCTTGTTAAAGTCTCTAGGCATAGAATCACACCTTCATCACTGGTACAGTCTTGTGACGATATATTAGACAAAATAAGAGAAAATATCTTATTGTTTTGGCTGCAGATTAAATCATTGCTGTAAGAGTTAATGCCTTTGAAAATTATCCGATTAAATTTTAACTTTTAACACCTTAATGCTATTTAATTTGACCAGATGCTTTTACTTAACATTTCAAAAAAGTAAAATCAGTAAATAACCCACTAACCAAATTCTATTAATGGGAATTTGAAGGTCAAGGTTCAGCAGCAATGGGTTTGTTTTAGGTCTTTTATTATATACATGTATATGGTCTGACATAAAAATTTCTGTTTCATTTTCTAGTCCTGAAAATTATAACTTATAATATGAAAACCCATTATCCCAAAGTTTTGATACCTTTTTATTTTAGTGGTTTTATAAATTTATTATCTAAATTCTATGCACACATATATAAAGTCGATATAACAAGATTATGTCTAAAGTAAAATAACAAAACTGATTCATAGGTAGCCGCACAGAACTCTGTGGTAGGGTAAGCCAGAGGTAGGGGTGTGTGAAATGTGCACAATATAATGAGAGGGGTTGACAATGTGTCATGTGTTTTGAACCTACACTCCAGTCAAAAACATATGTTTAGCGTTGTTAATAAATTGATTGATACTTGTCAGTAAATTGGTCCTGATAACTTATTCATTAGACGCGTATGCTAATGCTTAATATATATGTGAAGCTAAAATTAAATGAAACCTCTTTAAAGTAAATTGACTTGTTTATAATGCTAATGTTTTCACAGAATATAATGACAAATCTGTTTGAATGCAAATACATGTACAGTAGTAGTTTGTGTCAGTAAAATTATCATTATTAGACACGGAATGCAAATAATAGTTTTATGTCCAGTTAAATTTTCATTAAGCAGTACTTTTCTTTAATAGAACAACAGCTCTACTTCATATATATATAAATATAAATATATATATATATGTATAAATATATATATATAATGCCATATCAGCCTTTAAAAATAGTTATTGAGTAAATTCGATTAAATTACAATGTTCTAAGGATTGACTCTGTGCCATAATTATGACATACACATATATTGTGACATGCAATTACTTCTTCAATTGAAAATAAAATTCGATTAAACTAACAATTAAAAGGTGTGTTTTCCTTTAAAGCAGCTGAACATTGAACACATGCAGAAAATATTCAGAATTATCACGCATTTTATTGCCACTGTTTATTTATTAAAAATTCTTTTCAATAAGGCTGTACAAGTTACCAATTATCTAAACATTGTAGGGAAATTCCCCGCCTGAGTTGCTGGATAGCCGGAGAAGCCCGAGAGATATGATGTAGATGATCTTTATAAACCTCATGTGAATAGAAGAAGAGCTTCAACACCTTTTAAGTGCCTTTAGAAAATAAGTAAGACATCCAAAATAAATATATGTGATTTAATAGAATCTCTATCGGCCATACCTGGCATATTTAAAACAAGCCACTGGATCTGTTAGGGGACGGATGGTCGTGGGTAAAAGCCTTCGACTGTGGAGCCTGAAGGTACCTGGTTCGATCTCCGGTGAGGACCAAGGAAATTTTCAGGTCTTTGGCTCAAGTTCAGGCTATATCTCAAAGGTGCCTCATGGCCATTGCACTATCGGCTATGATGGGGATGAAAAACCGTCCAGTAGTGGTGTATAGGATCTAAGAGATTTCATCTCATCCTTACAGGGACTTAACACACCATCTGGTAAACTCATTATAATGCTTTTTTAAACAAATCAGACCATAATAAAAAAAAATGGTGTTTTTAGGGTTCATCAATAAAACTATAATAATAACAAATTTTAATGTATTCTTGTCAAATTGATTTAATCACCAATTTTTTTTTCTTAATAACAGGTTTCAGAAAATTCCTGTTGACCCATCATCAGATGATGATAAATCTCAGAAAAGCAATTCACTCTTGTCCCAAGCTGCTGAGGATAAGGGGGAGCTACAAAATTGGAAGATTCTACCGCCATTGCAGAGGAAGAAGTCGGTAGTGTGTGAAAGAACCAGTGGATATGATGGCTGACCTTGAACTTGAACCTGTGTCAGATGAGAGCCCCCTTGAGGACGTCTGCTCTAACGCTGATGATGATGCCGACAAGGAAGGCGGTGTGAGGAGAAGGACTCTGATGAGGCTTTCAAAAAAGACAATCTGCCCCCTATTGAGCCACCTCCTAGGAAACAAACTCCTATTCAAGAAGAAGAAGAAGAGGATGCATCTGATGAGGGGGAGATTAAAGAGCGACTCTAGAAGAAGAAGAAAAGAAGGCTTTCAACCAGGAGGAGAGAGAGAGAGCAGCACACAAAAGCCTATTGAATTGGTAGACTTTGGTGAAGCAGAGAAAAGGACCAGAAGCAGTCGTGGCTATTTCCCGGATGTCACAGACAGGAGGACCATGAAGACCGTGAGAGGCTCGGCCTCCCACACTTCCTACAGAGGTGGCTATAGTTGGACCACAGCCGAGTAAGTGTTTATTATGTCACAAGTCAGTAATCTGAACTTGATTATATTATCCTAGTTTCATTTCATGGGATGGTGGTAACAGTGTGGCTTTGGCGCTTTTCTTTTGACTGAAAGTCATGACTAACTAAAGAGTCTCCCAGGTCCTGGTTAAAGTCCCTCAAGTCCACCCAGCTTCAAATGGGTCCCTGACTTAAGATGGGGAAGTAAAGCTGACTGATTTTGTGCTAACCACACAATCCCTTTACAAGATGTGATTACAGCAACAGATGAATTCTACACTTCAACTGCCTAATGGTCGTCCTTAAGGGAACATCATTACTACTTTGCTTTAGTCCATGAAGTTTTTATTGAGTTTATTTTTTTGGGAAATGGTTGTAATAGCAATATCACAGATCATTGCTCATTGCTGATGCACTAAAATAACTGACTAAAACAAAGTAATAGTTTTCAGGAAAATTTTGGCCATTACCTTCCCAAATATGGAGAGCCTAATACAGTCATAAGTTCTTTTGTTTTAAACTTTCAGTGACAGTTATCAAATTTTTATTTAAAAATAAATGAACATTTTTAAAAATAGTATTTACATGTAGAGAATGTAGCTAAATTTTTTTCTTATCAATTAGTTTTATGAAAGTCATAGTTAAAATCAGGTGTTTAATTTGTATACGCTGCTGTGTCTTTGCTCAATGTTTCATTGATCTTTCTGTGGAGCAAAAATGGGTTCATCAACAGCTCTCATGCACACTTATGTTCTAGAGTTTTGCTTTGTTCTACATCTTCCTCACATGACTTGCTCTGGGTGGTCTTTGAAGCTCTCTGTGGAGGTGGGGATTCCATTGATATTGATATTTAATAAGAATATTTTTTGAGGCAACATTTTTTTTTTTTGTGTGTAAAATTCTTAATAGATTCAATTTCACATTATTTTTCATACTATTAATTTTTTTTATTACTTGGTACTAGGCCTTCCAATTTACCTACCAAACGTTCTGAGGTATCCTGTTGGTCATGAAGGAGTACTGACTTCCCATTCAAAGTCTCCCTTGGGCTACGGCGGTGCTGAATCTGAAGCAAGCTCTCACAGCAGGTCTTCAGTCAGGCTTAGGGATGATGTCCCTCCTCCGTACCCTGTGAGGGGGTTAGCACCGAAGAGCGTCCCACGTTCCAGAGCTTTGGGTCATCCCGCTTTATACAAACAGCTGTCACACTTTCCTTCTCAAGTGTCATCATCAGTATCGTCTCGTTCAGGTCATCATCATCATCGTCCTCCCGATCAAAGGTCAAAATCAAGTTCACGTTCCAGCTCACACTCTTCTACTCACTCTTCTCACCACAAGAAGAAAAAGAGGAGGCGTAGAACCTTGAAACAGAAGTGGCTGTATTTGTTGCTGCTGCGCGACCTTTCACTTCTAGCAAGAGTGTGGACAATGATTTTCCCCTATTAAAGCAGTGGAGCTGATACCCAGTCCCTTCAGAGCCTCAGATGGTACGAACGTCTGCTTTCTTCTGGCCATGAATCAATTTCATCAGATGAGCTTCCTTATTTCCTGATGAACCTGAAGCACCTCCATCTCCCCTAAAGTAAAAGTTAAACGGCGTTCATCTCAAGGCAATTCTTCTCAGGCAGTTCGTCCTCCCAGCTCCCTTTGAAAAGAAAAGCAGCCAGTCACCAGGCAAAGCCTCCATTTCATCAACGAGTTAGTTACTCCCCAGCAGTTTGAAGTCGCCAAATAAAAAACTTCTGAAGGTGAGAAGGATGACGAGGAGGATAGTGACAGCATCTCCATGAAAGGCCCCTCCGATGTCCTGGAATGAAGCTCTTGATTTCATCCAGGTGAATTACCTGATTATCCTGAACATGATCTGGAGGCTTTCCCCACACCACCTTCCTGTCCCCCAGGAAGACATTGATGGATTCCAGCCTCTCTTCGCCTTCTCCACAGAATTACAATGTGCAGCCCCCTCTACCCCCACCATCGCCTGAGGCCCATTACCAGAGGAGAGGATGGAGAAATCACTGAAGAAACAGAACAGCATTGCTCTGTTGCATCTGGTGAGTTTGGTACAGAACTTGTTGAAAAGTTTAGGAACCAATCCAAAACCAACTATGCAGATAATCCCTAAGCTAGAGTCCATCTGATGAGCGATACAACAGCTTACTTCTCAGCATTCTTCAAATCACTCATCAACATCTTTAGAAAACAACAGCATTCCACCCACATTTGTTACAAAACATATTCAATTCATTGTTCAAAATACTCCAAAATTGCCTCTTGTTCCAGGTCACAAGAAACAAAAAACACTGACGGCGGCAGCCTTTGAAGATTAATTTCAAAGGATATGTAGATAAACTGACGGTATCAACTGTTGTCAGTCTTCCTCAGGACAAGAATCTTTGTCCGCTGTTGACTGTCCTTCCTGTCAGGTCTTCAGCCAGACCAGGCTAGCTCTGATCATAAAGACAGCAGACAAGACCAATCAAGCCTGTCCCATTCCCCACCTCGCACATCTGGAGAGCAATCAAAGGTGGATGATAGTGAACTTGTGGTGCAAAGTTATTCCTTATCAGGTAGCAGTGTGAAGTCAATGTGCAGGAAGTCTGACTTTCCTTCCCATCCAGTCCAATCTCAATCCACCGCCAAACAGATGTCAGTTGATTCAACTTTACTGGATAATCTCATTGAGCAGCAGCGTGATAACATCACAGCGTCTCGAAACTTCCTCAACTGCATTTTCTGGCTCTTGACCAAATCAGATAAAAAACTTGTGCAGCGGAATGCATGAATTCTGAAGTTGCACAGGAAACTGAATCGATTTCTCAGACACAGTCTCTTCCCTTTGAGGGGCAAAAGCAAACAACTTCAACAGATGCTGATGTTTTAGAAAGTTCAGCAACTAAGGGTGATTGACTCCATTGAAAAACTGTATAGTCAGTGATTCTGGTTTTGGAAGCTAAGAAGACCAGTGTATGCCCTCAAACCCCAGTAACTCTCCACCAGCTTTGCCAGAGGAACATTCTGAGGAAGCTGTAGAATGCCAACCTGTGAGTAGGAAACGTTCATACCATGAAAGCGGTGAACTCAGACTACATTTCTTCAGGGGATAGTGACTCTAAAAGGAACCGTTGTGTTGATCCTCAGGATTAGAATGTAGATTCTAAAGATGTAGGTGCTAGAATTAAACAAGATTCCTGTCCTCTCCATGCCCTTTAAATTATATTATTCTTAACCCTCTCTGCCCCTTAATTGGAAACTAATGTTGAAACGACTGAAAAATTGTTTTCAACTAGCAATCACCAAACATTTTGAAAATGCTTAATATGTAAACGTTCTTTCACACTTTATTTTATAGCTAAAACATTGTAACAGTGTTGCACACTTCCACCACATCCAACATGTTATTTACTGGTTCTCTTTGATATCTTATATTTTAGGTAACTCTGTTCAGCTTTAATTTTAATTTTAAATTTAATGGCCAGAAAAAAAAGAATTCTACTGATTTGCCCTGTTGTTGTTGTTGTGCAGGCGCAGAATATAAATTAAACAGAACTCCTTTCTTTTGAATATGTCTTCTTTTAGCCATTTAATTATGTGGATTTTCACTAACTTAAGAAACTATATCTAAAGGCACTAAAGGCTAATCTTTTGTTAAGCGTCTTTTTACTAGAGAAAATGTTTCAAAAATATTGCAGTTTTTTTATCAGTATTAAGTAGGAAGTACATGTATGAGCTTTTGTCACAGCATCTTTTTTATTACAAGTGACAATTTTTGTATTTCACCACATTTTGTTAGTTTTTGTATTTCACCACATTTTGTTAATTTTCAGTAATTTTTAGATAGTATCAATCTTAAAAAAACTACACACTCTAATACTTGAAAAATCAATTTCAATATTTTTCATACTTTTATAGCAAACTGATAAACTTTCTGTGAGGTTTTTTTATTCCTCAAAAACTTAATGTTTTACTGTTGATGTAATGGAAAATATCCTGGTTACATGGAAAGGTCATACAGCATTGAATGGAAGGTTGTCGGGAAAATAGTTTTTTATATAGCAATAGTATTATTAAAAACTGAGGTGCTCATCCTGTTCAATATATATATTCTGTGGTGAATAGTAACATGCATCGCAGTAAATATTTTCAGCTGCCACATAGCTATATGACCCATCCTCCATGATAAACAGGATGAATTAAAATTACAGGCGTCCACTTAGCTAAATATTGATTTATGGACACAAGTTATTTTCTCATATCTATAGAGCATGAATCATTTATAATCGATCATCTAAAAGGTCACATGAAGGCTGCTTATATTTAAAGAGAAATGTTTTAATGCATGACCTTTGAGTTAATTTGTTTGCAATGCTAGCTTAGTTTATAGTTCTGTTATATTTCGTTGACACATTCTTGAATACGGAATAATAAGCCAAAAAAAAATATGCTGCCCTTTTTTTTTTTATTTAAATCTTTATGGAGAAAGAGTTCTGTATTTTTGTGTCTTTAAATTCGATCATCTTGAAGCTTGTGAAGTCATTTACTCTTATTGTTACTCAGAATATTTATGTGTTGTAAATTCCTTTTCCAACCTGATTTTAAAGTTTTCAGTTTTAGCTTGGTTTAATTTCTAGAAAAATTTGGTAAGTGTTAGAAAATCATATTTTTTTTAATGAGAAGTAATTTGTTGTAAGGCTAAAGCTTACCATTCTAATACAAAACCCTGGATCATTGATGTACATCATGTCAAATAGTAAAGAAATTTTACATTTTTTTACAGGAGTGACACTAAATATAAAAATGTTATACATGCATAGGTATTGCTGGTTTTAGATTTTTTGATGTACAAAGTTTTTTCTACTTTTGTTTTGTAATAAATTGATCAGTTTATGTTGATATACATATTCCTTTTTTCTGATGTCTTTATTATACATAATCTCATTATTGCTACTCTCAATGCAATGGATTGTAGCCATGTTTGTTATTAGTTCAAAAATTGGCACTAGCTATTAGTAATTTCATTTTTTTTAAAGGTCATAATGTTCAGAATAATTTTGTCCAGTCTTTTAGCTGCTGATGTATATACTGTTGAATTGTTTTGGATTACTATAAACAAATGCTATTGTTGTACAAATAAAAAAAAAAGTAAATATGGACAATGTGTTAATTATGCTTTTACTCTGAGAGAAAACAAAAACACACACATAACTCATTTACATATTTCATCCATGATTTGGTACAAAACTGTATCTCAATATATATAATTCATGTATATAATTTAACAAAATATTCTAAAAACTTGGACTTGGGTAAAGAGAACAAAAAATACTGCCATAAAATGCTCAACAAATTTTTATTAGCATTCTGTTATTCAACAATATAAGAACATTTTTTTTCTTGAAAAAATGCAGTCTAATATAACTCATAGTCAATTGTACATAGGGAGCGGTCGTTTCAATTTCATTAAAAAATTAGACAATATTAAAAAAAAATGCCTATTGTTTAAATGAAAGCTCAAGCTTTCAGATAATTAAACCTGTAAGACTTTAAGAAACTTTCTAATAGTTAATGTAATAATAGAGTACAGGTAAATTTTGTATGTCATCAATATTTAAGTGTTCTGATGCATTAATCGGAGAGAAGTTATCAGAGGTTCCAGCTCTGAATCATGTTAGGGATTTCTTTGACAAGTAGTATCAAAGGGCTCCAATACTTGATTAACATTACATCACTCTGATTTAAATAGATTTATCATACTGAAAGTTTGGGGGGGGGGTTTCCTTTCTATAACTATAATTTCCATTGTTACACCTCAGCATGCCACAGAAAAAACAATATTGCCCTAACGAGTCGCGTTCATTTGGAAACAAATGCATTTTATAAACCACTAGAGAAAAAATTCATAAATTTGCATGTAGATTTGATTTTTAATGTTTATAAATTCTGATCGGATACAGAGTGATACTTTTTCACAAAAAATAACATTTATAACACATGGAAAATATAATGCTGGTCTACACAGAGATTTTGGCTTCTGGCTTTGTCCTTTTTCTCAAAACATTACGCTCAGTCGTCAAATGCCCAGTTGTACAAACAACAAAGTCATTTACAACAAATGATTCTCAATGAATAAATTAAGAAGAATGACGTTTAAAAAAATAAAAAAAAAAAAAAAACAATGATTTTTAGCGATGGAGTGATTTTTTTATGATCATACAAAAGATCATCATTCTATAAAATAGAATGAATGAGTCACAGCAATTAAAATATGTACATTTTTGAAAATTATAAGCTCAAGAAAACCAGTAAAGCCTGCTTCCTCTTCATTATTGAAAAAAAAACAATGTAAAATTTGTACAGATCTAAAGTCAGAAAGAATTTAATATGATTCATATGAGTGTATTTTCATAATGCTAAGAAAAATGTAATTTTACTATGCTCAAAAAGTCAAAAAATGAATTTTCTACTCATAAAAATAAATAAATCTGAATCGATTTAATGAACACTTTCCCCCATTTAAACTTGCTGACATTTACCTGTACCAAAAATAAAAAAACATTTGTGTAAGCTATTATAACTGAAGTAGCTTACAACTCTCACTAGCTTTCATCTGGTAGAATTGTGATGCATAACCTTTTCTCCGGCCAACTGTACGTCTTTGGACATAATATCTGAAAACAAATATATGCGGAATACCTTGTGGGATAATCATGAAAACACAATTTAAAAGATTCGGTACAACAAAAAAAATCTAATCACCAATCAATGTGCTTCTCATGCCTCATCAGGATTGGAAAGTTCATCGAGATCATCAATCATTTCATCAATACCATCATCTTGAATCAGCACCTAGATTAAAATTGTTTCAAATTATGAGCAATATAGTCCATAAAAAATAAATTTTTTGAAGTCATAAAGCCACAGAATACAAACATTTCAACTTTTTAAAAATTATTATGGCACACCTAAAACTTTCTACCGGTATTAGTAAGAAAAGACTTTCAATAAATAAAATTGATGTAAAAAACAAATTTAATTGGGTAAAATCATAAGCAATTTTAGATTCTTGTAAAATGCAGAATGTTGGAGCCATTCATTGAAAGTTAAACTCCAGCTTACAACATGCTTGAATCTACATTTACGTTGTAAAAAATATGATAGAATGAGAAATGAATATAGAGTTTATTACCTGTAACCATGTGCCATGAGCTGCAAAAGGGTGTTCATCATCTGTGATGGAGCCAACGACAGATGAAGAGACTAGAGTAATGGCAATATCATTCATAATACCTTTAAAGGTGAAATGCCGACCATGTTTTAAGCGCCCCCTAAAATAAAATAAAAAAAGTTAAATGATGAAAAAATGGGGGATTTTAGTAGAAAGACAAAGCAAAGTAGGGGTGAAATGCTGCAAGCCACCACACTAGATAAGTTAGCAGGTCAATGGATATGATCCACTGCTTAGATCAGTATTGCAATCCACATGAATCATTTCTGTGGTTTGGGGATTCAGTTAAATGAGACATAAGCTCACAGTATTGTTTCCATGGATGTAGTTAGTGTAAAAGTGGTACTAACATACTGATCTATGAATAGTTTTGTAAAAAGAATTTAAGACAAATGGGAACATTCAAGGAGCTTCATTTCTTGGAAGGATTAATCTTATTACAATTCACTTAAAAAAATAGTAATTATATGTGAAAAGGTCACAGGTCAATTAATACCTTAATGCTAGAGGTAGTAGTGAACCTGCTTCCAGGATGCTTTCTAGATGAACTGATTCAGTGACCTGGTTAATTAGTTCTGTGGGACCTTCAAATAACTATTGCTGTCAAAAGGACTCTTTCCTTAGGTGTGACTGAGAACTGAGGGAGATAAAATAATGGAGCATGGTTAAAATTAAAACCTAAAAAAAAAATGGCTCGGGGTTAAAAATGACATCCTAAGGATAAATATATTTTACTTAATATTTAGTATACATCAAAATGATGCAGCTTATTTTAAAATAAAAATGTTAAGTTTATTTAATTAATCTCCTCATTTTTTTTCATTTGATAATCTGATTTTAACTTTCCTGATTTTTTATTAGTCACAAGACAATATCAGGTTACATTAGTATTATTTATTAGAAAAAAAAAGTTATGCTTACTCATCATTCACATTCAAATGTGCTGCTGAACCCTTTTCAAAGTTTAGCACAGTCTGTTTCAGATTCTAAAAAAAAAAAGAAAGAAAGAAATATTTTTAAAGGGACTGACAAGAATCAATATAAACTCATCCCAGTTACACGTGCTCTGAGCGATTATTTAAAAAAAAGAATTTCATCAGGATTGCTATTGTTATATGTCTGTAATCATATAATAATCTCTCCCATACATTCCATGCTCTGCTATTTACATTGCTTTTAAATTTCCTTAATTTTAAAATTACATTAAAATTTACATGTGCAGGTAAATATCATCAAACTTTCTTGAAAGAATTCTTGTCTCACAGTAATAGTTGGGAGTCATTTTTGGAAGTTCTGCAGACACACAAAAATAATAATTTCTAATAGACTTACTATACTGGCTAATGGTTCGTCTGCCTGGTTCATTTCCACCTCTCCTAACATCTCTTTCAACTTCATCGTCATATCTATCTTTTGATTTTCCTTGTAAGTCTTCCCTGTGAGTTGTGATTGTTTTGCCTGGTTCATCCCAGGAGCACCAAGCGCAGCCCCACTCAAATTTGATCCTTCTTGTTCGATGCCTTGATCTAGCCTTTCCTGCAATTCTTTGTAGCAGTCTAAAACTGTAGTGTTTCTGTTTGGGTACTTTTTTTTTTTAACTTAATATTCTTTTAAATGTAAGAATGTAGGTGACGTAATGTCTTTCAACGTGGACCCAGAACAGCATAGTAACTAATGCTCAAAAATTTGCTGTAATGTTGTCTGTTACAACCTTTCTTCACATTAGGTCAACTACCCTGCAGACCTCAGAACCACTAAATTCATAGCTTTCATTACCCCTAATCAACACAGAATATATATTATACAGAATTTGTTATGAAATTTAAAAAGTCCTGTACCACTGGTTAAAAAATGTTGACATTTTTCATCTTATTTTCTTGAAGCCATGGTTTTCCCCATTACAACAAGAGTAAAATCCTCTGGTTTAAAAAAAAAAAGTCAGGTAAAAGTAATAAATTTCCTTCAAAGTATTAAAAAGCCTTATTATATTTTAAATATCACAAGTCAGTGTACCATGTTAGGTTATTTTAATAGTTATATGCTTTAGTTATACCTGATTTTGAAATATTATTAGTATATCTTATAAGTACATGTATTGATAAAAAACAGTTGAATTAAAAAGATAGACTTTCATTATATTGAGCAATTGAAAAACAGTGAATTCTGAAACAAGTTCAGCTATTCAAATAAAAATAAACGATTTAATAACAATGATGACAAAAAATAAAATTACATTCTGCAGATGTAGTATTAGCAGATGCTCAATAAACAATGATCCAGTTATGTACAAAAATAAATAAATTTAGTCTCATTGGTTAAAATTTACAAATATTGAAGCGTCGGAAGGAGCAATCCAAATGAGGATGCTCATTCTGTATAATAAATATATTCTGTGCTAACCAGTGAATTCATATTTTATCCCTGCTGACCACCTATATGAGTCAGTGTGTCTCGTCAAATAATGTCATCAGCAGTTCATCTCCAATAACTTGGCTAACGCACATCTGGGGACTACTAAACTAATTGAAAATCCTTTTCTGTAGATAACATTCAGTGCTCTTTGTATTATTAAGAATCCTGAGACCAAAGATGATGGCGAGTTAATTCGAATCAAAATGTTTAAAAATATCGTCAAAAGTTGTTTTTTTTTACAGAAAACAATTCTTACTTTTAAATGTGGATCTAATTCAAAAATTATCTCCCCTCTCCTCATGTCTGTCACCGAGCCAGGCACCACCAGCACTGGAAACATAAAAAAATTACATAAATAAATTAAATATGGAAGTGAACTATTTTGATAAATTCATTTAAGTAATATGACCAACCAAATTTTTGCTAAGATCAATTTGATTTTTAAATAATTATTTAAGTTAAAAAAAACAGAAGCATTTAAAAGTTTGTTTTGTACACGGAGATGTATAAAGTACTCAAATTAAGAGAGCCATAAGAAAAAAAATTTTTTTTTTTTAAATTTTCAGCCAAAGTCGCACTTCTAATAACTATTAGACAATTAATAAATTAGGAGCAATAATTGTATATAAAGTAGACAATCATTTGCTGGAATATTTATATATAAACTAGAGATAGACTTAATGGAAATGGCTGTGAATATCACACGTTCAGAAAAGCAAACTTCTTTTTTTGACTTTATTAAAAATTTAAAAATAATCACCTAATCTATAGGATTAATAAACTGATAAAAAAACAGATGTCTAAGTTGATCTAACTTACGCTGGTTTTGATCTAAGAGGCTCTATAGATGCAGGACCATTCAGTGCTGAGCTGCCTTCAGTTCCTCACCATGAAACACCCACAATCTAATCATAGGCAGAAAATTGTCATTTAACTACAGCTTTAAGTATTCACCATTCATATATTACTTAACTAGATTACTCAATTTAGTCATTTAATGAATTTTATTTTTAAAGCAAGCAACATATGAATTTAAAAATGCTTTTAGTCTGATTCAGATAATCTCTTAAATATACTTCATGTGCATCTCATGCAAAAAAAGGCATAAATGTAAATATGAATTATTTAAAACATTGTAAAAGCTATAAATATGGCATGGTATAATTCAAAGGATGACAGGTAATGTACTTTCTGTACCTGAATAAAATTGACGACACCTAAAATTGAAGAAATAGGCTGTAACTGTGCATCTTCGGTCATCAGCATGTGTTGAATTCGTGATTCGCTTCCATCAATAGTGTACTTAGAGACATGATCCCCACTACATAGTACATTTTCTAAACAGCGATAATATTAAAACACTACAAAATAAATCTTAAAAGTGTTTTTAAAAAAATCACTAAACTCAGTATTGTAAAATAAAAACATCACTATCTTTCAAAATTCTACTCTTTGCTTAAAGTCACCTGATTGAAAGACATATCTAGCAAGAGCTTGCATTAAGCTGCAGGCCATGTGGGTGGATTGTGGCTTCACCAGGTTCTCTTTTCAATCGAAAGGTTAATTCAAAGCCAAATCCACTTAGGCCATCTGAAACACCAAGTCTGAAAATACAAATGGATTAATTAATGCATGCCAACATTTTCAACAATATTTTCTTTAAAAATTGAAAAGAAGAAGCAAAAACTCTGACTTACTCGTAAACTCTACTGAAATCCCCATGAAGATCTGATAGTCCAAAGCTATGTCATATTCTACCAATGAGGTGGAATATTACGGTCTGGGTCTCCTGGATTAGCATACATACTTATGTAATCAATGGATCTGGCCCTCAAGCCTGTTGTTGATAAAACAACATTAAATGACAGGATATCAGTTAAGAAAAGATTTTTTAAAAATATGAGTAATAGTAATATTAATGGCTCGGGTTCATATTAGTGACTGTTAAAAGAGTGATTGTCAGTTGAGCAACTACACAACAGCGACTGTTTTAAAAAAGCGACCGTCACAACAGTGACCATGATATGAATAACATGAAAGATGATTATCTCATAACAGTGACAAATCCATCAGACAACTGGCAACACACTAACATCACATACAAAAAATGGTTGAGACTTCTCATTAAAAAATTAGAGCAAAAGAAATTAATAATTACATTTCATTTATTCTCGATGAATTAAATGAATTAAAAATAACCTTAATTTGAATTGGTATATGAAGTCACATGATTTAAAAACCTGATTTAAAACAGGGTAGAAATGGATCAAAGAGTGTACAAGAAAACCTCATGGCTTATCATGTCACTTCCTTTTCTGGATTTTATTAACTCCATTGTAGGCCACAGTAATTTTTTCAAAACTATTAACTCCGTAGTCCAGCCTGTCGACTCCATCTCTTAACTCTTCATCTCTTGACTAACTTACATGTCCCAATCCAGCCTATTTAAACCTCTAATGTCAGCACCTTAATAACTCTACTTACGTCACAGTTTGCTTCCATATTGTCCTTTCTGTTCTAATCTCTCTAAGGAGCGTCACCTGATTGACATAAATTAACTCTCTTAGACTGCCGGACGTCCCCCTCAGTCTACATCTAGAATGTCCCACCATTGCTGTTTTACAAGTCTATTGTTCTCCCACCTACTCTTAAGTCGTCTATTTGACCATTTCTCATCTTAATCCCTAATTAATAGACATCTTTTATATCACAACATCGAAAGGAATAGTCTTCAGTCTCTGAGCCCAACCCTATCTCCTAACAGTGAGTAGATCTCATTCTGAAGTTGATAGTAAAGTCGCTATTATAATGCGGTGAATATTCAGACAGTCGCCAACCTGATTACGTCGCTCTTGTGAAGTCGCCGTTATGACAGTCATTATCCTGCCCGAACACCAATATTAATCTACAACAGTATTTGATGATATCCTTAATACACAGATATACCTTCTCAGTATTCAAAATTATGTAATGGGTCAAACCTATGCAAGTAATTATATCAAGTCATCTTTAGCACAGTTTACTGTTTAACCCTACTAATCAGAATCTAATTGAAAATTCTATTTGAGAAAATAAGCACTGCTTTTTTTTTTTGAGATGATCACTAATAGTACACTAGCATTTTGTAAAACTATTATTAAGTGCTTGCAAAGCTCTGGTTCCATCATATGGCAGTTGCAGTATCTTTTTTACCACTTCCGTCAACAGAATGAACTCTTATGATGTAGGAGTTATAAATGCAGTTTATATTATGATGTGTATACAATGATGGTGCTCAAAAATAATGACCGTTTTAACACATTTAAAGAGTAAACAGAATGAATGAGAACTCTTATTTACTGCAGGCGTTGATGATGTTATTTACTGTTAAAAATCGGAAATATTTTTTTTAGGACCATAAATAGATATTGCTCCACACCCTAACCTAATCCTATCCCTAACCCAAATCCTATCCCTAACCCTAATCCTATCCTAACCCTAATCCTGAAAAAAAATCTGGAAAAAAAAAATTATGATTTATAAAAATGACCATCAATAGATATTGCTCCACACCCTAACCCTGGTCCTGAAAATAAAATCTGAACAAAAAAAAGTATGTCTCTATCAGGAATCGAACCCGCACATAGCTAGCCAAACTGGGTCTCAAAGCCAAGCTAGAACAACCTACAGTACTAATACGCCCACACAAACTAACCTCTCATTTTAATATATAATTGCTCAGTTATGCAAGTGTTGACGAGACGGTAAAAAAAAGACACCGGCACCGTCATATGGCCAGACGGGCCAGTGCAAAATTGTAAACTAAACTTTATCTTGCTTCTGGTAATGGAAAAACAGTAACTATGAAAAATATTAATAATTTCTTTAAAGGCAGTCGGTAGAGAAAAATTAACTATGGCTATGTCTGTTAAACTTATGTAGGCCTGCACTTGTTTCTAAGACAACCACTTGTATTATTAGCAATGCTAGTAATGAGTAATGCAATGGTATTATCCCTACTCAGCTACTGATTACAATACAGACGAAATATTTTATAATTAGATGAATCTTACCAATATTTAACTAAAGCTGTGACCTGTAATGGATTTGGTTGATCAGGATTATAATCTGACGACATACTGAATATATAGCTTCCAAGCCAGGAGGGGTGATAGGAATATTTCCAGGCGTATAAACACTGGGAAACTCTTTCTCTATCGTCCATTTTGGAAGTTTGTGTGGCTATTGTGTTCTATTTACCTCCACCCAAACACGTATGTTATCTTAACATTTGCAGTGTTGCTTTGCTTAAAAAGAAAGTTATGAAATATTTGTGAACAGATTTGATTTCTTTGTCCAACTGCTTCCCTTTTCCATTAGTATTTTATAATGACTAAAATGTAAGTATCATAATAGACAGTTAACATTCATTGTTGGAACAGCCACAACAAGGTAGAGACCACCCAGATAGTCAACATTCTGGTGGTCTGTTGACTCTTTGTGCCGAGGAAAGTTTAGTATCTACTTAACTTGTCGAGAAAAAATTAATGATGGTCTAAAACCTATTTAAATTATGCTGCATGTGTCGCAATATAACAATAAACAAATATATTCATTATAGTTATGATGTATTTCTTCCTATTTGTTGAAAAAAGGCCACTTAATTAATTACATTTGGCATGCACGTAGACCTACCATTATTTTTTGAGGTTGAAAAAAAAAGGGGGGGATTAGTGGTAGACTAAAGGTGTGAATAGTTGGTGTTTACTCTCCCCCCCTCCCCCACCACCAATCTGGCTTCTTCGCTATAGTTGTTTGTTTTTAATAGTCATTAGTTGACAGAAAGTGAAAAGTTTGGCGTCATTCATTGACAATTAAGTATTGACTTCTGTATAAATTTACTTGTGATTCCATTTTGGCACTTGTAAACCTCCCAATAGTCACATTCAAAATTCAATCTGGCTTTCTGCCTATAGCTCTTGCTTCATGTATTGTAGTACAGTAACTTGTACTTTCTCTCAGCTGCTGGTACGGAATGTAATAGACTCACTCGTGCTAGTGTCCTGTTCTCTTCATCTGGCCCAACAACATTCGTCTTTAATGGTTTAACAGGCCAGAGCCGTAATTCGATGTGGGGGCCCAATGTAACCGTATTTGGAAGGAGAGGGGCTCCTATTTTTCTTTATATAGATTATAAAAAAACGCATGGTTCTCATTTTATACATATGATTGAACAATTATTTCAAAAGGAATTATTTGTGTTTGTGTGTGTGTGTGTGATAAAATTTGCAAAGCTGGTGTTTTTATAATAATATTAACAAACAGAATTTTTCTTATTATCAACATAATTAATTCCATTTAATTAAAAAACACGCTGCTTACTGTTAACATCGTCATAAAATTATTTGACTGAGTCAGTTTGTACAATAACACTAGTAAACAGTGAATTCATTGCCAGTGATATTTGAATCATTTTATACAAAGTCAACTATGCTGATTTAGAATATGTAAGTTGTCGGGGTATGGATGCGGTGGTCTCTTTTATATATTTATTTTCTAATTACTTTCTTTAATTACTGCTTATACAAGTTCATAACACCTCCAGTTATTAACCAAAATCACTTTATTGAATAATCGTAAGAACTAGTTATTCAATAATGAACATTAACCATTAAATCATGTCTCTACGATAAATACCAGTTGTCCATTCTTTTAATACAATAAATACTTCTTCCTAGCTCCTCCGTTCCTTCTAATTCCCCTACCTTCTTCAAACTTAAAACAAAACAAAAATAACCAAAACAATGTTCTATCTCTTTCCTCGTCAACCGTTTGTGTCTTTTCTCGCTTTTTCTTTCCCCCCGTTCAATAACCCGTTCATTAGGTGCGTCCTGTTTGGGAATTCCCTCTAACATCTACATTAATACAATAATTAATTGTCTATCTATATAACTATCCTAACAATGTGTCTGTCTAATTATCTATGACTGTCTATGTCCTTACATCACCTTTCCCTCTCAGTAAAAAAATTCGTACAAAAGTACGCATTTTTTTAAAATACAAATTAACAATCATGTATTACAATTATATTACAAAAGAAAAAGTAACAAGTCCATATCAAATATGAATACAAAATGTCACAAAAATACAAATCTAAATTTAAAAAATCATGAACACATTTTTTCAATACTCATCGTCATAAGTATCATTAAAATTATCTCATATCTCTGTGTCTCAAAATATATCAAAATAAGTCTCTACCACAAATCTCATATATCAAATCTCAATAAAAAAAACATTGATTGTATGGTTTAGTCTCTTTATTTTTTTCTTTTCAAAATCAATGAAGGCAAATCTTTTACCACCTACAAAAGTAGGATCCTTCAGAGGTAAAGAAAATTAATCTAATGTCACAAAAAAAATTAATTTTCCTTAATTGTGTATTAAAAAATGAAGTTAAATGTTTTTGTAGAACAATGAAGGCAGACAATTTCAACCAACTACAGTTATATGTAGGCTCCTTCAGAGTTAATGAAAAAATAACAACACCTTTACTCCCTCAAAATGGATAAGATCAAGAAAAAATATATGGGTAAATTTTGTGATTGTGGACAACGTAGAAAATATTAAAGGTAAATACAGATTAAAGGGAAAAACAAGAGCGACATTATGATATGAAGAAAACAACTATACAATTATAAAAATGTGATTACATCAGTGATTACATTTGATATGCAAAATATTAATGTAATGAAATAAGAAGGCAACATTACAACCGCAATAAAAAAAATCAATTTTCAATGTGGTCAATGTGGTTGTTTCAATAAATTAGTCTCGATAAAATGTCAGCCAGTATATTCTGTTTGCCTGGAATGGTTTCGATGACAAACTGATAGTCCTGTATAAGGCGACCATCTGATTAGTTTGGAGTTAGGGATCTACTTCTTGTTTAACGCTGCCAGGGCTTGTGATCTCTAACAACATTTCCCCAGTAGGTACTTGGCAGAGTTTCGTTACAGCCCATACGATGGCGTAGCATTCTTTCTCGGTAGAGTAATTCATCTCTGCGTGGGTTAATTTCTTACTAATGTAAGAGCCGGATGATTTATCTTGCCGTGCCTTTGAAGTAGGCATGCTCCCAGGCCAGTACTGCAGGCATCGGTCGCCAGGATGAATGGGAGGGACATGTCTGGAAGTTTCCAGCCTGTGGTTCTTGTGAAAATTTCCGTTTTATGGTGTCGAGTGAGTGGTTGCACTCTTCCGTCCATATGACTTTGCTGGGTTGATTCTTCTTGGTTAGTTCTGTTAATGGTAGCATCATTTCTGCTAAATTCGGAATGAACTTCCTGTAGAAATTGATGAGTCCCAGTAGTGATCTGACCTCTTTCTTGGTTTGCGGTGGTCTGATATCAATATTCTTGTTAGTGTTGAGGGTAACGGAGAAATCGTGCTACATTCGACCATGTGGCCCAGGAACTCCTATACGTCTTGCTCAATCACCATTTGGATGGCGAGATTGTTAGGTTGTGCTGACGCAAAAGCATTAAAATGTTGTCTACATCTGATAGATGTTCTGCTGATTATTTGCCTAAATATGCAAATGTCGTCTACAAATGCCACCACTCTTTCTTGTCTCTCAACAGTTTCCTCATCATTCTTGAAAATGTTGCAGGGGCGTTCATGAACCGAACGGCATGACATTCCACTGGGAAACAGTCCCAAGTGAGTTGTGAAGGCTGTTAGTTGGCGTGATTCTGGTGCGAATTGATCTGTACCAATACCCTCTGCTCAAGTCTAACTTGGTAAAGATACTTTCGTTAGCTGGAATTGATAAATATATCTTCCATGTCTGGTAATGGTTCTGGATCAGTGCATTATGGCTTGTTTAATCTCGATAATCAACACAAAGCGCATTTGTCCTGACTTCTTCCACTAAAACTATTAGCGCTGCATATATGATGAGTTGGACGTTTCTATTAATTTTAGTTTCAAGAGATTTGTAATTTCTGCTTCCTCAACATGCTTCCTGTAATGCATCGGGGTTGTGTATAGTTTCTGCCTGATTGGTGTGTTAGATGTGAGGTTTATCGTGTGTATTAGGTTAGTATTCCCTGGAACGTCAGTTATTATATCGTCATACTTGTTCATCATTTATAAATTTTATTTGAATATCTTGTGGCATATTACTGTCATATTTCACTAATTCTTTTGGATCTGCTGGAGCTGCTGGCATTGCAATGTCTGGGAATTCATTGCAGCTGATAATAGCAGCTGAAACTGGGCTTTGAGACTGTACACTGGCAACTAGATGTTCACACCCTGTTGGCGGAATTATTAAATTTCCTCAGCAGATTAATATGCCATGTAGATTCTTTTTATTCATGTCGATGACATAATCGACTTCGTGACTTTCCGTAGTACACGTCAGGTCCCTGCCATGTCAGATGTCTCTTTGTATTATGAGGTAGTTTCACTAAAACAAGGTCATTCTCACTGAGATCTCTTAGATGACGGTGTTCGTTTTTGTTGTCGTGTTGGTATTGGTTCGCTCTCTCTGCATTCAACAGTAGCTTCTTGAGCTGCATATACTATAGCAAGCTGTCTGGTATTTGTAACAATTTCGTAAGCTGACATTTTTATTTCTTCTGGTAGAAGTGATTCATTGAAATTTGCTAGTGGGCTTGAAGGTTTGGCTCCGAATAGAAGCTCAAAGGGAGAAACCGGTTGATGAGTGTGGGGTTTCTCGGTAAGCAAATAACGCTATTGGGAGAGTTCTATCCCAGTTGTGGTTTTCTCTATCGACGAGCTTGTTTAACATGCTTTTAAGGATGTTATTAAATCGTTTCACATGCCCATTGGATTGGGGATGGTGTGGAGTAATTGAAGTTTGCATCTTATTCCCAACAACCTTGTTAGTTGTGCGGTGACTTCAGCAAAGCTGAGTGCCTGTCGACAGATAGTTTGGGGAAATCCATAAGTTGAGAATATTTTTACTAGTGCATAACCCACTGTTTCAGCTGATATAAGTCTCAGAGGTACTGCTTCCGCCCATCTGGAACATAAGTCAATCATGGTTAGAATATAGCTGTGGCCTGCTGACTGGTGTGCTAGAGGACCAATAATGTCTACAGCTACCTTCTGGTAATCACTGGAATGTCCATTTTCTGTAATGGTGCTATGTGCTTGGAGTTAATACTGTTGACTCTCTGGCAGGTTGCGCATGTTTGCACAAACGTCGATACATCTTTTGACATGTTGGGCCAATAGAAATGCTGTTTTATCCTTTGTAGTGTCTTCCTCACCGCCATGTGACCGGCGGTGGTAGTGAATGACATCGCAGTAGGATTGGAAGTCTGTAAATTTTTGAGACCACTAGCTGTCTTTCTGGTACACGGGCATTATTCTTGTAAGGAGCTGATTTTTTAATTTAAAGTACGGTTGGTGTGGATCTCTGGCATTTGTCATCTTGAACAATGTTTTGATGGACTCGTCATTCATCTGTTTGTACACGGAACTCATCAGGAGTCGGACTGAAATTTGGAACCTCCTGACCCTGTTCTTCGTCTTGACCGATTTCCCTGATATCTTTCAGCCCTCGTTTGAATTGAAGCTATGGTTTATCTGCTTCAATGTCAATATCCTCTTCAACATGTTGGTCCAGTGGAGTGTGTGGTATTTTCTGTCTTTCGCTGTTTACATTTGGACATGGTTTTCTATATATGCCCTTTTCATTGATCCAGTGGAGAATTTGTTCCTTAGTGCAGTCTTGGATGTCTGGTAGGTTGCCAAGTATGATGTCAGCAACGGGATTATCCATAACGGTTGCCATAACAGACCCAGATATAAATGGTGTGTCGATATTAATTTGTGCTGTCAGGAAAAGTTTTCGTGAGCCATCTGCGAGCGGTATTATTTCTTCCTCGAATGGTAGAAACTGTGTGGGTAAAACTAAACTTTTTTCTCACCACTATATTGACTGCCCCTGTATCTCTGAGTAGTTCCGCTACACAGTTGTTGACCAGTGCTGGAAAGAATATGAGTTTACCTCGTGGGCTTAGCTGGCAGCGGCTGGCGTGTTGAGTCTGGTGGTTGAACCTGGATCTGCTCTCATTTTCTTCTTGCCCTGCGTAATGGGGATGAATATTGACGGTGTCTACTGGTGTGATTATTTCTCCACCCTGTATATGATTGACAGACAGTATTTGTGTGTTGGGTTTGCGAGCCTTCTATAGCGTTGACTCGCTATTGCAGCAGTATATTGTGGTGAATCTGTCCTGCTGACTGGGAGATCGGGATGAGCATCACGAAACTGTGTGGGAATTCCTGATGAGTGCTGCCTCTGTTCTCACCTTTTCTTTCTTGCAGGAACTGGAACAATTCTGGGCTGGATGTTCTCAGGAACTTGTCCACCACCAGCATTCCATGATTTCTTTGAGGTCATCTCTTTACTAATGCCAGATAATTGTAGCCAGTTTACTAAATGCGATTTGACCGTACCTACAAACTGTCGGGGTGTAATCACAATCTGGTTTAATGGTGTGAAAAAGTCTCCGATAGTATCCTCGGACTTGCCCAGAATCTTCATTAGCACTTTCTTGTAGCTCGTAGTTCGATATTTCTGCTGGTTGTAGGGTTTGGATCAAAGAGAGGTTTGCCCTTGATTAGAAATAGATGAGATGGCCATTTTGTTGTGTCCGTTTTCCTGAACAGACATTACTAACTCAATTGTATTAAAAAACTTATGTCTGTTGTACCATCAAATGAATTTGGTGGTTTGTTGAAGGGGCCCAGTGTTGAAAGTTGCTGTACAACAGTTTTATTTGTGGCTCTTATCTTTTCCATTTCAAGCTCATGGGCTCTGGCCTTTTCCTGTTGTTCTGCACGGTATTTGTCTCTCTTTTTCTCTACGTTCTTGCCTCTCTTTTCTCGTTCTTGTCTCTCTTTTTCCTTTTGTTCTGCTTCGAATAATCTCTCCCTCTCTCGTTCTTGTCTTTCACACTGCTTCTCGATATACTTTGTTAAGTCATATCAGTAGGCCCAATTGTTTGCCGGTGGCAATTATTTCTTCCATTTCGTTCTTAGTAGATGAACTATTTTTTCCTACTTATTATATTGGTGGGGTCTGTGATGTTGGTTGGTGGGGTCTTAAATAACTTTGGACTGTCGCTGAAAGTGACGGCTGAACTGACACTGACAATAACGACTGTACTGATGCTGACTAATGACGGTTGTACTGACGCTGATAATGACGGTTGTACTGTTACTGACGGGCCATATGCTCTCCACAGGTCAAATAGCAGGACACAGGCAATATATCTGACACGTCACCATTTAGTTAATTCTCAATAAGTAGCAATAATGCTTTCATTCATGAGTTGTTCTTGTGTTTGTGATAAACACTATAACAAAGTTTCTTTTCTATCTTAGCTGTTTCCTTACCCAATGGTTCCTAGATAATTAATATTTGTCTTAGACTTCTGACACTAATTGTCAGGTATGGATGCGGTGGTCTCTTTTATATATTTATTTTCTAATTACTTTCTTTAATTGCACAACACTTCAAGTTCATAGCACCTCCAGTTATTAACCAAAATGCTTTAGTGATAATCGTAAGAACTAGTTATTCAATAATAGACATTCAACAACTAAATCATAATCTCTACGATAAACACCCGTTCTCATTTCTTTTAGTAATAATACTTCTTCCCTAGCTCCTCCGTTCCTTCTAATTACTACCTTCTTCAAACTTAAACAAAACAAAAATAGCAAAACAATGTTCTATCTTTCTCGTCAACCATTTGTCTTTTCTGCTGCTACGATTTAATATACGTTCATTAGGTGCGTCACTGCAGAATTCCCTCTAACATCTACATTAATACAATAATTAATTGTCTATCTATATAACTAATAACAATGTCTGTCTAATTATCTATGACTGTCTATGTCCTTACATAAGTGCTTTTATGATTGGCTCTATTTTTTCGAGATAAACAAAATTAATGAAATAATGTATGCACCGTATTTGAAAATTGTCAGTGTCAGTTCAGCCGTCTTTCTTCGACGGTCCAAAGTTATTTAAGACCACACCAACCAACATCACGGACTAGCACAATACCAATAAGTGGAAAAAAAACGGATCTACTACAGAACGAAATGGAAAAATATTGCCGCAAGCAAACAATTGAGCCTTACTGATAAGGACAACAAGAGTATATCGAAAAGCAGTGTGAAAGACAAGAACGAGAGAGGAGAGAGATTATTCGAAACAGAACAAAGGAAAAAGAGAGACAAGAACGAGAAAAGAGAGCAAGAACGAAAAGAACAACACCAGGCAGAACAGCAGGAAAAGGCCAGAGCCCATGAGCTTGAAATGGAAAAGATAAGAGCCACAAATGAAACTGTTGTACAGCAACTTTCCAACACCGGGCCCCCTTCAACAAGCCACCACCATTTGATGGTGCACAACAGACATAGAAAGTTTTTTAATACAATTCGAGTTAGTAATGTCTGTTCCGGGAAACGGACACAACAAAATGGCCATCTCATCTTATTTCTCTAATCAAGGGCAAACCTCTCTCTTTGATCCAAACCCTACAACCAGCAGAAATATCGAACTACGAGCTATTAAAGAAAGCGCTAACGAAGATTCTGGGCAAGTCTGAGAACTTATCGGAGACTTTCACACCATTAAACCAGATTGTGATTATGACCCCCGACAGTTTGTAGGTACGGTCAAATCGCATTTAGTAAACTGGCTACAATTATCTGGCATTAGTAAAGATGACCTAAAGAAATCATGGAGCTGCTGGTGGTGGACAAGTTCCTGAACATCCAGCCCAGAATTGTTCCAGTTCCTGCAAGAAGAAGGTGAGAACAGAGGCAGCACTCGGGAACTCTACATTTCGTGATGCTCATCCCGATCTCTTGATCAGCAGGACAGATTCACTACAATATACTGCTGCATAACTTAGTCGCGCTATAGAAGGCTCGCAAACCCAACACACAAATACTGTCTGTCAATCATATACAGAGGTGGAGAAATAATCACACCAGTAGACACCGCTCACCACCATCCCCATTACAGGCAAGAAGAAATGAGAGCGAATCCAAGACCAACCACCGAACTCAACACGCCAGTCGCCGCTTTGTATTAAACCCACGAGGTAAACTCAATATTCTTTCCAGCACTAGTCTAACAACTTTATAGCGGAACTACTCAGAGATACGGGCAGTCAATATAGTGGTGAGAAAAGTTTAGTTTTACCCGCACAGTTTCTACCATTCGAGGAAGAAATAACACTCGCAGATGGCTCACGGAAACTTTTCCCGACAGCACAAATTAATATCGACACACCATTTATATCTGGGTCTGTTATGGCAACCGTTATGGATAATCCCGTTGCTGACATCATACTTGGCAACCTACCAGACATCAAGACTGCACTAAAGAACAAATTCTCCACTAGGATCAATGAAAAGGGCATATATAGAAAACCATGTCCAAATGTAAACAGCGAAAGACAGAAAATACCACACTCCACTGGACCAACATGTTGAAGAGGATTCATTAACATTGAAACAGATAAACCCATAGCTCTAATGAGGGCTAAAGATATCAGGAAATCAGTCTGAGACGAAGAACAGGGTCAGGAAGGAGTTCCAAATTTCAGTCCGGCTCTGATGAGTTCCCGTGTACAACAGATGAATGACGAGTCCATCAAAACGTTCAAGATGACAAATGCCAGAGTCCACCAACCGTACTTTGAATTAAAAAATCAGCTCCTTACAAGAATAATGCCCACAACCGGGGAAAGACAGCTAGTGGTTCCAAAATTTACAGACTTCCAATCCTACTGCGATGTCATTCACTACCACTCGCCGGTCACATGGCAGTGAGAGACACTACAAAGATAAAGAAACAGCATTTCTATTATTTAGCATGTCAAAAGATGTATCGACGTTTGTGCAAACATGCGCAACCTGCAGAAGGGAAGTCAACAGTATTAACTCAAGCACATAGCACCATTACAGAAAATGGACGACCAGCATTACCTTTTCAGAAGGTAGCTGTAGACATTATTGGTCCTCTAGCACGCAGTCAGCAAGGGGCCCCAGCTATATTCTAACCATGATTGACTTAGCATGTTCCAGATGAAGCGATACCTCTGAGACTTATATCAGCTGAAACAGTGGGTTATGCACTAGTAAAAATATTCTCAACTTATGGATTTCCCAAGCTATCTTATCGGACAGAGGCACTCAGTTTAAAGCTGAAGTCACCGCACAACTATGGGTTATTTGGGAATAAGACAAAACTTCACCACTCCATGCCATCCCCAATCCAATGGGGCATGTGAACGATTTGCTGAGCCATTAAAAGCATGTTAAACAAGCTCGTCGATAGAAAACCACAACTGGGATAGAACTCTCCCAATGCTGCTATTTGTACGAAACCTCATCAACCGGTTTCTCCCTTTTGAGCTTCTATTCTGGAAGCCAAACCTTCAAGCCCACTAGCAAATTTCGAATCACGCTTCTACTGAAAAGTAAAAATGTCAGCTTACGAAATTGTTACAAATACCAGACAAGCCATAGTATATGCCTGCCAAGAAGCTACTGTTGAATGCAGAGAGAGCGAACCAATACCAACACGACAACAAAAACGAACACCGTCATCTAAGAGATCTCAGTGAGAATGACCTTGTTTTTTAGTGAAACTACCTCATAATACAAAGAGACATCTGACATGGCAGGGACCTTATCGTGTACTACGGAAAGTCACTAGCAAGTCCGATTATCTCATCGACATGAATAAAGAATCTACATGGCATAATCTGCTGAGAATTTAACACTCCGCCAGTTGAACATCTGGTTGCAGTGTACAGTCTCAAAGCCCAGTTTCAGCCGCTATTATCAGCTGCAATGAATTCCCAGACATTGTAATGCCAGCAGCTCCAGCAGATCCAAAAGAATTAGTGAAATATGACAGTAATATGCCACAGATATTCAGAAATACATTACAACAATGATGAACAAGTATGACGATATAATAACTGACGTTCCAGGGAATACTAACCTAATACAACACGAGATAAACCTCACATCTAACACACCAATCAGGCAGAAACCATACACAGCCCGATGCATTACATGTTGAGAAGGAAAATTACAAATCTCTTGAAACTAAAATTAATAGAAACGTCCAACTCACCATATGCAACAATAGTTTTAGTGAAGAAGTCGGACAATCGCCTTTGTGTTGATTATCGAGGATTAAACAAAGTCACAATAATTGATCCAGAACCATTACCAGACATGGAAGATATATTTATCAATCGGCCAACAGTATCTTTACCAAGTTAGACTTGAGCAGAGGGTATTGGCAGATCAATCTCGCACCAGAAGATCACGCCAGCTAACAGCCTTCACAACTCACTTGGGACTGTTTCAGTGGAATGTCATGCCGTTCGGTCTCATGAACGCCCCTGCAGCATTTTTAAGAATGATGAGAAACTGTTGAGAGGACAAGAAAGAGTGGTGGCATTTGTGGACGACATTTGCATATTTAGCAACAACTGGGCAGAACATCTATCAGATGTAGACAACATTTAATGCTTTTGCGTCAGCACAACCCTTTCGCCATCCAAAATGGTGATTGGAGTAAGACGTATAGAAGTTCCTGGGCCACATGGTCGAATGTAGCGATTTCTCCGTTACCCTCAACACTAACAAGAATATTGGATATCAGACCACCGCAAACCAAGAAGAGGTCAGATCACTACTGGGACTCATCAATTTCTACGGGAAGTTCATTCCGAATTTGCTTGAAATGATGCTACCATTAGCAGAACTAACCAAGAAGAATCAACCCAGCAAAGTCATATGGACGGAGGGAAGAGTGCAACCACTCACTCGACACCATAGAGCAGGGAAATTTTCACCAGAGCCAATATTGAAACTTCCAGACATGTCCCTCCCATTCCTCTGGCGACCGATGCCTGCAGTACTATTTTTTAGAACGTCGCACATCAAAAGGCACGGCAGATAAATCATCCGGTTCTTTACATTAGTAGAAATTAACCCACGCAGAGATGAATTACTCTACCATCGAGAAAGAGCACGCCATCGTATGGGCTGTAACGAAACTCGCCAAGTACCTACTGGGGAAAAAGGATTCCTATTGTGACAGATCACAACCTCTGGCAGCGTTAAACGAAGCAGTCCTAACTCAAGCTAATCAGATGGTCGCTCATTCTGCGGGACTATCAGTTTGTATTAAGAAACCATTCCAGAACAGAAGCAGAATACATTTTATCGGAACTTAATTTATTGAACAACCATTGACCACATTGAACAATTGATTTTTTTTATTGCGGTTGTAATGTTACCTTCTTATTTCATTACATTATTATTTTGCATATCAAATGTAATCACTGATGTAATCACATTTTTATAATTGCATATGTGTTTTCTTCATATCATAATGTCGCTCTTTTATTTTCCTTTAATCTGTATTTACCTTTTCTACGTTGTCCACAATCACAAAATTTACCCATATATTTTTTTCTCTTGATCTTATCCATTTTGAGGAGAAAGGTGTTGTTATTTTTTCATTAACTCTGAAGGAGCCTACATATAACTGTAGTTGGTTGAAATTGTCTGCCTTCATTGTTCTTGTAAAAACATTTAACTTCATTTTTTAATACACACAATTAAGGAAAATTAATTTTTTTGTGACATTAGATTAATTTTCTTTACCTCGAAGGATCCTACTTTTGTAGGTGGTAAAAGATTTGCCTTCATTGATTTGAAAAGAAAAAATAAAGAGACTAAACCATACAATCAATGTTTTTTTTTTTATTGAGATTTGATATATGAGATTTGTGGTAGAGACTTATTTTGATATATTTTGAGACACAGAGATATGAGATAATTTTAATGATACTTATGATGATAAAATTATTGAAAAAATGTGTTCATGATTTTTAGAATTTAGATTTGTATTTTTGTGTATTTTGTATTCATATTGATATGGACTTATTGCACCTATTTAATATAATTATGTATAGAGATTGTTAATTCTGTATTTTAAAAAAAATGCGTACTTTATTACAATTTTTTACCGAGAGGAAAAGGTGATGTAAGGACATAGACAGTCATAGATAATTAGACAGACACATTGTTAGATAGTTATATAGATAGACAATTAATTATTGTATTAATGTAGATGTTAGAGAATTCCCTTAGTACGGTGACGCACCTAATGAACGGGTTATTGAACGGGGGAAAGAAAGCGAGAAAAGACACAAACAGTTGACGAGGAAGAGATAGAACATTGTTTTGGTTATTTTTGTTTTGTTTTAAGTTTGAAGAGGTAAGGGGAATTAGGAAGGAACGGAGGAGCTAGGAAGAAGTATTTATTGTATTAAAAGAATGGACAACTGGTATTTATCGTAGAACATGATTTAATGGTTAATGTTCATTATTGAATAACTAGTTCTTACGATTATTCAATGAAGTGATTTTGGTCTTAACTGGAGGTGTTATGAACTTGTATAAGTTGTGCAATTAAAGAAAGTAATTAGAAAATAAATATATAAAAGAGACCACCGCATCCATACCCTGACAACTTACATATTCTAAATCAGCATAGTTGACTTTGTATAAAATGATTCAAATATCACTGGCAATGAATTCACTGTTTGCTATTGTTATTGTACAAACTGACTCAGTCAAAATAATTTTGCGACAATGTTAATAGTAAGCAGCGTGTTTTAATTAAATGCGATTAATTATGTTGATAATGAAAAATTTCTGTTTGTTATTATTATTATGTTCTGTATGTAAAATTTTATCACACACACACACAAACACAAATAATTCCTTTTGAAATAATTGTTCAGTCATATATATAAAATGAGAACCATGCGTTTTTTTATAATCTATATAAAGAAAAATGAGCCCCCTCTCCTTCCAAATACGGTTACATTGGGCCCCCCAATATCTTAATTACGGCTCTGGCCTGTTAAACTTAGTCAAAGACGAATGTTGTTGGGCCAGATGAAGAGAACAGACACTAGCACGAGTGAGTCTATTACATTCCGTACCAGCAGCTGAAGAAAGTACAATTTACTGTACTACAATATTGAAATAAGAGCTACAGGTAGAAAGCCAGATTGAATTTGAATGTGACTATTGGGAGGTTTGCAAGTACAAAATGGAATCACAAGTAAATTTATACAGAAGTCAATACTTAATTGTCAATGAACCAAACTTTTCACTTTCTGTCAACTAATGACTATTAAAAAACAAATAACTATATGAAAAATGCAGATTGGTGGTGGGGGAGGGGGGGGGGGAGAGTAAACACCAACTATCCACACCTTTGGTCTACACTAATCCCCCTTTTTTTCAACCTCAAAAAATAATGAGTAGGTCTACGTGCATGCCCAAATGTATTAATTAGTGGCCTTTTTTCAACAAATAGGAAGAAATACATCATAACTATAATGAATATATTTGTTTATTGTTATATTGCGACACATACGGCATAATTTAAATGAGTTTTAGACCATCATTAATTTTTCTCGACAAGTTAATGCGATACAAACTTTCCTCGGCACAAAAGAGTCAACAGACCACCAGAATGTTGACTATCTGAGCTGGTCTCTACCTTGTTGTGGCTGTTCCAACAATGAATGTTAACTGTCTTATTATGATACTTACATTTTAGTCATTATAAAATAATTTTAATGGAAAAGGAAGCAGTTGGACAAAGAAATCAAATCTGTTCACAAATATTTCATAACTTTCTTTTTTAAGCAAAGCAACACTAAAAATGTTAAGATAACATACGTGTTGGGTGGAGGTAAATAGAACACAATAGCCACAAACTTCCAAAATGGACGATAGAGAAGAGTTTCCAGTGTTTATACGCCTGGAAATATTCCTATCACCCCTCCTGGCTTGGAAGCTATATATTCAGCATGTCGTCGATTATATCCTGATCAACCAAATCCATTACAGGTCACAGCTTTAGTTAAATATTGGTAAGATTCATCTAATTATAAAATATTTCGTCTGTATTGTAATCAGTAGCTGAGTAGGGATAATACCATTGCATTACTCATTACTAGCATTGCTAATACAAGTGGTTGTCTTAGAAAACAAGTGCAGGCCATAAGTTTAACAGACATAGCTATAGTTAATTTTTCTCTACCGACTGCCTTTAAAGAAATTATTAATATTTTTCATAGTTACTGTTTTTCCATTACTCCAGAAGCAAGACAAAGTTTAGTTTACAATTTTGCATGGCTCAAGTTCGTCATATGGCGGTGCGGTGTCTTTACCCCGCTTCCGTCAACACTTGCATAACCGAGCAATTATACATTAAAATGAGAGGTTAGTTTGTGTCTTAGCATTAGTAATGTAGGTTCGCTTGGCTGAGACCCAGTTTGGCTAGCTATGTGCGGGTTCGATTCCTGATAGAGACGCCTTTTTTTGTTCAGATTTTATTTTTCAGGATCAGGGTTAGGGTGTGGAGCAATATCTATTGATGGTCATTTTTAATAAATCATAATTTTTTTCCAGATTTTTTTTTTTTTTTTTTTTTTTTTTTTTTTTTTTTTTTTTTTTTTTCAGGATTAGGGTTAGGGATAGGATTAGGGTTAGGGATAGGATTTGGGTTGAGATGAAGTTAGGGTTAGGGTGTGGAGCAATATCTATTTATGGTCCCGAAAAAAAAATATTTCCGATTTTTTAACAGTAAATAACATCATCAACGTCTGCAGTAAATAAGAGTTCTCATTCATTCTGTTTACTCTTTAAATGTGTTAAAACGGTCGCCGATTTTGAGCACCATCATTGTGTAAATAATAATATCATAATATAAACTGCATTTATAACTTTACATCATAGAGTTCATTCTGTTGTGAAGTAGTAAAGATACCGGCACCGTCATATGATGGAACCAGAGCCAGTGCGTTACAATTTAATAATAGTTTTACAAAATGCTAGTGTATTATTAGCAGTCATCAAAAAAAAAGCAGTGCTTATTTTCTCAATAGAATTTTCAATTAGATTCTGATTAGTAGGGTTAAACAGTAAACTGTGCTAAAGATGACTTGATATAATTACTTGCATAGGTTTGACCCATTACATAATTTTGAATACTTATAGCTTACATATCTGTGTATTAAGGATATCATCAATGTCGATGTAGATTAATATTGGTGTTCGGGCAGGATAATGACTGTCATAACGTGACTTCACAAGAGCGACGTAATCAGGTTGGCGACTGTCTGAATATCGACCGCATTATAATGGCGACTTTACCTCAACTTCAGAATGAGATCTACTCACTGTTAGGAGATGAGGATTCTGGGCATCAAGAGACTGAAGACTATTCCTTCCCGATGTTGTGATATAAAGATGTCTATTAATTAGGATTAAGATGAGAAATGGTCAAATAGGCTTGACCAAAGATAGGTGGGGAAAACAATAGACTTGTAAAACAGCAATGGTGGGACGACTCTAGATGTAGACTGGAGGCAGTCGGCAGTCTAAGAGGATTAATTTATGTCAATCAGGTGACGCTCCTTAGAGATTAGAACAGAAAGGACAATATGGAAGTAAGCTGTGGCCGTAAGTAGAGTTATTAGGTGCTGACATTAGAGGTTTAAATAGGCTGGATTGGGACATACTGTAAGTTAGTCAAGAGATGAAGATTCAGAGATGGAGTCAAGACAGGGTTGAGACCTAGGGTTATTAGTTTGAAAAATTACTGTAATATGTGGAGTTAATAAAAGGCTCAAGAAAAGTGACATGATAAGCCATGAGGTTTTCTTGTACACTCTTTGATCCATTTCTACCCTGTTTTAAATCAGGTTTTAAATCATGTGACTTCATATGTAACTAATTCAAATTAAGTGTTATTTTAATTCATTTAATTCATCGAGAATAAATGAAATGTAATTATTAATTTCTTTTGCCTTCAATTTTTTAATGAGAGCAGTCTCAACCATTTTTTGTATGTGATGTTAGTGTGTTGCTGATTGTCTGATGGATTTGTCACTGTTATGATAATCAGCTCTTTCAATACAATCGCTATCATGTGGTCACTGTTGTGGCCCAGTCGCTTTTTAAAACAGTGGCTGTTGTGTAGTTGCTCAACTGACAATCACTCTTTTAACAGTCATTATCATGAACCGAGCCATTAATATTACTATTACTCATATTTTTAAAATCTCTTTTCTTAACTGATATCCCAGTCATTTAATGTTGTTTATCAACAACAGGCTTGGAGGGCCAGATCCATTGGATTACATAAGTATGTATGCTAATCCAGGAGACCCAGGCCGTAATATTCCACCTCATTGGCATTATATTAGCTTTGGACTATCAGATCTTCATGGGATTGCAGGGTTCTGAGTAAGTCAAGTTTTGTTTCTTCTTTTCAATTTTTTAAAAAGAAAATATTGTTGAAAATGTTATCATTAAGGTAATCCATTTATTTTCGACTTAGGTGTTTTAGATGGCCCAAGTGGATTTGGCTTTGAATTAACCTTTCGATTGAAGAACCTGTTGAAGCCAATCCACCCACATGGCCTGCAGCTTTAATGCAAGCTCTTGCTAGATATGTCTTTCAATCAGGTGACTTTAAGTTAAAGAGTAGAATTTTGAAGATAGTGATGTTTTTATTTTTACAATACTGAGTTTAAAAATGGTTAAAAACACTTTTAAGATTTATTTGTTTAATATTATCGCTGTTTAGAAAATGTACTATGTAGTGAGGATCATGTCTCTTGGCACACTATATTTGATGGCAGGCGAATCACGAATTCAACATATGATGACCCGAAGATGCACAGTTACAGCCTATTTCTTCAATTTAGAGTGTCGTCAATTTTATTCAGGTACAGAAAGATACCTGTCATCCTTGAATTATACTCATACCATATTTATAGCTTTTACAACAGCGTAAATAATTCATATTTTACATTTATGCCTTTTTTAAATAGATGCATGAAGTATATTTAAGAGATTATCTGAATCAGACTAAAAGTATTTTTAAATTCCATGTTGCTTCAAAAATAAAATTCATTAATGACTAAATTGAGTAATCTAGTTAAGTAATATATGAATGGTGAATACTTAAAGCTGTAGTTAAATGGACAATTTTCTCTGCCCTATGATTAGATTGTGGGTGTTTGGAGTGAGGAACTGAAGGCAGCTCAGCACTGGAATGGTCCTGGCATCCCTTGAGCTCTCAAGATCAAAACCGTAATCAAGTTAGACTAAATTAGACACCTGTTTTTATATAAGTTTATTAATCCTATAGATTAGGTGATTATTTTTAAATTTTAATAAAGTCAAAAAAGAAGTTTTGCTTTTCTGAGCGTGTGATATTCACAGCCATTTTCGAAAATTAAGTTCATTCTAGTTTATATAAATATTCCAACAAAATGATTGTCTACTTTATATACAATTATTGCTCCTAGTTTATTAATTGTCTAGTTATTAGAAGTGCGACTTTTGGTTGAAGAAAATTTAAAAAAAAAAATTTTTCTTATGGCTCTCTTAATTTGAGTACTTCTATACATCGTGTACAAAACAAACTTTTAAATGCTTCTGTTTTTTTAACTTAAATAATTATTTAAAAAAGTCAAATTGATCTTAGCAAAAAAATTTGGTTGGTCATACTTAAATGAATTTATCCAAAATAGTTCACTTCCATATTTAATTTATTTATGTAATTTTTTTTTAGCATTTCCAGTGCTGGTGGTCCTGGCTCATTGACAGACAGGGAGAGGGAGGTGAAATTTTGAATTAGATCCCCAAAAGTAAAAATTGTTTTCTGTAAAAAAAAAAAAACAACTTTTGACGATATTTTTAAACATTTTGATCTGAATTAACTTCGCCATCATCTTTGATCTCAGGATTCTTAATAATACAAAGAGCACTGAATATTATCTACAGAAAGGATTTTCACTAGTTTAGGTAGTCCCCAGATGTGCGTTAGCCAAGTTATTGGAGATGAATCCCGTTTGATGACATTATTTGTGAGACACACTGACTCATATAGGTGGTCAGCAGGGATAAAATGGAGTACTGGATTGCTAGAATATATTTATTATACAGAATGAGCATCCTCATTTGGATTGCTCCCTTCCGATCGCCTCAATATTTGTAAATTTTAACCAATGAGACTAAATTATTTATTTTGGCATAGCTTTGGATCATTGTTTATTGAGCATCTGCTAATACTACATCTACAGAATGTAATTTATTTTTTGTCATCATTGTTATTAAAAATCTGTCATTTTTATTTGAATAGCTGAACTTGTTTCAGAATTCTATATTTTCAATTTGCTCAATATAATGAAAGTCTATCTTTTTAATTCAACTGGTTTTTTATCAATACATGTACTTATAAGATATACTAATAATATTTCAAATCAGGTATAACTAAAGATATAACTATTAAAATAACCTAACATGGTACACTGACTTGTGATATTTAAATATAATGAGCTTTTAATACTTTGAAGGAAATTTATTACTTTTACCTGACTTTTTTTAAACCAGAGGATTTTACTCTTGTTGTAATGGGAAAGTCCATGGCTTCAGAAAGTAAATAAGATGAAAAATGTCAACATTTTTTAACCAGTGGTACAGGACTTTTAAATTTCGATAACAAAATTCTGTATAATATATATTCTGTGTTGATTAGGGGGGTAATGAAAGCTATGAATTTAGTAGTCTCAGGGTCTGGGGTAGTTGACCTAATGTACAGTTGTAACAGGTATCGTCAGTAGCAAATTTTGACAGTAGTTACTATGCTGTTCCTGTCCACGTTGAAAGACATTATTACTACATTCTTACATTCCAAAAGAATATTAAGTTAAAAAAAGTGTTCCAAACAGAAACACTGATTTTAGACTGCCATGTTAATTGCAGGAAAGGTTAGATCAAGGCATCGAACAAGAAGGATCAGAATTTGAGTGGGGTCAGTGCTTGGTATCTGGGATGAACCAGAGGCGAAAACAATCACAACTCAGACAGTGAGAACGATAAGGAAAATCGAAAAGATAGATATGACGATGAAGTTGAAAGAGATGTTAGGAGAGGAATTGGAAATGAACCAGGCAGACAGCCATTATGATGTAGTACTGATCTATTAGAAATTATTATTTTTGTGTGTCTGCAGAACTTCCAAAATGACTCAATCATTACTGTGGAGACAAGAATTCTTTTCAAGAAAGTTTGCAGATGAGTATTTACCGTGCACATGTAAATTCTACGAATTTTAAATTAAGGAAATTTAAAAGCAATGTAAATAGCAGAGCATGGAATGTATGAGAGATTATTATATGATTACAGACATATAACAATAGCAATCCTGATGAAATTCTTTTTTTTTTTACCAACGGCTCACAGAGTACGTGTAACTGGATAGGTTATGATTACTTGTCAGTCCCTTTAAAAATATTTTCTTTTCTTTTTTTTAGAGTCTGAACAGATCAAAGCAACTTTGAAAAAGGGTCTTAGCAGCACATTTGAATGTGAATGATGAGTAAGCATAACTTTTTTCTAATAAAATAATACCTAATGTAACCTGATATTGTCTTGAATAATAATAAAAAAATCAGGAAAGTTAAAATCAGACCCCTCAAATGAAAAAAAATAGAGGAGATTAATTAAATAAACTTAACATTTTTATTTTAAAATAAAACTTGCATCATTTTGATGTATACTAAATATTAAGTAAAATATATTTATCCTTAGGATGTCATTTTTAACCCGAGCCATTTTTTTTTTTTAAGTTTTAATTTTAACCAGCGTTCCATTATTTTATCTCCCTCAGTTCTCAGTCACCTCAGGAAAGAGTCCTTTGACAGCACAGTTAGCTCTGGAAGGTCCACAAATTTAGTGCGACCTGAGTCACTGGAATCAGTTCATCTTAAGTTAACCTGGAAGCAGGTTCACTACCTCTAGCATTAAGGTATTAATTGACCTGTGACCTTTTCACATATAATTAATTATTTCTTTTAAGTGAATTGTAATAAGATTAATCCTTCCAAGAAATGTAGTTCTTTGAATGTCTGGCTGTCATTTGTCTTAAATTCTTTTACAAAACTATTCATAGATCAGTATGTTAGTACCACTTTTACATTCCAACTACATCCATGGAAACATATCTGTGAGCTTATGTCTCATTTAATTTAACTAAAGCAGAAATGACTCCTGTGGATTAAAAATACTGATCTAAGCAGTGGACTTTATCCTATTGACCTGCTAACTTATCTAGTGTGGTGGCTTGCAGTATTTCACCCCTCACACTGCTTCATCTTTCTATAAAATCCCCATTTTTTCATCATTTAACTTTTTTATTTTATTTTAGGGGCGCTTAAAACATAATTCATTTCACCTTTAAAAGTGTGGGCAATCGCCGTGCTTCTCTAGTCTACTTCATCTGTCGTTGGCTCCATCACAGATGATGAACACCCTTTTGCAGCTCATGGCACATGGTTACAGGTAATAAACTTTACATTCATTTTCTCATTCTATCATATTTTTTGTCAACGGTAAATGTAGATTCAAGTATTGTTGTAAGCTGAGTTTAACTTTCAATGAATGGCTCCAACATTCTGTGAGATTTTAAGCAAGAATCTAAAATTGCTTATGATTTTACCCAATTAAATTTGTTTTTTACATCAATTTTATTTATTGAAAGTCTTTTCTTACTAATACCGATGAGGATTTTAGGTGTGCCTGTAAATTTTTAAAAAGTTGAAATGTTTTGTATTCTGTGTGGCTTTATGACTTCAAAAATTTATTTTTATGGACTATTAGTTGCTCATAATTTGAAACAATTTTAATCTAGGTGCTGATTCAAGATGATGGTATTGATGAAATGATTGATGATCTCGATGAACTTTCAATCCTGATGAGGTATGAGAAGTACATTGATTATGATTAGATTTTTTGTTATGCCGAATCTTTTAAATTGTGTTTCGATGATTATCCTGACAAGGTGTGTTAAAGATATATTTGTTTTCAATTATTATGTCCAAAAAGGCATTACAGTTGGCGGAGAAAAGGTTATGCATCACAATTCTACCAAGATGAAAGCTAGTGAGTTGTAAGCTTGCAAGTTATAATAGCTTACACAAAATGTTTTTTTATTTTTGGTACAGGTAAATGTCAGCAAGTTTAAATGGGGAAAGTGTTCATTAAATCGTATTCAGATTTATTTATTTTTTATGAGTGAGATTCATTTTTGACTTTGAGCATGTAAAATTACATTTTTCTTACTTATTATGAAAATATCATATGAATCATATTAAATTCTTTCTGAATTTTAGATCTGTACAAATTTTACATTTGCTTTTTTTTTTCAATAATGAAGAGGAAGTTATAAGCCACTGGTTTTCAGGCTTCATAATTTTCAAAAAAATGTATATTTTAATTGCTGTGACTCATTCATTCTATTTTATAGAATGATGACTTTTAATATGATCATAAAAAAATCACCCATCGCTAAAAAATCATTGTTTTTTTTTATTTTTAAACGTCATTCTTTCTTAATTTATTCATTGAGAATCATTTGTTGTAATGACTTTGTTGTTTGTACAACTGGGCATTTAATTTATTTGGAGCGTGAATGTTTTGAGAAAAGGGACACAGCGAAAACCCAAAATCTCTGTGTAGACCAGCATTATATTTTCCATGTTATAAATGTTATTTTGTGAAAAAGTATCACTCTGTATCCGTGATCCAGAATTTATAAACATTAAAAAAATCAAAATCATGCAAATTTATGAATTTTTTTCTCTGTTATAGTTTATAAAATGCATTTGTTTCCAAATGAACGTGGCTCGTTAACTTAGCTATTGTTTTTTCTGTGGCATGCTGAGGTGTAACAATGGAAATTATAGTTATAGAGGAACCCCCCCAAACTTTTCAGTACTGATAAATCTATTTAAATCGATATGATGTAATGCTAATCCAAGCATTGGAGCCCTTTGATACTACCCTCAATCCCTAACATGACCAGAGTTTGGAACCTCTGATAATCTCTCTCCGTTATTATCAGAACACTTAAATATGATGACATACAAAATTTACCTGTAATTTATTATTACATCATAACTAGTTGGAAAGTTTTCTTAAAGTCTTACAGGTTTAATTATCTGAAAGCTTGGAGCTTTGTATTTAAACAATAAGTATTTTTTTAATACTTGTCTAATTTTTTAGTAATTGAAACGTAGCTCCTATGTACACTGACTATGAGTTATATTGTTCACATTTTTTTCAAGAAAAAAATGTTCTTATATTGTTGAATAACAGAATGCTAATAAATTTGAGCATTTATAGCAGTATTTTTGTTCTCTTTAAGTCCAGAAGTTTTTAGAATATTTTGCTAAATTATATACATGAATTATATATACATTGAGATATACAGTTTTGTACCAAATCATGGATGAAATATACTTAAATGAGTTATGTGTGTTTTTGTTTTCTCTCAGGAATGAAACAATTAACACATTGTCTGCTGTATTTACTTTTTTTTTTATTTGCAATAGCATTTGTTTATAACGTAATCCAAAACAATTCAACGAGTATATACATCAACAGCTAAAAGACTGGACAAAATTATTCTGAACATTATGACCTTTAAAAAAAATGAAATTACTAATAGCTAGTACAATTTTGAACTAATAACAAACATGGCTACAATCCATTGCATTGAGAGTAGCAATAATGAGATTATGTATAATAAAGACATCAGAAAAAGATATGTATATCAACATAAACTGATCAATTTATTACAAAACAAAAGTAGAAAAAACTTTGTACATCAAAAAAAATCTAAAACCAGCAATACCTATGCATGTATAACATTTTTATTTAGTGTCACTCCTGTAAAAAAATGTAAAATTTCGCTTACTATTTGACATGATGTACATCAATGATCAGGGTTTTGTATTAGAATGGTAAGCTTTAGCCGCTACAACAAATTTTACTTCATTAAAAAATACTGATTATAATAATTTTACCATTTTTTTCTAGAAAATTAAACCAAGCTAACTGGAAACTTTAAAATCAGGTTGGAAAAAGGAATTCTATAACACATAAATATTCGAGTAACAATTGGGAAATGACTTCACAAACTTCAAGATGATCGAATTTAACTGAACACAAAAATACAGAACTCTTTCTCCATAAAGATTTCAAATAAAAAAAAAAAGGGCAGCCGCTTTTTTTTTTGGCTTGTATTCCGTATTCAAGAATGGCTGTCCAAGGAAATATAACAGAACTATAAACTAAGCTAGCATTGCAAACAAATTAACAGAAATATGTCACATTAAAAACATTTCTCTTTAAATATAAGCAGCCTTCATGTGACCTTTTAGATGATCGATTATAAATGATTCATACTCTATAGATGGAAAAATAACTTGTGTCCATAAACTTGGATGATTAAGCTAAGTGGACGCCTGTAATTTTAATTCATCCTGTTTATCATGGAGGATGGGTCATATAGCTATGTGGCAACTGAAAATATTTACTGCGTGCATGTTACTATTCACCACAGAATATATATTGAACAGGATGAGCACCTCAGTTTTTAATAATACTATTGCTATATAAAACTATTTTCCCGACAACCTTCCATTCAATGCTGTATGACCTTCCATGTAACCAGGGATATTTTCCATTACATCAACAGTAAAACATTAAGTTTTTGAGGAATAAAAAAACCTCACAGAAAAGTTTATCAGTTTGCTATAAAAGTATGAAAAAAAATAATATTTTGAAATTGATTTTTTCAAGTATTGAAATAGTTTTTAAAAGATTGATATCTATCTAAAGTACTGAAAAACTAACAAAATGTGGTGAAAATACAAAAACTAACAAAATGTGGTGAAATACAAAAATTGTCACTTGTAATAAAAAAAAGATGCTGTGACAAAAGCTCATACATGTACTTCCTACTTAATACTGATAAAAAAAATCAAAATATTTTTGAAACATTTTCTCTAGTAAAAAGATGACGCTTTAACAAAAGATTAGCCTTTAGTGCCTTTAGATATAGTTTCTTAAGTTAGGTGAAAATCCACATAATTAAATGGCTAAAAGAAGACATATTCAAAAGAAAGGAGTTCTGTTTAATTTATATTCTGCGCCTGTACAACAATGTCAACAGGGCAAATCAGTAGAATTTTTTTTTTCTGGCCATTAAATTTAAAATTAAAATTAAAGCTGAACAGAGTTAATGAAAAAAATTTAAAATATAAGATATCAAAGAGAACCAGTAAAATAACATGTTGGATGTGTGTGTGGGGTGCGGTGCAACACTGTTACAATGTTTTAGCTATAAAATAAAGTGAAAGAACGTTTACATATTAAGCATTTTTCAAAAAATGTTTGGTGATTGTTAGTTGAAAACAATTTTTCAGTCGTTTCAACATTTCAATTAAGAGACAGGGAGGAGAGGGTTAAGAATAATATAACTTTATAAAGGGCATGGAGGGTTCGTGTTTAATTCTGTTATTCACATCTTAGAATCCTTACATTCTAATCCTGAGGATCAACACAACGGTTCCTTTTAGAGTCACTATCCCCTGAAGAAATGTAAGTCTGAGTCTTTACATTCATGGTATGAACGTTTCTCCACAGGCTGGCATTCTACAGCTTCCTCAGAATGTTCCCTCTGGCAAAGCTGGTGGAGAGTTACTGGGGTTTTGAGGGCACACACTGGTCTTCTCTAGCTTAAACCAGAATCACTGACTATACAGTTTTTCAATGGGCGATCACCCTTAGTTTGCTGAGCTTCACAAAACATGTATGTATGAAGTTGTTTGCTTTGCCCTCAGGGAAGAGACTGTGTCTGAGAAATCGATTCAGTTTCCTGTGCAACTTCAGAATTCATGCATTCCGCTGCACAGTTTTTATCTGATTTGGTCAAGGAGCCAGAAAATGCAGTTGAGGAAGTTTCAGACGCTGTGATGTTATCACGCTGCTGCTCAATGAGATTATCCAGTAAAGTTGAATCAACTGACATCTGTTTGGCGGATTGAGATTGGACTGGATGGGAAGGAAAGTCAGGACTTCCTGTACATTGACTCACACTGCTACCTGATAAGGAATAACTTTGCACCACAAGTTCTATCATCACACCTTTGATTGCTCTCCAGATGTGCGAGGTGGGGAATGGGACAGGCTTGATTGAACCTTGTCTGCT
This sequence comes from Bulinus truncatus, assembly GCA_021962125.1. NCBI lineage: Eukaryota > Metazoa > Mollusca > Gastropoda > Planorbidae > Bulinus > Bulinus truncatus. Next base: position 15,634,116 of record JAGDYQ010000002.1, read on the forward strand.
GTCTTTGCCAGTCAGAGTTCTTGGTCTGGCTGAAGACCAGTTTAGTCAACAGCGGACAAAGATTCTTGTCCTGAGGAAGGACTATCAACAGTTGATACCGTCAGTTTATCTACATATCCTTTGAAATTAATCTCTAAAGTTGCTGCCTCGTCGTCAGTGTTTTTTGTTTCTTGTGACTCTGAATTAAGAGGCAATTCTGGAGTATTTTTGAACAATGAATTAACATGTTTTGTAACAAATGTGGGTGGAATGCTGTTGTTTTCTAAAGATGTTGATGAGTGATTTGAAGAATGCTGAGAAGTAAGTTGTTGTATCGGCTCATCATATTTTGACTCTAGCTTAGGATTATCTCGGCAGGTTGGTTTTGATTGGTTCCTAAACTTTTCAACAAGTTCTGGTACCTGAAACTCACCAGATGCAACAGAGCAATGCTGTTCTGTTTCTTCAGTAGTTCTCATCCTCTTCCTCTGGTAATGGTGGGGCCTCAGGCGATGGTGGGGGTAGAGGGGCTGCACATTGTAATTCTGTGGAAAATGGGAAAGGGAGGCTGGAATCCATCAATGTCTTCCTGGGGGACAGGAAGGTGGTGTGGGGAAAAGCCTTCCAGATCATGTTCAGGATAATCAGGTAATTCACCTGATGAAATTGAGCTTCGTCCTGGTGACATCGGAGGCCTTTCTATGGAGATGCTGTCACTATCCTCCTCGTCATCCTTCTCACCTTCAGAAGTTTTTTTATTTGGCGACTTCAAACGTGTTGGGGAGTAAATCAACTCGCTTGATGAAATGGAGGCTTTGCCTGGTGACTGGCTGCTTCTTTTTCTTTTCTTTAAAGGTGAGCTAGATAATGAACTGCCGGAAGAAGAATTGCCTTGAGATGAACGTCTTACGTTTAACTTTTACTTTAGGGAGATGGAGGTGCTTCAGGTTCATCGTCAGGAAATAGAGCTCATCTGATGAAATTGATTCATAATGAAGAAAGCAGAGCGTTCTGTTACCATCTGAGGCTCTGGGCTTTGGGTATCAGCTCCACTGCTTTAATAGGGAAAAAATCATTGTCCACACTCTTGCTAGAAGTGAAAGGTCGCGCAGCACTGTGAACAGCATTACTTCTCTGTTTCTGCTGCTCCCTACGCCTCCTCTTTTCTTCTTGTGGTGAGAAGAGTGGGGGAGGTAGAAGAGTGTGAGCTGGAACGTGAACTTGATTTTGACCTTGATCGGGAGGACGATGATGATGATGACCTTGAGCGAGGCAGGTACTGATGATGACACTGGAGGAGGTGACAGCTGTTTGTATAAAGCGGATGACCCAAGCTCTGGGCAGGGTTAAATCTTCCGGGTGTTAACCCCCTCAATAAGTACGGAGGAAGAGGACATCATCCTAAGCCTGACTGAAGACCTGCTGTGAGAGCTTGCTTCAGATTCAGCACCGTCGTAGCCCAAGGAGACTTTTGAATGGGAAGTCAGTACTCCTTCATGACCAACAGGATACCTCAGAACGTTTGGTAGGTAAATTGAAGGCCTAGTACCAAGTAATAAAAAAAAAATTAATAGTATGAAAAAAATAATGTGAAATTAAATCTATTAAGAATTTCGGTACACACAAAAAATGTTGCCTCAAAAAATATTCTTATTAAATATCAATATCAATGGAATCCCCACCCCCCGCAGAGAGCTCAAAGACCACCTAGAGCAAGTCATGTGAGGAAGATGTAGAACAAAGCAAAACTCTAGAACATAAGTGTGCATGAGAGCTGTTGATGAACCCATTTTGCTCCACAGAAAGATCAATGAAACGTGAGCAAAGACACAGCAGCGTATACAAATTAAACACCTGATTTAACTATGACTTTCATAAAACTAATTGATGAAAAAAAAATTGCTTCCATTCTCTACATGTAAATATTATTTTTAAAAATGTTCATTTATTTTTAAATAAAAATTTGATAACTGTCACTGAAAGTTTAAACAAAAGAACTTATGACTGTATTAGGGCTCTCCATATTTTAAAGGTAATGGCCAAAATTTTCCTGAAAACTATTACTTTGTTTTAGTCAGTTATTTTAGTGCATCAGCAATGAGTAATGATCTGTGATATTGCTATTACAACCATTTCCCAAAAAATAAAACTCAATAAAACTTCATGGACTAAAGCAAAGTAGTAATGATGTTCCTTAAGGACGACCATTAGGGCAGTTGAAATTAGGAATTCATCTGTTGCTGTAATCACATCTTGTAAAGGGATTGTGTGGTTAGCACAAAAAATCAGCCACCTTTACTTCCCCATCTTAAGTCAGGACCCATTTGAAGCTGGGTGGACTTGAGGGACTTTAACCAGGACCTGGGAGAATTCCTTTAAGGTATCATGACTTTCAGGCCAAAAGAAAAAGCGCTCTACACTGTGGCCACCCATCCCATGAACAAAACCAGGGATAATATAATCAAGTTCAGATTACTGACTTGTGACATAATAAACACTTACTCGACTGTGGTCCAACTATAGCCACCTCTGTAGGAAGTGTGGGAGGCCGAGCCTCACGGTCTTCATGGTCCTCCTGTCTGTGACATCCGGAAATAGCCACGACTGCTTCTGGTCCTTTTCTCTGCTTCACCAAAGTCTACCAATTCAATAGGCTTTTTGTGTGCTGCTCTCTCTCTCCTCCTGGTTGAAAGCCTTTTCTTCTTCAAGGAATCGCTCTTGATCTCCCCCTCATCAGATGCATCCTCTTCTTCTTCTGAATAGGAGTTTGTTTCCTAGGAGGTGGCTCAATAGGGGGCAGATTGTCTTTTGAAAGGCTCATCAAGTCCTTCTCCTCACCGTCTTCCTTGTATGGCATCATCATCAGCGTTAGAGCAGGCGTCCTCAAGGGGTCTCCTCATCTGACACAGGTTCAAGTTCAAGGTCAACCATCATATCCACTGGTTCTTTCACTACCGACTTCTTCTCTGCAATGGCGGTAGAATCTTCCAGAACGAAAGCTCCCCTTATCCTCAGCAGCTTGGGACAAGAGTGGTGCTTTTCTGAGTTATCATCATCTGATGATGGGTCAACAGGAATTTTCTGAAACCTGTTGTTAAGAAAAAAAAAAGGTGGTGATTAAATCAATTTGACAAGAATACATTAAAATTGTTATTATTAACCGCTCTATTGTATTATCCCAAAACACCATTTTTTTTATTATGGTCTGATTTGTTTAAAAAGCATTATAATGAGTTTTTAACAGATGGTGTGTTAAGTCCCTGTAAGGATGAGATGAAATCTCTTAGATCCTATCACCATAATGGGACGGTTTTCATCCCCATCATAGCCGATAGTGCAATGGCCATGGAGGCACCTTGGGAGATATATCGGGAATTGAGCCAAGACCTGAAGAATTTCTTGGTCCTCACGGAGATCGGAACCAGGTACCTTCAGGTCGACAGTCGAGCGCTTTACCGCACGACCATCCGTCCCCTAACAGATCCAGTGGCGTGTTTTAAATATGCCAGGTATTGGCTGATAGAGATTCTATTAAATCACATATATTTATTTTGGATGTCTTACTTATTTTCTAAAGGCACTTGGGGTGGTGTTGAAGCTCTTCTTCTATTCACATGAGGTTTATAAAGATCATCTACATCATATCTCTGGCTTCTCCGGCTATCAACAACTCAGGTGATTTCCTACAATGTTTAGATAGTGGTAACTTGTACAGTCAATAAAGAAAAAAATACTAATAAATAAACAGTGGCAATAAAATATGTGTGATAATTTGAATATTTCTGCATGTGTTCAATGTTCAGCTGCTTTAAGGAAAAAAAACAACACCTTTAATTGTTGGGTTTTAACGAAATTCATTTTCAATTGAAGAAGTAATTGCATGTCACAATATATGTATGTCATAATTATGGCACAGAGTCAATCCTTAGAACATTGTAATTTAACTGAATTACTCAATAATTTATTTTTTAAAGGCTGATATGGCATATATATATATATATTTATACATATATATATATATTTATATTTATATATATATGAAGTAGAGCTGCTGTTCTATTAAAGAAAAAGTTAATTGCTTTTTAATGAAAATTTAACTGACACAAAACTATTATTTGCATTCAAAATAATGCTCAATAATGATAATTTTACTGACACAAACTACTACTGTACATGTATTTGCATTCAAACAGATTTGTCATTATATTCTGTGAAAACATTAGCATTATAAACAAGTCAGTTTAATTTACGAAAGAGGTTTCATTTAATTTTAACATATATATTAAGCATTAGCATACGTGTCTAATGAATAAGTTATTCAGACCAATTTTACTGACAAGTATCAATCAATTTATTAACAACGTCAAACATGTTTTTGACTGGAGTGTAGGTAAAACACATGACACATTGTCAACCCCCTCTCTGTCTGTGTGGCACATTTCACACACCCCTACCTCTGGCTTACCCTACCACAGAGTTCTGTGCGGCTACCTATGAATCAGTTTTGTTATTTTACTTTATATACATAATCTTGTTATATCGACTATGCTGCGGTGCATAGAATTTAGATAGCTTAACTATAAACTAATTAAATAAAAAGGTATCAAAACTTTGGGATAATGGGTTTTCGTACATATTATAAGTTGTAATTTTCAGGATCAGAAAATGAAACAGAAATTTTTATGTCAGACCATATACATGTATATAATAAAAGACCTAAAACAAAACCCATTGCTGCTGAACCTTGACCTTCAAATTCCCATTAATAGAATTTGGTTAGTGGGTTATTTACTGATTTTATTTTTGAAAATGTTAAGTAAAAGCATCTGGGTCAGAACAAACATTAGGTGTTGTGTTAAAAAATTAATCGGATAATTTTCTAAAGGTATTAATCCTGCGTTAATGACGTTAATCTGCAGCCAAAACAATAAGATTATTTTCTCTTATTTTGTCTAATATATAGCACAAGACACCAGTAGTTAAAAGATTCTTGATTTCAATATCTGAAGGACTTTAATAAGGTGAAAAGATGTGTTTAGAAGGCTATCAACAGGTTTTCTTTGATTGAACTACAAAAATATTTCATGTATAATTTTTTTAAATATCCTACTTCAGGAAATTCACTTATCCAGGTAGAGAATGGAACCAATTTCCTATTGCTATAATTCAGAGTCAACTCTAATTAGTCTTTCACTAGATAAAGCAGCATAGACACTCCCGTTGCCAACTCTCAGACACAAGATATAGCATTTCCATCCAAATATCAGATTCTTGTCACTGTTATCATTGAATAATTGAACCTTGACATCCCAGATGATAGATGATTGCCTGAATGATTTGTCACATAGACAGTCTTATAAAGTGTAGCAGCCCATCAAAACTCAGGATATCTGAGATCCTGAGTACAAACTACAATGTACGTGGGAAAAAATATGAATACAACAATCACCTTTGTCTTGACCATCTATGAGTGTGTCTTACGGTTGCAAGGCTGGGTCTAGGGGAGTTGTGTTTCTTAATAATGTCTCATGAGAGATTTCACTTTCGTCCAGCATCAGCAGAAGGCACAAAGAAGGTGACATCTTTACTGGCATCATCTTTAAGAAAAAAAAAATAATAAAGTGGATGCATTAAAATAAAATATATAGTTTGTTTATTTTAATTTTTTTTATTAAAAAAATGCGTAGGGACAGAATGAGAGCCAGATGGTTAATTTAGTGCAGGGTTGCAGATATTAAAAGAAGTCCCTGATTCAGGCCTGAAACATTAATTGGGGGGGTCTGAACAAGTTCGCTGACATTTAAATGTCACAGAACAAATTAAAAAAAAAAGAAAATTTTAAACAGCTATTTAATTCTCTCTCTATCTTTGAACTTTTTTTTATCTGTGTATCTGTGAGTCAAGACTTAGTCTCTAGGACTCGTGAAATGAAAATTTCTTTGTCTCAGAATCTCAAGACTACAATAAAGGCCAATGATCACCAAACTACCTAGATGATTTAAAATTTTATCCATCCCAATTTTACGTATTTTTACAATTTCTGTGTAGACAAGCTGACAAGAACCTGGAATGAAACCTTGGGGAAAGAGAAGAGTGAGTGAGGCCAAAGCAAGCTTGAGTGAAGTGTCATAGTAAAGGAGTAAACAAATTTGATGTTGCAGAGGAGGAAAAAAGCAACAAATAGTTTGATGTTATGTTTTCTGTGATGTTTTACCTGCAGTAGTGTCACCAGTGTCCAAGTCTTCATCAGATGACACCTGTTCCATCTCTACCCCCATCGTCTGACTATCTGATTTGTCAGACATGGATTTGTGGATATGTCGCTGTAAAAGGTGAAGGACACTGCAGGGTCAGATCCTGTCTTATCCCCATCCAGCACCTCTCCGTCTCTGACTGTCCTCAACCACACACTCCCTGAGAGACAACAGAGCAGCAAAACATGTCCACACTAATGAACGATGATCAATTGATCGACTCCTAAACTAAGCAATACTAAGTGAGATTTAAAGAAATCCAAGGAAGTCACAACTGATCTACCATCATGTCCACCAATTCCAAACCGCCGTCAAATGATACTACATCTTGTGGTGGGTCTGTGTGAACTCTGATTCCAAAGTTTACGCTCAGTGAAAATAGACGTGAACTCTTCCGGGGTGTACCTACGATTGCGAGTTCTCTGTCTGCGAAGGAAGCACCTTCCTCTCCTGGACCTGTACAGACAGAATTAAAAAAACTGCATCAGAAACATGTCTTTCTCATCCATTTAAGCAAATTACATTATTAAAAAAATGAAAATGACAAAAACCATGTCAAGTGTTTAATTTTTACCTTTTTGTTGGTGGAGCTGTTCTTTTATTTCAGCTTTTGTTCCTCCGTTTCCGAGGGGGAAGCCTTGTTAGGAGAATCTTGCTCAGTTGCAGATGTTGTGCTAGTGGCAGTGTCTTCAACTTTGATTGCTATTAAAAATTCACAGAACAATGCTTTAAGTTTAAATTACAAAATAACAAATTTAATTTTGAAAAATGTAAAAAAAAATCCTATAAAAAAAGTGCATTCATTTCTATGACTACCTTCATCAGTGACAGCTTCTTTCGGCATCTCAATTTGATTTTTCATTCTTCTGTTTCATCTTTCTTCTCTCATTCTGGCTTTCTCATCTTCCCTCTCCTTTCTCTTAGCCTCCATTTCAGAAGCTCTCCTCTGCTGCCGTTTAAGATACGCTCTTCTTTTCTTTGCCTATGGAGCACAATGGAGAGCCACACACAGATTGCTCATATCTTAGTATTAAAATAATAGCGACAATAACAAATGAAATGTCAAATGAATTTCTATATTATACCATAAAATGTGAAAATCACAAGAAATAGCCACTTCATAAATTCAGTTGCTCAAGTATAGATAAAGTGAACAGCTGATATTGGCACTGTGTTAAATTTGTCAGCTTTAAAAATACAGAGAATTGAGAAAAAGTCCTCAGTAGCTAACATCAAGACAACATCAAACTTTCTGGGGAAAAAAAATCCAATTGATACAGGTTTGAAAGAAGTAGATAAGCAAGGAAATCAGGGCTTGACAAAATAAATGCAGGACATAGAAAGAATTGTTGAATGCATCATGGCACATAGATGAATCTGGACAAACTAGTGAAGGAAGATAGTGAAATCCATGATCCATATGTGGATCACAATAGCTATTCTGATAGATGAAAGCAGTTTAACCGAGATACATATGTCGAGATTGGAAAGAGCAGTAATATTTGAAACTTGTGACCTTATTTCATGACATAAATGCAACAGCATTATTCCAAAAAAAGGAGTATCTATTTGCACCCGGGCACTGACTGTAAGGCAGTAAATAAAGCTTAATTATTATCACATTAGTCTTTTATAATCATTTATATTAAATTCTTGTTACTTTTTAGATATAGACACTACGACAAATGGGTTTGGGTATATATTTTAAAGTGTAGAGAATGGCTTAAAGGGATTTACATTGGTTATAAGACAATATTTACTTCCATTTAAGCTGATAGCTATTAACAGGAAAAATGTATTCATTTTAGTGAAACATTTCTAAGATGTATCAAGAAATGACATCATGTAAAAAATTCACCAAATGAACAAACTGAATTTATTTAAGGCCACTTATTTTGTCAAGTCTTTATGAGTAAATTAAAAACCAGAATTAGGTGCAAATTGCATCAGTAAAAAAAAATATAGAGATCCAATACACATGTACTGACAATTCTGGCTTTCTCTCTCTCTTGTTTCCTCATCATCACTGTCACTGTACTTGTAAGAAAGTGCAACCAGCTTGCGTAGCTTTACTGCCTCAACAGTTCCTTCTTTAACCAAAGTCTTGATCAGTTTCACTGTGTCAAGAAACAAAAGAAATATTTTGTGTCAGGCTACTAGTGTAGGTTTGTGATGGTGTGCAGTTTTATGTTGAACAGATAAGTGGGTTTTTCCCAATTACATTAGAGTTGATGAAAGGGAAGCTAGAGAAGGATTTAGTGACTGTTGGTAATAGAGAAGAAGTTTATGATTATTTATTTTTGTAAAAAAGATAATTAACAATTCAAAAGCATTGAAAAGGTATGTATGCTTCTCATACCAACTAGCCTAATCCCTGACAATATCATTAATATCATTTGACTAGTTTATTTGGTAGTAGGCATATCGAATGATGGATAAAACTTAAAGAAAAAAATAAATTATATCTTTTGTCAGATATATCTAAGAAAAAATAAGCATATACCATTGCACATACAAAAAAAACACATCCTGTGCACCTTTACAGTATACAATAACTTTAGCATTTCATTCTACATCTATTAAGAATTGTGACCAACCCTTTACAGTGTTGTAAAATTATATGGAACCCCTTAAGTTCAATGTGTCTTATTAGCACATTTGCCTTATAGCTAATTATTGTTAATTGAAGAGGGCATTTTTTTTAAGTTTGCTAACCTTCTGCTACTCGTAACAGGGGCTTTGTTTTTGTTTTCTTTAACTGTAGCTATCTCATTTTGTTCATTATCATCAAGGTTCATTTCCGATTCCAACTGCTGACTGTTTTCAACCTGTTTCATCTTTGTCAGTAATAGAAGCCTTCACAACAGATTCTTTTTCTTCAGCTGCTGAAAAAAAAAATGACACACCATTAAACACACATAACATATATTTAAGATGTACAAGAAAAAAATTATTTTAAGAAGAAAGAACATAGTGGTATCCACAACTCTTGAAGTCAATTCTTACCTATGGTGTAAAAGTCTGATTACTAGAACTTCTAATCAATGGCTGTTTGCAGGTCAGAGATAGTAAGTCCTAATCAAAGTAAAATAAATGGGCACAATTTTATGCCCATCCATGGAGTCAATAAAATAAGAAAGACTTACTTTACTCTCACATCTTTTTCTTCAGCTTTCTCGACAGATCTGTTCCCTTCATCTTCGCTCTCGCTCTGGTTGCTTTCGATGTGATATCTAAAGAGAATATCACTTGTATGTATGGAGCTCACCGTCACATCTGACAAATCATCTTTATCCACATCCCAAGCAAAATTGTATCTAGTGTAAAAATATTAAAAACTTCAAAAAAAAAAACAGAAAGTAAACAACAACAAATAAAATGTGGAACTGAAAAGAATCAAGTTTGGATGAACTATTTTTAGTTGCGCTATATCTAACAACTATTATCAGCGATTCACAGCCACTTTGTGATCCCTACCAGATTCATGAACAGCCATTCGCTGTATAATTTTAGTGATATTTGTTGTTTTTAGAGTTTCTATTAGAATATAAAGTTTGAGCCACATATGGCGATATTTATAAAGAAACTTATTACCCAATAATTTAACGAACTTCTTTTACCAAACTCAAACTGACATGATTTATTTTTACTAACGTTATAATAAACCTGATAGTCTATTCTTTAATAAGCATTGATAGAGTCTATGTATGAAAATATTGTACTTGTTATGTGTCAATTATTTAAGATTCGCAATGCTAAGTCCTAAATAGAAGAACAAAATTTAATCTTGATACTGCAAGACTGTTTTATTAATAAATATGTGAAGCAATAATAGAATGCTTACATTATCACTGTTATAAATTGATTAAATATTTAACATTAATTAACATAAATTTGTGAGTCTAAAATATCTTTATAGAACACAATTTTATAGTAAAAAAATTAATGGTCAAACATTTTTGAAAAATTGATATCTGACAGAAATCCCAGAAAAAAAACAATAAAAAAACACAAAAAAAAAAATTGAAAAAAAAATTAGCATTTTTACAGTATATTGAATAAATCTATTGATTTTTATAAACACAAAGAACTACATGAATATATCTTAAAAATTTGTCTTAGGTATCATTACTTTAAAGCATGCCCTAAGCAACTAGGAAAGAACAGTGGAAAAATGATTACCTTTAGCAATGTTTAAGACAACTCAATAAAGCTTAGGATCATACCATGTAAGCTTAAAGATATAATCAATGTACAAAGTAAAGGGTAAATAAACCAAAACAACATTTCTTTATCTTTTAGTAATACATGTACAATGTAAATAAATGGCAATGTGAAATTAATGTAAGAGAATGCTGAAGATGATTTTTCTTTTTGCAACAACCAATGGCTTAAGATTTACTATTTGACATGAAAATGGAATGAGCCAGACATCTACTCATTTTTTTTAAATTTCTTTTGTAGACAAAATAAACCTTTGCTCCTTAATGACAAATGCAAAACCCTTCACCAAAATATAAATAAAATAAAAGATAATTATTATATCTTGATTTGTAAAGCAAGAGTTTCTGAAAATGCTTAATATTTTGAGTTAGACCAAAAAAACAACTGAAAATAAAAGGAGCAAACTCTGATTTAATTACATTGAATTTTGATTTGAAATTTTAACTGAATTAAATAATTAAACAAGAAAAAAAAATAAGAAAGACTAAAAAGAAAAAGCATAAAAGGGGAAATTTAAAACAATTTGCCAGGTAAACAAGCGTCCGGCAATATAGGAATTTGAATATTTTTAACGGGCTTTTAAAAAACCAAATTTTATTCTCTAACCCGTCCCCAAGTTGTGGAGTTGACTGGAAATAAAACAATCTCTGGTATTATGCATTAGTTCTTTAACATTACAAACATGGGTTTTTTTTTTTATTTTAAATCCAATCCTTTAAAAGAGGATGAAAAAAAAGTAATGTGTATCTATATCTAGGCTATTACTTTGCTGCTTTAGACCCCACAGAAAAAAAAACTAAAAGGCTAAAATTCTAAAAAAATATTATATTATTTAATTAAGTATTTAGTAAAATTTTTAGTGCACCAACAAAATTTCTTATTTCTTAACAATAAAAGCAGGAAAATAAATCTCATTAACTTGAACCAACCTTTTCCCTGGTTGACTGGTTGGAGGAGTTGTTCCATCTTCTTTATCCAGATCCTCTGACAGTACTATGCCCTGTTTGTGTCTGTCTTCGGCCTCAGCCCCCATCTATGAGCATGTTGAAAGATTCTTCATCATCCGAAACATCTTCTGCAGCTTGAAAAACATCCATTAAGTTGTGCTTCGGGGCAGAGGATCCTCCTGAGCTTTCACTTCCAGCTTTTCTCTTTTCTTCCTCTTCCTTATCTCTTTCAGCCTTCAGTCGTTCCAAACTCTTTCATTCGCTCTTTGCGTTTGCAGCTCGTATTTCATGTTTGGTCATTGGTGCTCCAGATTCAGCCATCATCGCCTCAGCCAGCACTCTGGGGAAAACATGGTGGCCAGATCTGCCCCAGGTGTGCCCTGAGCATTATTGATGATCTTGGTGTAAAGCTGCGGTTTAAAAACAGCAATCTTTTCTGATAAGTTCATCTTTGGACACTTTAGATAAAGTGTGGGAGATCAGAGCTGTTATATTTGGGGTAGTAGGCACGTTAGAGGCGAATCAAGGTGAACAGGTGGTGCCATAGATGTCCCTGAAGGTATTCATAGGCACGGGGGGAATCACTGGCACTGTGCCCGGGGAGGTGGAACCAGGTGGCGGGGATGAATTATAGGTCCAACAGAAGAAGGATGAATACCAGGTGGAGCTACAGGGCTGGACTGAACAGAGGTCCAGGAACGCCTGGAGAGGAAGTGATGTGATGCCGGGCACCAGTAAAGGGGTGCCTGGAGGCACTGGTGGTGGTTTACTGAAGTCTTATGGAGTAGACTGTGCAGGGTCCGGTGATGTGTTAAACAATTCGTGCGCCAGGAATTCCTGAGGGAAAGGCTGGTATCATTGGCTGACCAGGTACCATAGGGTTCATAATTTGATTGAAACCCTCCATTCCGGGCAGCCCAGGACCCCAAGGCCCCATAAATGAAAAAGGCTGCATCATTCCGCCAAAGCCCATGTTGTAAGGCACACCAGAACCAGGCCCCATGTTTTGAACAGAGTTTCCAAGGAAGTTACAGTTAGCAGGAGACCACGGCAAACCTAGAGAAACGGAAGAATCCAGATCCAGGGAATGAATGCCTCATCTGAAACGGGAAATATAGGACAATAAAAAAATATAATTGAGTAACCACCAACTTAAATAAGGCACCGTACTATTTAATACAAAAAATAAAAAAAAAGAAATGTTAAGAGTTTAATAATTAATACTTATAATGATGAAATGAAACCAAATGAAGTAAAAACTGCAACTGTATGAGTTTAAAAAATATTTATACAAATTATTTTTAAAAAATATACCATTCTTAACATTCTGATTCATTGTATTCTGAACATGCCTGCTGTAGTAACAGGCGTTGTTTTTCCTGTTCTGGCGCTGCTGCTCTTGCCTGGCTTTTAAGTCAATTCCTAAATGCTCACAAGCTTCATCTATCCTAAGGCTTGATACCCTGAGAATAAAATCAATTTCAGGTAAGAAGAATTATTTTGTATTAATTTTTGTTTTTCAATTTATGAAGAATGATGAAAAAATAAAACACAATGAAAATTTTTGGATAACTTTCCATGGCCATAATACAAGCTGAAAAACTCACCAATAAAATTTTTGGATTCACAACCTGCTCAATAATTCGATCAACGCCAATGCTCATGATACCAGAACTGAAACCAAAAGAAAAAGAACATAAATATTTTTGATTCTTCCTCTTTCTTTATGAAAGTTATTTGGGAAAAAAAACCAAAGGCTTAAGTTCTTATCTTTGATGCTTATCATCAATCTAGCATTTATTTTTTTCTGAAATATTTATTCTATTTCATTATTAGATCAGAGAAAATGCTGTTCATACTTGTTTAACTGGCGTCTGAGAGTTTCTCTCCAACTGGTTTTATTGACATTTGAAGTCCATTTCTGGCCATTAAGGTCTTTCCACAAATTTCTCCACTCGTTGAATTAGATTATGATAAGCAGGCTGAAAAAAATAATTAATAAGTTCCATTGGTTGTCACATTTCACCAAAAATATAAAACAGTAAAGAAATAACTTCAAAATAGGCTTACATGAAAAGGAAGGATCTTTCATGCAGATATTCTAAGCCACATATACTGTTGCTTGGCCCAACAGACATGTTATAAATTTAAGGGGATGGAGGGTGGGGGAGTGATATAACCTGAACATTTTATAAAATCAGTTCATAGATATCGCTAAAAGTGGTCATAACTGATACAGAAATGAATATAGATCATAAAAGTGTCAATAAACAAAGTTAAAAGATTAAAAAAAAAATGTTTTTAAAAGTAGTTATATACTATACACATTAGGGTGGTGCTTAGAAACGAACTTTCAATAATCTCTGCTCTCACCCCCTATTTTTGTTCGTTTATATATAGAAACTCTTAAAAATATTAAGGTATTCAATTCATGTTTACTGGTATTAGTATTTGATTCAGTTAGCATTTTCAGTTACAATTAAGAGTTACATTACTTGTTCAATATTTTCAGTTACTATTACAGTTAGAGTAATTATTAAATTGTTTTTTACAGTTATAATACAGTTAGTAATTTTTTCAGTTACTATATCAGTGATCACTAGTAAAGACGTATGCATCAAAACATATGAAAAATACCGGATATAGACAAATATTTTTACAAAACAACAGTGTTGGGTTATCTAATAAAAATTTTTTGCTCACTTTCATAAAAGTACGCATCTCTAGATTTTTTTTGTGATCTGCCAAGCCTTGTTTTCTCGTGCATTAATTTCCAATCATATGACGTATGTCAACTCTTAATTCCCCCGTTTCCCTGTCATATTTTGTAACACTTAAGCCCACCGTAAGTCTTGTACCCTCCTTTATAATACCCCCCCGCCCAACTTTCCATCCCAAAAAATACACACAGATGTTCACTAATTATCATTCGAGTCATACAATAGAATTAAAATGCCAATCCTATTGTTTCAAGGTCATATCGCTGATGCAATTCATGTAGATGTGACAATTTCTATATGAGTTTTTTTCTTCCTTTTTTAAATCTTGTCTGATCTGGTTATGAAGATTGGGTTATTACTGATTTTTTTATGCAACTCTGTTGTAGAAAAAACAACAATATCGGCAATAGCATGGCAGTCCGATAGTTAACCACAATTCACTTGTCTCGGTCCGACTATCAGTCACTCCCCTACAAAAATGGCCGATCCTATATTGACCCGATAGTGCCAATAGGTCCGATGCGATCCGATTATCAATTAGGCTCCCTAATATATGTAATATTGTAGCGCATTTCTAGAATTTTATTTTATAGCACATTTTCAGTTAGTATTATTATTACTATTATTTTTTTCTATTAGTATTGATTCAATTTAAAATGTTTTCAATTACAGTTTCAGTTAGTAGTTAACTGAAATCACTTTTTTCAGTTATTAGAGCCATTTCAGTAACAGTTACAGTTAACTGAATCAACACTGACTGGTAGCTCAATGGCGTCAAAGTTTAGGAGTATTGGACCGTGATGAAAATACATAATGTACTTCACTGTTGTTGTGTGTATAACGTGTATATTAATTCAAATTATGGATTGTCATACACTGCTGTACTAAGCATATAAAACATGTAAATAGGCCTGGAAGTGGTAATTTAATACACAGCAGGTAGTAGGCCTAGACAAAAGAGCTATTAACCACAGTATAGGCCTACCAATACCACCTAGAAACTATTAGCAAAGTGCCAGTTTGGCAATTTGCCAGCAAACAAATAGTTAAGAGATAAATTTTATAGCATTACATATACCGTTGGACAGTTTGCTGTCAAAGATACTACACAGATCCCAGTGCGCAGAACATCTCAAAGCGAGTTCCAAACTGATTATCCTATGGTTGTGCATTGGGATGAATTGATTCGGATCTCAATAAAGAAAGCATCAGACTTCCTGTAATTGTTTCTGGGAAAAGGAGGATCACAGTTGTTAACTGTTAACGAAACTGCCCCTTCCCGGAACTGGTGCACAGGCCAGAGCTGTCTTTCAAGCTCTGCAGAAGACTGGGGTGTTAGTGACAAGATCAGAGGCATGTGCTTTGATACTACTAGTTCCAACACTGGTTCCAACACTGATCGGATTAGTGGTACCTGCATCCTGCTGGAGCAAAAACTTCAGCAGGGTCTTCTATCATTTGCTTGCAGACATCACATTATGGAACTGATTCTGAACGCAGTCTTCCAAGTCTGTCTAGGTGCCACTTCATCTCCTGAGGTTCTGCTATTCAAACGCTTCAAGGATCATTGGCAGTTCATTGACAGAGCAAACTATGAAACATCACTGACCAATTCAGACGTGTCTACTTCGCTAGAAGATGTGCGCAACTCTCTGATTGAATTTGCTCAGAAGCTTATTCAAGAGCAGCAGCCAAGAGATGATTATCGAGTTCTTGGAACTTGCTCTGCCCTATTTCTTGGGGTCGTGACGGAAAGAGGAGTGCACTTCATTGCTCCTGAACCCAATGCACCATGATAAATGGATGTCGAAGGTTCTGTACAGCCTGAAGGTATGGATGTTCAAAGGGCAATTCAGACTGACAACAGGAAGAGGAAGAGTCTTCAAGAGCTATGCATCTTTATTGTACGTTTCTGTGAGAGCTGGTTCACATGTAATCTAGCAGCAACTGCTCTTATACAATGATATGCTGTTGCTCCAATCAATTTCTCAGCTCCAGGAATCAACAGAGCTGTTTCCAGTGCAACATCAACAGTTTTCAGCACCTCTGGTGCCTGTCCCGGGTGGTTGGGTTGGCATTCTTCGGAAGTGATCAGGTATCGGCGGAAACAAAAAGAGCCCTTTCAAAGCAAATTCCATGAATGAGGAGCCAGGACATCAAGCTAGTCTCTGTTGATTTGGAATCCTTCAACAGAAGGAGGCTCACGAGGGACTTCGTAATCGCCAAAGTCTAAGAGATTCTTGCAGCATGATGGAGCTTCAAACTGGATTCCTGGATGCT
Organism: Bulinus truncatus; assembly: GCA_021962125.1. NCBI lineage: Eukaryota > Metazoa > Mollusca > Gastropoda > Planorbidae > Bulinus > Bulinus truncatus. The sequence continues at coordinate 15,650,520 of JAGDYQ010000002.1, forward strand.
GACCCAGATGAGTGGACCAACCATGAAGATTATCGGCGATCTTTGGAGACCGTTCGACAGATTCCGTTGTCAACGACCATGCAGAGAGGGGTGTAGCATTGATTCAAGAGTACAGTGGAATTCTCACCAGATATGAGGAGCAACTTCAGTTCCTGATGCAGACTGTTCAACAGCATCGACAATCCTATCCAGACACTAAGAAACAGACATTGTCAAAATGACTTCTTATCGGACTGATAACATTGAACTATAATTACAGGTAGAATATTGTAGATGCAGGATTGTTTGTGCTTGTTTAATAATTCATTCTACTGTTTAATGTTGTGTTTGAGATACTATCTTTGATTAAAAAAGCCAAAAATTCCAAAAGCGTGATCTGTTTACTTGTTAAACGTGGCATACCTAAACTTTATTCATTGGGCTACCTCTAAATATTAAGATATCAGCACCATCATAACTGATACAGAATTGAATATAGATCATAAAAGTGTCAATAAACAAAGTTAAAAGATAAAAAAAAATGTTTTCAAAAGTAGTTATAGACTATACACATGTATATATTTTTTCTGCATCTGTTTAAAAATCTGCACAGTATAGTCCACCATGCCCATGGTTTAGAGTATCAATGAAAGAAAATGTTAGTTCCACTAATGTAACATTTTTGGACATTTGGAATTTTAATTATGATACACTAACATTATTTGTCATTACTGTAAATACTTTTGTTTCATAAATAAAATCCAAAAAAAAACAACACTTGTGTGTTAAAAACAGCCTTGGCACTCAGTCTTGTGAGAGTAAATGAGGATGAATTTATCACCAAGCTAACTTTTAGTGAACCAGAGGCACCAAAATATGTTAGTGATATGGGAACAGTATAATTAACAGTGGAGAAGAGTAGTATGGCAGGCCAGGGCCCTAAATGGGCTGTAGAGCCAAAGGAAGAAGAAGAAGTAGTAATTAACAGTAGACCCAACAATCTAATAAAAATATTGCCCTGTCGATGCATACTGTTTGCCTTGACCCCTGTAGAGGAGCCAACTGAATGAGTTAGCCAAATGGCATTGGTAAAAAAAATGGACTGTACCTTGCAGATCTGTAGTGGATCATTACAAACTGCCTGATTAGAAGATATATTGCCAGAATGCCAAGATGCTAAGATCTTTTCGCGATTAGGCCTCAAAGATGTTTTTGCCAGATCAAATTAAATATGAAATTAACGCATTGACAGCCAAGATAACACCTTATGGTAGTTATTGGTGGAACAGACTGTCTTTTGGACTATCAATTAGAAGTGAAGTGTTTCTAAGCAGATTGACTCAACCTTAAGAAGGATTAGCATGTTGTGTCAATGTTGCAGTGGACATCGTGCTGATAGGATAAGATAAAACAGACAGAGAGATGGAAAGGAACTCTGTCGGTTATACAACTTTTATGAGTCAAGGTTAATCCCAAAAAGGTCGAGGCTATCAGCAAAATGTCAGAACTCAAAGATGTGCAAGGATTGAAATGTTTGTGTAATATGGTAAAATACCTAAGCAAACTCTTTAATGACATATCACAAAAGTGAAACCAGAGGGCAGCATGATGATGAAAGGAGGATCTTGATAGTATCATTGTTTGCCTTGCTGCTCTAACGCTGTTCACTGTGTAATGGGTATGAAGGTGTCACAGATTTGTGATGTCGCCAGCATCAGAGCTGTTTCTTTAAAATTACAGCTAACAAAGTCATAAGACTGTGCAACATAATGTACATTCAAACTGAAATGTTACTAGAACCTCATTTTTCTTTCCTAGTAAGCAGTATTCTTCTAACTTTCCTATTATTATGTCTTTGGGTTCTTATTGTCTGCATTTTCAAAGAATTAATAATTTGTGAACCCACACACTATGAAAACAGGAACAATACTTATAGAACCTATCCAGTACCTTGCATATGCTGATGATATAGCATTGATAGGAAAGCTTAGCAAAGATATAGCAAAAGCATTCATAGAATTAGAAACAGCAGCTCAGAAAGCAGGCTTAACAGTAAATGAATCAAAGACTCAATACATGCTATTACAAAGAAATGAAAAGGAAGGAAAAGAAAAATAATTCAAAATCAGTGATAGAGCATATGAAAGAGTAGAAAACTTTAAATACCTGGGGTCAACTATAAGTGCGAAAAATATTATGATAGAGATCAAAAACAGACTAGAAGTAGGGAACATAATATACCACACACTGCATAAAATACTGAAAACTTAAAAAAAAACATATAAAAGACAATGATCCGACCAGCAGTAACATATGGTAGTGAAACATGGACCATCAGCAAACAAGCAGAAAATATGTTAAACACCTTGGAAAGGAAAATATATGGGCCAGTAAAGGACAATAACAAGAGGAGAAGTAAAACCAATTCAAAACTGTACAAACTATATGAAGAACCAAACATAACAGCTGAAATCAAAATGAATAGATTGAGGTGGGTAGGGCACATTGAATGGAAAACAACAGAGGTCCAAAAGCAATATATAAGGCAACACCAAATGAGAAAAGGCTTCAAGGCAGACCAAGAAGATGGTTAGAGGAAGTTGAGAAAGACCTTAAAGCCATAAGAGTGAGAGAGTGGAGGAAGAAGACTATGGGTTGGTAAAAGTGGAGAAGAGTAGTATGGCAGGCCAGGACTCTAGATGGGCTGTAGAGTCAAAGGAAGAAGAAGAAGGACCCACACATTGAAATATGATTGGTCTACTCCTTGTGGATTACACTCATGCTACCAAGTTAAGAATTCAATAAACCCTGTCTCAAACAGACTGTTAATTTTACAAACTTTAATCACAGACATATCGAAACACTGCACTTCAACATAATGGCTAGACAAAGACAAACAATTACATGATCCTCCAACTCTGGAGCTGGTGGTGTCACACACCCGTGACACATTTATATCAGAAATGAGACTATGAGTACAAAGTACCCAAGGTGCATATACAAGTACTTGGTAAAACAAGTACCCTTATAATTACATAATTCAAACATTACACAGGGCGCCAGTTTTCATTATTGAAACAAATAACCATACTATTGTCAATAGTATTGACAACTTATACTTCATTATAAAATAATTTACAGTTACATTTAGACATGAATGTTTACTGGAGTGTAGATAATAATCAACATCACTAAGATACTACTATCAGCAGATAGCCAGATATTGTATTGTAATTGAATATTATTTTTTTGGACAAAAAAATTTAATTCTTCTGATACACTATCACTATTACTGTCATAACACTACAGCACTGTTAGTACTGTAGACACTGTCTATATGTTATTTAGTTAATAAAATCACAACCAGAGACACAGTACAGTACAAGTACATGTATTATAACTTCATTGAAGATGAAATATTAATCGCACTGGCTCCACGTCCGTCATATGACGGACGATGTATTTTTTTTACCGCTTCCGTCAACAGAATGAACTCTTATGATGTAAAGTTATAAATGCAGTTTATATTATGATATTATTACTTACACAATGATGGTGCTCAAAATCGGCGATCGTTTTAACACAATTAAAGAGTAAACAGAATGAATGAGAACTCTTATTTACTGCAGACGTTGATGACGTCATTTACTGTTAAAAATTGGAGATATTTTTTTTTTCGGGGACCATAAATAGATATTGCTCCACACACTAACCCTATCCCTAACCCTACCCCTAATCCTATCCCTAACCCTACCCCTAATCCTATCCCTAATCCTATCCCTAACCCTATCCCTAATCCTATCCCTAATCCTATCCCTAACCCTATCCCTAATCCTAACCCTAATCCTATCCCTAACCCTAACCTTAATCCTGAAAAAAAAATCTGGAAAAAAAAAATTATGATTTATTAAAAAATGACCATCAATAGATATTGCTCCACACCCTAACCCTATCCCTAACCCCCTATCCCTAACCCTGATCCTGAAAAATAAAATCTGAACAAAAAAATGTATGTCTCTATCAGGAATCGAACCGCACATAGCTAGCCAAACTGGGTCTCAACCAAGCGAACAACCTACATTACTAGCGCGCCACAAACTAACCTCTCATTTTAATGTATAATTGCTCGCTATGCAATTGTTGACGGAAGCGGTAAAAAAAAATACATCGTCCGTCATATGACGGACGTGGAGCCAGTGCGAATATTAATTTGCATTTTAATTTAACTTAATTTAAGTAACATTTAGTAATTAGACATGAAATATTTTCTGTAGCCATCAATAGTAACAAATATTTTATTGAATTTTATTTGAAAAATATAAGTTGATTCTTACTTTTGTATCCACATCAGCCAAACATTCTTTTCTAAATTGGTCAAAAAGCCCTTGAGACTTTACTTTGTTGATAACTTCTTGTATAGCCTCAGAGTCTTTATGACCATTTTCGTCATGCTGCATACTTTCTTGTTCCATGATCGGGTAAATGATTCAATCGCAGAATCGGACATAAAGTGTATTTTAAGTCTCTACATTTTAAAAAAATATAATTAATTGCTAGTTTAGTTAGATATGTCGTCTTTTTCTAATGGAAGTCGCCATTTTTAATATAGGTTTTGATCTTTGGGTTGATCCATTAACGAACAAGGGGGTAAAACTCTTCAGCATCTAGAGTTAAATTTCCATGAGGAAAAAAATTAAGTAAATGAAAAAAATTCAATTTTATTTTTAGATTTTTAATTTTTGCAGGGAAAAGATGTTCCCCCTAAGCCGGCTATTATTCTTTATACTTTTTTTCTATTCGAAGGTTGTATAATCAAGACCTTATAATGATTTAAATATGGAAAATCGTAATGTAGAACTGTCTTTCAGAAGCTGTATGTTTTAGGAAATGACTCATGTCGGCTGAGATCGGAGATCCCGGGAGCAGAAGACAATATTGGACTTTACATAAGTCGAGGATACAAGTGCGCCATATTGCGGCCTTTATAATACTTTTTTCTAAAAAAACCAGTGATGTGGTACTAATTGGTATGCCTTAATTTTTTATACCAAAATACCCGTGCTCAGTAGCGTCACCATGGAGTGCGGGCCGCACCGGGTGACACCATTTTTAGGGGTGACACCAAAATGAACAGTTATAAATTTCATAAGCAGAAAAATCTCAGTATAGTCGGTTTTATAACCGACCATAGTTAAAAACATGAGAATAGCATGCAGAGCAGTAGCAAGGGTGCCACCATACAGAGTAGACCCGAATTTTCGTCCGCCGTTAATCCGCCGAAAAAAATGCGGCGCGCCTCATTAGCCGCCGTATTTCGTTCGCCGTTATATTAACTGTCGCATTACTTAATCTTGTTGCACATGACCTTGCTGACCATATCAGCTCTGTCTTGAAAAGCTTTTCTGTTGATCACAAAATACTAGCTGTCATGATGGTGCTGCAATTATGATAAAGACTTGAAAGCTTTTGAAGGTTGACTCTTATCAGCACTTTACAGCACACGTATTGCACCTTAATACTACCGACAGCATCAATAAAAATGAAGAATTGCAAGACCGCAATTATAGAAGACGATGCAGCATTCACAGAGGATAAAGAAATGATAAAGACCCTGAAAGAAGGCATGTTATCAGTGTGTATATTGCTTCTTGTAGATGATCAGCCTAGTGCATCAACAATGGATGCCTCTGAGAGCAGCACTAACGCCATCATTGACAGTCATAGACACAATACAATGATAAGTCAGTGAAGGCATCATGTCCAACGCGTTGGAATTCTACATTGATGATGATTCAGTCTATACTTGACTTGAACAGATGACGACGATACAACTGTTTATTTCTGTTGTTTTAAATAATAAAACTTTTCCCCAAGTATTGTAAAATTGTTTTATTGCTGAAGTTTTATCAATTCAATATTGTCTAGGCGTCAGCCGAATTTTAGCAAAATATTTCGTAATCTGCCAAAAATCAGCCGATAATCAGCCGCAAATGTCAATTTAATCAATTTATGGTCAAATTCGGCTACGCCGGCTATCAGCCGAAAAATTATGTCAGCCAGCCGAAACTTAAAAAGAAATTCGGCTGGCAGGTCTAATACAGAGCAGCAGCACAGGGTGCAACCATACAGAGCAGTAGCACACTGTGGCACCATGCAGAGCAGTAGCATAGGGCGCCACCATGCAGAGCGTCTGGAGCTTAGGTAAATGTATACGATTCAAAGCTGCTCGGATAAATCTGGTGTTATTTGTAAGCGCGCTAAAAATGACGCACTTAGTCACGTGGTTTCATGAAATTGGAGACGTACTTTACAAACACAGTTTAATGAAAGTAATATACATCTTTCTGAAATACATTCAGTAATACTATAGCTTTTATCGCTCAAGTATTTTAAAGTAAATTACCTTAGGTACAGTGCAGGAGAATTCGAAATATGTATCGTTGCTCATTGTGGAAGTCTTGAAAGGGGGTGGGGGTGACACCCTTAATTTTTCCGCACCGGGCGACACCAACCATAGTGACGCCATTGGGCGACACCCTGATTTTTCGCATCGGGTGCAGGCCCGTAGCCAGGTCAAAGTAAGCAGGGAGGCACCAATACCCAGCAAGGGGGCATCTTTACTTTTTCTTTATTTTTTCCTCTTTTTCTTCTTTTTTAAGCGGGTGGGGGCACTCCAAACCTAGCGATGGGGGGGGGGGGGGGCACGGCCCCCCCAGCGCCCCCCTGGCTACGGGGCTGATCGGGTGACACCAACCATAGTGACTCCACTGCCCGTACTCGATTACATTTTGAGTCCTTTCGGGTCTTTTAGTCTCGTTAAATCGCCCAATGAGCAAAATTTAAAGTTTCTACTGTTTATTTAGGCTTTGACCGCATGTTTTCCCATCTTACTTTACCCTAAAAACAGTGCTTCAAATAACAAAACAAAACAAAAACTCCTAGTGAAAGAAAAATTAAAAAAAAAAATTAAATCGAAAAAAAAAAAGACTGAAATTAGTTGTAATGTTTTCTTTATTAAGTTTAATTATCAAAATTTTCTGATGCCCCACTTCAAATTATCTTTCGACCCACTAATATAGTAGGTCGCGACACACAATTTGAGAATCACGCCCTATAACAAACGTTAAGTTTTGTTACAGTTATGTAACTTAGGTGACAAATAAATCTCCAAGCTTGGGAGCCCCATCAGTTGCCCCAGTCGTCATTCCTAAGGCTCTCGTTGTCAATGGTGACTTAAGAATCATTTGGGCCTATACATTACAATGTTCATCAGTGCCGTAGCGAGCTTAACTCGCGCCCGGGTCACAATTCCTTTTTAATACCTTTTTAGTGCCCCCCCCCCATTCGAAAACCATATAATATTATATGTAAAATATACCATTTGGCGCCCCTTTGCGAGTAGCGCCGGGGCATGCCCCCCCTGCCCACCCCTCACTACGCTTCTGATGTTCATCCCAACTTACGTATTAATCCTTCATGTGGTCATTTGAAACTAAGCTATATATAACTTAATAGTGAACACGTGTAAAGCGCATAAAAATTAGCATCTAAGCAAAATTATGTTCTTGTTTTTTATGCTTTATTTTTCGCCAAGTCACGGCTTTTAACGTTAAACCTGATTACAGCAGTATTATTTACACTTGGTCTTTCAGCAAGAGAAGGGGGTGGAGAAGGGAGATATGCTGCACTATCCTAAATGAAACGAGTCCACTTCACACTAATTTTTTTTTATTTTCTTTCGGAAAGGTCGCAATATGGCGGAATGTGGGTTAAACTGGCCATATGAAATTTAGGACAGAGCGTAATTCATATAATTTTTGTTTATTTTAATTAAACTCGTAGTGATTCATTGTAATTTCGGTATAGAATGGATGAAGACGATAATCCTTATGAGGCTCTAGATTCATCAACTTCAATGACAACACATATGCTTGCCGGTGCTGCTGCTGGGGTCATGGAGCACTCGGTGATGTATCCAGTAGACTGTGTAAAGGTAGGGAATACGTGTTGACGTACACACGTCATTATTAAAAAGTATTATCCAATGTTCTCTTTTATTTTAAATTTACAAATGATTTTAATGCAATAGATTCACATCATAGAGCATTACATAATTCTTTTCAAGTTACATTTTTACCTTTTTTTCAGTTATAAAATGTAAATATAGTATTATGTAACAACTAATACTAATATATATATGGCACTTGTTACGGACCATACGTATGGTCTCTGTATTTTTTTTTTACATCGGGCACCAGCCGTAGATAATATTGCTCCACACCCTAACCCTATCCCTAACCCTAATCCTGAAAAAAAAAAATTCTAAAAAAAAAATAAAATTTATATATGTCATGCTCCTTATACCCTAATATAATGGTCACGTATGGTCCCCTAGTAACAAGTGCGTATATATATATATATAATATATATATATATATATGCTATTTTACCAAATATAAATAAAGGGTCAAGATGGAAATAATGTTGATTATTGTAAAAGTAAACAAGACTACTTTTTATATTAAGACAAAGTTGTTAACTAACAACAGTCCACACCTGAGATGATGAGTTAAATGGGTCTTATTAATTATTTATAATAATAATAGAATATGTACTTAATAGTGAAACATAGAGGGTAGGAGTAAACAAATAATAATGCAACAATTTTTAGCAAAATACAGTTTAAAAATGAGCTATTTTAAGTCTCATATTACATATGATAGATTGATGTTTCAAGTCAACACCATCATTAGTGTGACAGTAATGTAAAGCCTTTCTTCTTCTTCCTTTGGCTCTACAACCCATTTAGGGCCCTGGCCTGCCATACTACTCGTCTCCACTTTTCCCGATCCATGGTCTTCTTCCCCCACTCTCTCACTCATAGGGCTTTAAGGTCTTTCTCCACTTCCTCTAACCATCTGCTTCTTGGTCGGCCTTTTCTCATTGGGCATTGCCTTATATATTGCTTTTGGACCTCTGTTGTTTTCCATTCTTTCTATGTGCCCTACCCACCTCAATCTATTCATTTCGATTTCAGCTGTTATATTTGGTTCTTCGTATAGTTACGAAAGCCAAAGTAAAGCCTTTACTTTTACCAAATAGTGGCACTGGTCAATTGAAATTTGTTAAAACTTCATTAAAATTTTTTTTTTAAATGTTGATCATCAACTTTGCTTCAGACTGGTAAAATCACCTGTGATAAAATTTCAATTTTACTGTAACTACTAGCTAAGCTATCTTGCTTCGATTTCAGGAGCAACATTTTTTTCTTTTATCATTTTAGTGTGTGAGAAAGGAATCATAATATTTAGGCCTAGATAAAAATAATACATAGTAATAATATAAACTTTATTACTACTTGGGTTCCTTATTTCCTGGCTTTTTACTTATCTAGGGGGTTACAGAATAAAAGTGACTCTCAAACTGGGAAATTGTGTCCTATAACCAATGAAATATAGACAAGAGTAGGAATAATATTAGCTTATTTTACATGGTCTTTTTTAAATAAAGTTATGGCAAAAAAAAATGCTTCCATGAAAATTAAATTAAAAAAAAAGTATACATTTATCGAAAATTATTAATTGATACTTTGAGCCTTTTAAATCTGTTATAGTAAATCAGATAAAAAATTGATATGTTACATCAATACATTACATTGTCTTCAGCTTCAACAATGTCACCATAATTTCTATACAATATCCCCTCCATAATTGACAATGTTATTTTTTTATTGCTATATAATAATACAAGTCCTTGCTGCTTTATAATGATAGGATTTTTGTTAGACATTAAACTACAGTAACAAAAAGGCTTAAAAAGACTTGTTTATTTAGTCACCAATAATTAAATTTAAAATGTATATATCTTGGATATCTTGGAATAAGAGAATTTGACATGAAATTTAATTAAACTTCAATCAGAAGCCCTGGAGACAAACCCATATCACCTCCCAGTTATGACAAAAGCTAATAAGCTTATTTACATCAAAATTGAAGGTGTCAGTGACTCAAATATCATAATTTATATCAACATGTTTGCTGAATGGGAGGAGCCTCAAGATAATTTTGCTAATTATTTCGATTTATGAGTTATACAATTATTATAATTTTTTAGGGTAATGTAACTTGTAATGTTTTTTTATTAGTACAATTTTTTTTAAAAACTGTAAGCTTATTTTTTCCCCCACCATTTTATAATTCAATGTTTATTAAATGAAACTTTTATTTTTAATTCAGCATGTGAAGTGGTATTAAAAAACGATTTAAATAGATTTAAGTAGATTTTGCCTCATGGTTTTATTATTTGGTGCATCCACTGAATGGCAGTTTGAAAACAAACACCCCTAAAAAGCATCTTTTTACTGAGGAAAGAAATAGTTTTAAGTAGGACTTAAAAAATGAAAATAAGAATGAATTCGTTATTATGGACCTTTGTTGTTAGTCATGTCAGTAAATATGCAATAGTCACTTGCTTCACTGGAAATATGTTTATATGACTAGGCTATTATGTTAGAAGATAGAGGGATTGAGAGAAGGGGAATCTTGGGATGAGGTTTGAAGAATTAAACGGCTGTGTCTGTATAGTTGATTGATGGTAGGGACAGTGCATTCCTGCAGGGATATTGCATAGCCAGCAGGACGGCTGTACAGTTTTAGTGATGGACTTTTGATTCTATTGGAAAGTTGTATTATCAAGATGGATGCTTCATATGCTAACTAGATGATATACTTTTAATATATAGTTGCAATTTATAGAAAACCTGTCCTTAACATATACTTATTTGTATTACAGACAAGGATGCAGTGTTTAGTACCAGATCCAAAAGCAGACTATAGAAGTGTAATGGATGCTCTCAACAAGATTGTCAGGCATGAAGGTATAAGGAACACTGTCAAAGGATTCAGCGCCATGGCCTTGGGTGCTGGTCCTGCACATGCCCTGTACTTTGCTTGCTATGAAAAAGTTAAACATGTATTGAGTGGCGGAAAGCAAGGAAACCATATTGCTAATGGTAGGTCATTTTACACTGTTCACTTTTTGGTAATCTTAAGTTTAAAAACAAAAAACAGAAATTTTGTCACTCTATCTAAGGATTCTCTTGTGGAATAGGTTTTGTTATTGAACTTTTTTATTTTGTTATGCTTTATTAAGCATTAAGTTATATAAAGAAAGTATCCTCTAAAATAAGGTTTGTTACATTCTAGGTATAGCAGGTTGCACAGCAACACTACTACATGATGCCATAATGAACCCTGCAGATGGTAAAGTTTTACCTTTTTTTCAAGTTTCAGTTTTTTAATAAATAATGAATAGATTTTAAAAAATCAACATGGATAAATCTGTTCATATCTTTAAAATTCTATACTGCACATTTTTTTTTTACAGGAAAATAAGATTATAAATATTGTACTTTTCAGTGGTAAAACAGCGTATGCAAATTTACAACAGTCCTTACCAGTCAACATATTCTTGTTTCCGAGATATCTTAAGAACAGAAGGTGCTCATGCTTTTTACAGAAGTTATACTACTCAACTCACCATGAACATACCTTTTCAAGCAATGCAGTTTATGACTTATGAATTTATGCAAGATATACTGAATAAAGAACGTAATTATGACCCAAAGACCCACATTGTTGCAGGTGCTTTGGCAGGTGCCGTAGCAGCAGGCGCCACCATGCCTTTGGACGTCTGTAAAACTCTGCTAAATACACAAGAGCAGTGTGCCAGGAATCATTTGACTTATATAAACGGCATGGCTTCAGCATTTAGGACTATTTATGAATTTTGTGGCATTTCCGGTTTCTTTCGAGGACTTACTGCCAGAGTCATCTACCAGATACCATCAACTGCCATTTCCTGGTCTGTCTATGAGTTCTTTAAGTATGTCATTCACAAAAGAAAGCAGCGGATGTCATCAGAAGATTCATATTTAGGGCCATCAGTACACATTGCTGCTGCCACAGCCAGGTGAATTGAGATTAAAAAAAAATATGTAGGAGTCTGTAAGTTTTTTTTTTTTAACCTTTGCAAAAGGAAATAATTGCTCCCTAAACTAGCTTTGCAGTCATACACAATAACAAAAGTAAAAAAAAAAATAAAAGATAGCATTATATATTGCTTAATATTTTAATATATATATATATTTTTTTGCTTTTCAACAACATTTAAATAATGCTTCACTAACTTTGTTATCTCCTTGCATAATAAGCTAACTTGATCTATTAATGCCATTTTTATTATTATTATTATTATACTAGCTGTACCCTGCAAAACCTTTGCATAGGGTTATATCAATAGCCTAGGTTGTTTTCGGTTTCGGACAGATCCGATTTTTTTCATGATTTTATAACAATTAAAAGATGCAATATGTTGTGGAAATACAGAAAAACCAACAAAACAAATATTTCAATGGCATTATTTCACATTTGGCCTTTGTGTTTCATGTTTAAAAACCTCATAAACTATTTAGAACTGTAGATTTTCAAAAAAACATTTACGAATCAAGAAGGGGGCAAGACGTCATTTTGTATTCTTGTTTTCCCCTTTCAATTTAACGCAGAACCCAGACCGCTATTATTATATTAGATTTTTTTTAGAAATCACTTCGCCCATCACTAAATGATCTGTTACTGATCTGTGGTAATTGATTATGAACCTTGTTTAAAATACTGGTATAAATTTTTTTATCAAATATTAATTTACACACATACTGCTGTAAAAATTGGTATTCAATACACATATCATTTCTATGATACTTTCCTGGAGAATCCCATTCTGTGTGAAACTTGGTTGTGTGAGACTAAGAAAAATAAAAAGGGGGAAGCTTTCTGAAAAAAATTCTCAAATGAAATACTTATTTCTCGACTTCAACCCATTTTTCTATTTCATATAAAGCAAACAAAACAAGCAAAAGGAAACATTTCTTATTTTTGAAAATGATTTTAATTCTAATCAATGGTCAGTTTATTGAGGCTAGTGTAGTGGCAAAAGCATTATCTATTTTTTTTTTGGCTTTGTAAGGGAAATAGTATTGAAGACATCCACAAATTTAATCTGATGGCTGTCAATTCCCCTGAAGTTTTTTTTTTCAACCCAAGCAAGTATTCTTTTAATTTTAATTCACGTCAGTTTTAGGGAAAATATGTGTTGCAAGGGGGAAAGTTGCAATTTTCTAAAAAAAAAAAAAAACATGTTAGTGAGAAACCATGTAGCAGGAAACCAAGTTGTAGAAGGGACATATTTTTCAGTTGTTATTTACTTGTTCTGATTATTGAGATATTTTTCTTTTGCTGGTAGCTGCAGCGCAATTTACAAAATTACCTGCACTGAAAGTTTTTGATTTTATCTAACATAAAAAAGTGTGTTTTAATCCAAGGATGCCGTAGTGTATACTTAAATAAATGTTATTTATTTAGTTATCATTAACACATTATCATATCATCTTATCTCAGTGATAAATGTACATTTTCCTCCTGGTAAAATTTCAAAAAAAAAAGGCAATCTCCTAGTTAGAAATACTTTCCTTGTTTCAGAGGACAGTTTGGATTTAACTTGTTAGTAGCAGCTAGCAGTAGCAGCTAGTGTTAATTATTTCAAGTTTTGAGTGTTTAACCACTAATTTCAAAAGCTGGTAGTTCTTAACTCCATAAAAGTTAAAATGTTACTGAATGTCTTATTTAGACTGAAGACAAACTGTGAAAGTTGGAAGAAAATGTATTGTCAAATGTAACGTTTTATTGCATCAGCTTTCATTTCATGTTTGACCTGTGATTTTTTAGAGGTCCTAACATCACCCATCAGCCTGTTTATTTATTTTTTAAGTTATGTCTAATAGATAAAGTACTCAAATTTTTAAACCCAGTATTAAGCTTAAGTCATTCTTTGCCTGCAGGCAGTGTCAATTTTTTTTTTCTTAATGTGCTAACTTTTTTGCCCAGATTCAGATGTTCACAAAATATGCAAATGAAACAAAAATAATAAAAATGGAAAACATTCCCAATCCCCCCCCCCCCGACCCCCCTTCCCCTGTGTGAATTTGAGACACAGGATAAGTAGATAACAAAAAATGGTTAGTTTCATTTAACTGAGTAAGAGATATACACTGCTTGTTTGCTCACAATCAGAAGAAATCAGCCCAAGGTTCCAGACCATGATGTTATTATCTACCTATCCGGCTTGTGTAGGTGGTGTAACTTTACCTTACACATCTCCTAGCACTGTATAGGCTGCCATAAATACTCCAGGCACTATATTTATGTCAACTTGAAAAACAAAAATAAAAGCTCTGGTTACTTGTCCAATTTATTTATATCCATTGTCAGACTTTGACTTTATGTTATAGATATATTTATGCAGCTTGTACTAAAATATATATTACTTCTGACATTAGATTCTTTAATTTATGGTATTTAAAAAAAAGATGTTATTAGCAATAATTAACAAAATGTATTGATAAACTCTTAACAAGATTTAAATCCCTTCACTGCCTTTGTTATTAACTTAAAGCTGTTTGTTCCTATTTCTTCAAGTACATAAATTTAGTAAAAATCTCCTTTGTGGGCTAGAAAGTTTAAAAAAAATAAATTAAATTTATTCATGATATCAGTCAAATATCAAAATCATAGTAGTCGTTGGAGTTCAAAGTAAAACGTTGGTTCCTAACATATTTATTCCGAATTCAACCATATTGTAAAAAAAAAAAGTCTAGCATATCTTACATGCTTAATTGAACATCAAACTAAAATCCAGTAAAGTGCTAAGTTGCAGTCTTCTTATCAGTTAACTGATATGTGCTAGAGTATCTTTGTGTCTATTCTTTCAGTTATGAAACACTAATAAGCATTGTTTTTTTTTATTCTCTTTTTTTCAGCACGCCACAGAAAAGATAACAACAGATTTGCCAGTCGGGTCTCAGAACATAAGAAGTTCTCTTTCAAAAATCCAAGTTAGCTTTATTTTTTTAAAACAATGCCTTGGGGTGTTATTGTTGCTGCTTAAACAAGAAAATGGCATATTTTTTTGACAGCTTTATCTTAAAAGATGTAATACTTTTATTACCAGGGGATTAGGGGGGGGGGAGGAGGGTTATAATAGCAAAAAATAATCAGTAGCATGTTATTTACTCTGATTGAACAGAAAAGTTTTTATAACTCTAGTTTGACAGTGTAGGATTAGATAGGATAGTTTCACATTAAATAAAATGTCTCATCATGGTTTACTTACATGTTACAAAGAAAGAAAAAAGTTATGTAGCTGACATTCATTCAGAGTTACTTTGGTTTCATTAGGCGTTTGTTTAATAACTCTTTTGTGTAGTGAATTCGTTCAGCTTAGAAAGAAAAAGAAATGAAGATTTTGAGTCAATTTTAGTTGACAAAGTTGACATGCCTCATGTGTACCTTTATAAAAAAAAAATGTCAGTGCATATTTACTAGAGAAATCTGGGGATTTATTTCCTTATGGGGTTGGGAGTGTGGACATATTGTTGTATCCAGAGAAATGAACCAAACTAAAATGTACATGCCATGAGCTAATGACTGGCAGATCTCATGTTGATTGTTGAACAGTATTTTCTTTTTTATATAAAATTAGCTGTATAAGAAAAAGTAATATATGCCTGCCTGATTTGTGCATTTTTCTGTTTGAATGTACAGATTGACGCTTGTAAAATGCCATTTGAAATAAATAAGAAAGTTCTTTAAATCTGTTTCAGATACCCTCGAATAAAAAATTGATTAAAAATAATTTGAAATGGCAAGAGTTAAATTACAAAGCCTATTGTTGTATGCATATTGACACAGCGCAATTTCCTTTATATCAGATTTTGACCTATTCGAAAAAATTGTATGCTTTCAGTGAGATCTGAATTTTTGTTTAAAATGATGTTATTGAAATAAGAAAATTATTTAAGAATTTTCAAAATATGAAGGTTAACTGTTTGAGTTGTGTCAGTTTGAATTGATGATTGAGTAATGAAGATGGTATAATGTAAAATAGTTGTGTGTAGTTGGCATTTAAAAAAATGTGTAGACATTCTATTGGGCAATGTTGAGTTCTATTACATGTTAGCTTGTGTAGACATTGGTGGCATCCTACTATTTCTCATTGACTCCCTCAAAATGATTATTAAAATTATGTAACCCGTTGTTAAATGATCAAAAAAATGTTCCATTTGGTTGAACTTTGGGGTGCTGTCTTATAGAATTGGGTGGATATTTTTTTTTTTTAATTTCCATCATATTTCCTTAATGCAGCAGATCTGATCTTAGAATATTTAACCTAAAGTTGGCATGTCTTTATAGAACTGGCCTTGTGGAAATGAGGGATGCCACCAATGCTTGTGGCTTACTGAGCAGTATTCGTCTGTATGCCTCATGGTTTAAATCTGAATGTGTTTCTCTTCCGAACATACAATGTATGTTTGTTTAAGGTCTAACCCTTAATTATTTGTATGAACATGGTTTTGAAGGTCTGAGTAACAGTTCCATTGCCACCACGGTTGTCAGAGTTGTGATTAATGTCGGCAGTAAATTATGTACAGTTGTGTTCACTATCTCTTTAAATGAATTTAAAAAAAGATGAGTTATTTTTTCATATATCAAGCCACCTGGTTTGCAGTTCAAGCCGTAAGATTTGATGAATGTATGAATGATCTGTACTTGATAAGTATAAAATATGAGTGGCAGTATTGTAGAATCAAATTCAACTCGCTACAAATATTGTTATGCATTGTTAATGTCACCAAGTGAGTAAAGCAGAATGGGAGTAAATAAATGTTGATTTTTTTTTTTTTAAAGATTTTGATTAAATGGCAAATTTGAGTGTGCTTGTCAAAACTTGATATTTGGTGGCACTGAACAGATGTTGTTCCTAAAACTGTCACACAGATGTCTTTATATATATTTTTTTTCCTTGCTGGGTTATTTACAACCCAGAAGTTAAAATTTTTAGTGTGAACTTCTCATCTGCAGCAAGAGTTGAAACCTTTTTTTTTTTTATTACGAGAGCATCTTAAAAGAGGTCAAATAATTGTTTTTTTAAACCTTGATAAAGTCTATCATGCTTTTTGGAGCAGAATGCAAAAAAAAAACAAAAATGATACAATTGTATAGATAAAAATTAACATCTTCAGAAGAGTAACAAGTTGTTGTTTGTTTTATTTATTACTCCAATGAAATTTTGTGTGTAATGAACATCAAAAATTGAAAATAAATGGTTTATTTTTTAATCAGGCCACAAATGTAAGGTTCCATCAAAAGACTATTAACAGCAAGAAGAAATTAATTGAACATAAAAAAAGAAAAAGATTTTTTTTTCCATATTGTGGCCTTATATTTTGGTTTAATTATTATTATAATTTTATTTTAACTTTTTTTTTTTTTATTTTGTATTGGTCCCTTGTCAAATGGAGAACATTTACAAGTCTCTGTACATTGCAGGTGTGCTATTTTTAAGCTGAAAGCACCGCTTTAAAAAAAAAAAAAAATCTTATATTGCATGTTGTTTATTATGAGTTCTTTTTTTTTTTTTTAACTGAATGATTTGAGTTGATCAAGACATACATTTTATGTTTCTAGATACACTGTATTATGTTTCCAGTACATCAGAAATAAACACACGCAAAATACACTGAAGTGAAAGAAACGAATTTAAAAATTAGTCTAGAAGCAACGATGTGCGTTGTGTTTTGAAATTGCACTAATTCAAATTGGAGCAAGAATTTATTTGATCGATTAAATATAAATGAATGATAGTTGGTTGTCACTAGATTAGGCTAATTCGGACAGAAAAAAAAATATATATATATATGGAGTATGATCAATTTTTATTATTGTGAAATTTTTGGCTGGGCTGTTTATTTTTAATACTGGCTATGTTTATGTTAGATCTAGGGAAAAAAAAAGTTATTACAGCTGATAAAATGCATAAATGACTGGAAGAAATTTTTTATCCATAGGCAAAAATAAGCTGTATTCCCTAAATGTTTCATTCGGCGCCTATTTAGTGACAGCCAACCGTTGTTCATCATGATGTCCTTGTCAGATGAAAAACATCTACAAGTCAGTCTATTGTATAGATTTTTTTTTTCTGCTACAGCTAGATGGTTTGCTGGTGACATATACAAAAAACCACTATTAAAAAAAAAAAACACGCCTGTGCAACATAATGTGCTTTTTTTTCCCTTCTTTTTCTTTATTGCTTCCAAAGTTGGTCTGTTCAGTTATTTCAACTAACCCAACCAGGACTTTTGAAAAATAAATAAATTAGCCAGAGATTCACATTAATGAAAACCTTTTTTATTTTTTCAATCAGCTTTACACTTTTTTTTTTAATCCACAGAATTATTTTTTTTTCAATTGAAAAAACTTTTAAGATTTACTACCTTATGAAAATGTGTCTTTAGCTGCAGATATTCCTTAGATGCTAAAAGTATATGTTAAATATGCAAAGCCTTTGAAGGAAATATTTGTATCGTTGGAAAAGTACAGACCAACTTGGATGCACAAAAAAATGCACATCTTTTATGTAGCATGAAAAAAAAATTAGTTTTCCATTTTTTGTTTTTTTTTATTGGGTTTTTCTTTTTTAAATTTTATTTTGTTCCATGACTAGTCAGATTGAAAAGATCTACAGTCAGTTGTAAAAAAAAAGCCATAGACAGGACATTGTTTCTTTTTATATTTTTGTTTATGCAAATTAGCATTTCCCACTATCTAGATAACATATATTTTAATTTTTTTTCGTTTCCTTTTTTTGAAACTTGTCGGACAAAGAAATGTTTACAAGTCATGTATAAATAAACCTGTACACACAGTTTTTTTTATGAAGTCTTATCTCTACAGGGGAAAATACTCTCTTTTTTTTAAAATTTATACTGAACACTAATGATGAAACAATTATTTATTTTTTAAAAACTTTTTGACTGTAAAAGTTATAAAACAACCCACCAGGTTTTGTTAGCTTTTTTTTTTATTTTTCCTCGTCAGCAATTTCATTTAAAAGAAAGAGCATCAGAAGAAATACTGACAATTAAAGTAGGAAAAAAAATAGTGTTCTAGTTATGTGAATTCTTGTCGAAAGGCTGTTCATTTATTCTATTTTTTTTTTTGCAACTAAAATTTGCATCCCACCATTTTTATTGTTCTGAATTAATTAAACATCACAGGACTGGATAGTATGGTACCTTTTACCTCCCTTCAGTATATGTAATGCTATTTCTCAGATAACTGTAAAATTAAGCTTGGCAATGAAGAATTTACATGAGCTTATTTCTCACTGTAACAGCTGCTGCTTAATTACATCATATAAAACTCTATAAACCTTGTTGATTAATAAATATGGTAAATGAACAGCCTGACTTTTGTTATTGCAGTGTTGAATCATGGAATTTGGCAAATTAACCAGCCAAGGTTTCATGTCAGATTTACAAAGTTTACATGGAATCTCCAATATAGCATGTGATATTTTTATCTTGAATAAACTTTCAGAATTTTATTGAGTTACTCTTTATTTTTGTCTGCATTTTGAAAAAAAAACTTGACAGAGTTGTATTTCTAAAAGTAGTAAACTATGTTCAGTTCAGATCATTCTGCTTAAATACACCTTTTTTGAGCAGTAAAGTGTGCCATCTTTCAGATTTTTTTTACTAGACTGAAAGGTAATGGAAAAGCTGCAGTACAGATATAAATAAAGTTCAGTGTGAATGGTTAAAAATCACTGAAGAATTAATTCAGAACTATGAATTAATATCAATAGTTTTTAAAATTTAATCTTTTTATAAGACCAAATTTGGTATGAAATACTCTAGTTGGACTCCTAGCTCAACCTAATCCAGTAACCCTAACCCTTTACTAGAGAAAGGTGTGAACTGAAAATATATGTCTATGTAGGGACTGAGTAATTAAAGTTTACACAATATTTGATAATAAAGATAATCCTATTAAGTTCATGAAAATGGAGTAAAGTCACCCCAGTTGATAGTACATTAATACAATGTGGAAATAAAACATGCTTTAGAACTTCTTTTATTTGTTTTTTAAAGTTGTAAGCTGTAAATTTCTGTTATATGCAGGGGTGGGCAAAATTTTTAAACCTCTGTGTACAATGAGTTCTTAAATTTTGACAAAGGGGCTAAACCATGAGCAGATTTATGGAGTGTTCAAATCAACTCATTTAAATTAATTTCAATGATGCAAAAGAGCAACAAGTAGTATTCTTTTATATATATATATGTGTGTGTGTAGATATATTAAATATATTTTCAAGGCAGAAGGAAGCTATTACTTTGCCAGATTTTTTAAAACTTTAAGCCAATTCTGAATTGGATATTGATAGATAACTTTAAATTAAATAAATTTCTCAAGATCAACAGGAGTAAAACAACAAATGATCTCTGGAAAAAAAAATGATTTTTTTTTTTATTTACATTTACAATGACATCCCATGTCAAAACCAGAAACAGTTCACAATGACATAATAGGGTCCTTGTTAATCACTTGTTATTAACACAGTACATCATTCATGCCAGCCATCATCAATGTCTTGTTATATCTATTATATCAACTTCACAATCTCAGACAGCAAATATGCTATATATATATAAAAAACTGGGGAAGTGGTGAGCTTTCATATACATTACATATTATGTGTACACATACAAAATAGTTTTGTTTTTTTCAATTTCATTTGGATGAACTATTCAAAATAAATACTGTTGTATTAAAAAACAAAATAGTTACACAAGTTTTGACAAAAAGCAGGTGTAAAAAAAAAGTTCGTTTCAATACATCCTAGACCTAACATCTATCTATCTGCTCCCACAGGTGAACTAGAATACAGCTGAAAAGAAAAAGTCACAGAAGTTAATTTTCTCTATCAGCGACACCAACATAACTAAGACACGTACTGCATATTTCGTGGATTACTCCTGGCCAAAAAAAAAAAATACATAAGAATAACCGATGAATAATGAGTTATACATGTAAAATGTGAAGGATAATGGGCTAGGCCTTGGGATGAACAAAGACTTAATTTTTTTTTTGAGGTGTTTCTGGTAGTTGGATGCTATGGGCCATGATAGAAGCTGTTTGCATGGATAAATGGAGTAACAAAAAAAAAAACGGAAGGAGTGGGGATGTGCAAAGATGAAATAATTTTATGGGTAGCAGGTTCAACACACGTGAAACATTCATGATGTTATGGTCAATAATCAGTTCAGATATGAAAAGTTATGGAATCTGTGTATGTACAGATGAAAATATCTGAATGACATTTAGATAAAAAAAAGACAATGTACTAGTACATTCCATGAAAAAAAAAAGGTTACAATTGTTTAACGGAGTCTATCATTCATATCTTAATTTTTTTTTTTCATTAATGATATTTCAATTATATTCTAAGCAATAGACACAAAAAAAAAATGAAGAAACAGTAATTGAAATTTTTAAAAATAAATAAATTTGCAGCAATTTTCAGAGGATGAAGAAAAAAGAATATCACTTTCATTGTCAACACGAACAGACACAATTTATTTTACTGCTGCATAATTAAATATAAAAAAAAAATTGCCGCGAAGTAGAAAAAAAAAATGGCCTAAGTATAAAGTATAAACGATGCTCAAAAAACAGCTGCTATGAAATCCCACAGATATTTGTGTGCAAGAACAGCTAACAAAATTGTAGGAACATTTTTTCATGGATGGACAAATGGCTGCAATCAATGCAAGGACTTGATGTGGTAATGAGTGATGTGACTTGAGATAGCTATTGGTTTAAAGACTGGAGTTCAAAAATGGGGGCCTGGTGGATTACAATTTTACCCCCTACTTAAAAGAGATGAAACTGTTAGCAACAAAAGATATTACATTTTAAAATTAATACTCCATACAGAAATTGAAGATTTTATTAATTCGTTTGTTTTTTAGAAATATGTTTGCATTGTTTTATAATTTGTTAAATTATGAAATTATTTAAATTTAGCTTACGAATTGTCCTATTCATACACAAGTTTTAATAATACTGTCAATTTTTTTTCCCAGTGATGCATTCTACGAATTGCTATTTAAACTCGACTGTGAAACAAAAAAAAAAAAAAAAAATAGATTTTTTTGTTAAATCCATAAAAATTAATTCACTGTAAGAAAATTAATTTTTTTTTTTTAAAGTATAAACTGGAATGATAATTGAAAACTTTTTTTTATTAAAAAAAAAAACAACCTCACAACACTATACTAAACTGCAAATCTTATTGGTAGAATGGTCATACATTGTATTACAAATACGATGATCTAAACCCTGCAGTTGAAACAAATTAATTAGTCACAATGACGGCTAGGCTTGAATATGGAAGGAAATGTGTTGCAATGTACAATTTTTAAAAATGTGGATGTACACAGGAGATTAATGAGATGTACAATACACAAAATTCACGATAACAGCAGCGATCTTTTTCTTTTTAGCAAGTAGTGTTTGACAATGACCAATTCAGCAATGAGAAGCCTTCTATTTCGGTCTCCAATACAACCTAAACTGCTAAATTAGTTCTATGTATGTCAGCAAAATGACAATACTAATGTGCAATAGTTTCAAGGCTCATGGCATCAACATGAAGGAGATAAAAAAATTTTTTTTTTTTTAAAAGTTACTCCTTGAAATATTTCACACACAAACACATAGGCATAATATTAACAGTAACATCCCAAAACCAAGATTTTTTTTTTTTTTTTTAATTTTTTTTATTTATTTGTTTTTTTTTACAAAATAGAATAATTTGAGAATTTCCTGGTCTTAAAAAAAAAAAAAAAATAACATTTGATTCAAATATAAACTCTTACCCCCCCCCTAATACAAACATATTACAATAATTAAAAATTATATGGGGAAAAAAAAACTAGTCATAAGTTATCAACAACCAACACACATTATAATTGTATAACTTTAAGCTCAATTTACTTGCACATTCACATGTTTCTGTTTTCACATTGCAATATTCTCTATATGGAAAAAAATTATATGCACAAAGCATATCCTCGACTTCACCTGGTCAAATGAGAGTGAAAAGAATTCAATGTGCGTTTACAGGATGCGAGCTTATAAAAAATACATACTGGCTGGACATTCTTTGTTCTCTACACATGTGTACATAGACAGCAAAATATTACACATTCAAAAAGAATTGTTGAGAAGAAAACGAGGAAATTCTCAAAATTATTCTGATCACTGACATATGTAAGACCACAGTGACTCAGCCTGAACTGTACAAAACATTCACAGCTAAGCCTAAACATTTGCTTTTTCTTGCTTCTTTACATCACCTCACCTCCAGAGACCAACATTCAAGACAAGGTACAAAACTTGCTGGTGCAGAGCTTAAGGAATAACCTTCACTTAAATGGACACTAGACACACTATCTATTTATTTACTTTTTTTCTAAATTTTATTTATTAATTGATGATAAAATGTATTTGTCAACAGACAAGTAACAATGTATATGAGACAGGACAAATAAAAACCCATAACGGTGATAAACTTTATCAAACATTAACACTCAAACATGACATTTACTGCAGCATCAGCAAGCAATAATACATATTTATCATTTTATTTCCCTTACGTGCGTGTTAGTGTGTGTGGGCATGGGTACTAATCAGTAGGCACAAACTCAAAAAAAAGTTAACTGTCTTATTAAACTACATCATAATTATTTTTTTTTGTGTCTGCTTATTTGTGGTTTTTTTTTTTCCTTCCCAGTTTAACATTGAATAGTAGAATGTTTACAGTAGTACATGTTAACATTCCAAACAAATCTGACCAATTAAAAATAAAAGAAAAAAAAAACTTCCAACATACAGAATTATAATTTTTAACAAGTCTAGCAGTCAACATTATTTATAATTATGTATTACAGGAATAAAATAACAGAGATCACTCATTCGCACACACAAAAATGAGCATATTTTGTTTTATCTGAGAAGGAAAAAAAAAAAGGAATAGGAGTAAGGGAGAGGACAGGAAGTGGGAAGAAACCCAACAAAACACTACCACAAAACTACAAAAAAAAACTACTTTTTTTGTAGCGGGTCTGCTGAATGCCAAAAAAAAAAAAAAAATCAAGACCAAGGAATTGACAGGGTTAAAAAAAAAAATCTGAGTTGGCAGCAGTTTCTGGGTGTATCAGCCCTGTAAATGGCATCCTTTGACCAAAAAAAATGATTCACACATAAGTTGCACAGTTACATGTTGGATTTATACATTTTTTCTTTATTTTCGAGTTTTAAAAAAAAAATGTACACAAACAAATTCATTGATTCACAGTGTTTTAAACACATCGATGCCATGTTAATTTAAAAAAAAAAAAAAAGCCTTCCTTAAATGTTTTTTTTTTTTTTTGTTTTTAAAGTTTTTTTTTATTCTCATTTAATTTATTCTTATATAACTTTTTTTTTCTTCTTCAGTTAGCTCTATTGTGGTCTCCTCCCAAACTTTCTAGATCCGTCTATGGCTTTAGATAAATGTTACTGGGCCGGCTGAAAGCCTGTGGATAAAAAAAAAAATAATTTTTAGTCATATGTTACCGGCTGATAGCGAGTTAATTATTACTAATGTGCTTTTTACATTTTTTTTCTTTACATTTACAAAAATGTAACAACTAATGCAAGACAATATTTAATATAAAAAATTAACATATTAACCCAGTATTAGAACTAACAGTCTCGCATTGATTAACATGATCAACGATTTTTACAATTAAACATTAACATTTTTTTTTCCCCCTTTTAGGATGGCAACATCATAATGGAGAAGAAGTAAATATGATCTCGTTTTAAGCAGGCAGAAGATATAAAACTTAATTCTTCACTCAAGCTCTACCTACTTAAGACATTTATCAAGTAAGGAAAGTGCAAGAGAGTTACCTGCTAGACGTGACACAGCAATTTGTGACTGACATTTTTAGACTTTTAAATGACATAAAGCATAGAACGTCCTTATTCATTAATTTATATTTTTTTGTACTTAAGATTTCTTTGTTAGTTAAAAAAAAAGAAGTAATAAAAACTGTAATTTGGATCAAATAAATGTAGTAATATTAAAAAAAAAAAAAAATTTCATGAGTATGAGGCTTAATAAAAAAAAATGTTTAAATTTGTTATAAATCTGAAAAAAAATTAACGCTTAAAGTTTCATGATGCAAAAGAAACTTGGGTTAATAAAGATAGAGATGAACAAATTAAAAGCCCACCCTCCAATCCCTGAACTCCTGTAATTTTTTTTTTACTGGGACAAATGAATTTTCTCAAATCTTTTAGGAACTATGCCATAAAGAATTTTTTTTTTAAATTATGTAAACTAAAATAACGCCATTTATTGTGCACAACCAGTACCTTCACAGAGTCTTAATACCAAAAGGATTTATTTAAATCATTTTTTATTTTAAAAAAAAATAATTAATCAAAAAAGATTATTTCATGCTAAAACAAAAAAAAGAAAATTCTAATAATTTAGTTAGGGGAAGCATGCAGGGGGAAGATAACTCACACCACTGTACTACAATAGGAAGAGAATCTGTCGAGTGGAAAAAACAATTAGTTTTAGGAAAAATGGGGATTAAAGAAATTGAAACGCATTCATGAAACTGTTGTTTTTTGTTTTTTTTTCACTTTTTTTCTTTTTAATATTAGAAGCAATAAATTAATTTCAGAAAAAAAAATGTAAAAAAAAAAATTGTAATTTTTTTAAATTTTTTTTTTTTTAGTGTAGTCAGTTAAGTGACCTACTTTATAATGGGATTTTCAAGAATAATCTTCAATGTCATAGTTATCTAGCAAACCTGTGAAAACAATTGACATATTAATTCTGTTTTAATAAATAAAAGGAATCGGGAGCCTTGTAAAACAGTGACTAAAGTGTAGAGAGGTTGGGGCACTTATTAATATACATTTTTTTTTTTTTAAACGTACGTATAAATGAAAATGTTTTAGTAGGAAGTGACTAGGAATGTTTTATTTACATAGATGATGCGCTACAAGAGAAACAAGAAAGGAGACATAAGCACACTACCACTAAAAAAAAAACAACCAAAGATAAAAAGTGAGTTCAGCCACAGCAGACACACACACAACCCCCTTGATGGAAACATAGAAGATCTAAGACTTTATTTCATTGGAACACAAAAAAAAAACACCAAAGTGCTTATAAACTAAGATATTTCATGGAAGGATGGTTAAAGTTCTACCAATTACATAATAAATATAAAGCAAATATTTTTATCATGGCAGGGTGGAGGGTGCCATGCTGAACTCACTTTACTGACATGATGCAAACTTTTCTGTAAATATGAGGTTGTAAATAATAATTAAGGTTAATTTTTAGTTTGAAGGATTTGGAAAAAAAAAAGTAAATATTAAGAAAATAAAAGGATGTGTCAAAAAAAAAAAAATAATATGGCTACTTCGTGCAGTGTATAATGGATCAAGCAGTACCTAGATCTACTATTACAGTTATATATTTAGAAAGAGTAGAAAATGATTTATAATAAAAAAAAATGTCCCTATACCAAGCTTAGATCAGTGATTTGGCCTTTTTTTTATTAAATATTTCTTTATATAGGTGATGTCTACAAAAAAAAAATTGCTCTCAGGAAAGTCAAACACCTCGGCTCCTCTACTTTTAAGGAGTAGGATCATTCTGTGGCGCAAGTGATAATAAGAGACTAGATGCTTTAATGACTTTACAAGACTGCAAAGAAACCATTGTTTTTTTTTTTTTAAAAAAAAAGCAGATTCTCTTCACTTAAATTAAAAAAAAATATTAATAAGAGAAGGAAAACTGAACAAAATAATAAAAAAAAAAAAAAATTTAGGAAATAAAAGTTGGCAAGACACTTTTTTTTCCGATGTATTAAAAATTTATATAATGTATACAATACAACATGTGGCTAAATGTGGGCCCTCAGAGCTGCATGTAGTTCATGATCTAGTTTAGCGTGACAGCTCTTATTGAATCAATTATTGTTTTTTTTTCCCCCCAGTCTTTATTCATTAAATCTTGTTCATTGACT
The DNA here is from genome assembly GCA_021962125.1 of Bulinus truncatus. Classification (NCBI taxonomy): domain Eukaryota; kingdom Metazoa; phylum Mollusca; class Gastropoda; family Planorbidae; genus Bulinus; species Bulinus truncatus. The sequence goes on from JAGDYQ010000002.1 coordinate 15,677,557, forward strand.
TAGGTGGAGCTCTTTATGGAATTATTTTCCCTCTAAAAAGAAAAATGGCATGCAGCTTTCATCAATGCCATGCATGGCCATCAAAGTACAACTTGCTTAACGGTGTAATTTTAATAACCTCATTATTTTTTAGTACCGTTACTTGATATGTAAAACCATGAAGTGAATGAAGAGGTAATCTTATTATCCATACACTTCACACACAACCTAATCTAGTTACAGTACTATTCTAGATTCAAACAAAGTTAGTAATGTAATAGGGGATTCTGAATGTGCTATTTGTTAAATACAAATATTTTCCAATGCTTACTATATCTAATAACAGATTACAATCTTGGCTTGTACAGAGTATTTTCAAAATAATTAGAATAATTTGTAAAAATTGATGGCTAAAATCTTTAAGTCGGGAAAAAAGTTTTGTTTTTTTTAATAATTTTTGGAAAACAGAGCCACATACTAGCAATGGTGAGCTCCTGCAAAATTTACTACTTCGGGAAGGCCAGTCATGAGTACAAAGAATCTTAACTGTCATATGGCCAAGACCATAATATCAAGACACAGAACTAGAACAAAGAATATCCTTTGCCCAAGGAGACAATCCAAAGATACATATGTGTGAAAAATATACAGATGATAAAGATATACAGATACAAATAAATATAATGCCATTTTTATAAGAACAGTATATGGAGCACACTGTGCAGGAAAGGAGTTTTTATTTTAAAAGCATCAAACACCACATATTATTATAACAACTTCAAAGTAAATTCGCATCTACAACATCCAGCTACTGTTTGAATCATTTAATGAAAAATAAAATTACTTAAAATTAAATTAGTGTTAATCGTTTCAAGAGATGAAGTAGAATGAACTTAAGTTAAATATGGATAGATATAGGTATATATACATGTATATATAAATACAAATTTCGTCAAGCATATTGAGTAAGATCCCTACTAGTGTCAAGGTTAACAGTGTAAACATAAAAAACACACTGATAGACACACACAAACACACTTGAGTAACATGTGTGATTACAAGCGTTAAGGTTACTAAGATAATAGCTTCACAGACTGGCAAATAATTGTCTCATGCAATCCCTAGTGGTATTTCAAGCAAAGTCTGCTGTCGAGATACTATTTTTATTTTTTGAAATACAAAAAAAAATCCTTTACAAATTTATATGAGTTGGGTAGATACAAAAAAAAAAAGAACATCATTAATTGCATCAACACTGAGGGGGGTATATTTTAAAACTAATCTCTCACAGCAGGATGCTTCAAACTAAACCACGGACAGACTTACATACCTATAATACCTATGGTATTAACAAAACTGAAGGCAACCGCCATCATCATCCTTCAACATAGGAATCAGACTCATCTACACATAGACAGAGACAGAAATAATAACAATGAAGGAAAAAAAATCAATAAACCTGTCTTAGATGAGGAGAATAATAAGTGCGCCCAACCCTTATAAAAAAAATAGTGCGCGCACACACACGCCAATATCTATTTAAAAATCCATTTATTTCCAATAATTAAAAAATAATTAACACATGATTAGTAATTGCATAAAAGAGATAAATTACTGACAGTTAAAATTACAGGAAACTTTTTTCAACTAAAAAAAAAAGGGGAAAGACTGTAAGCCTCTGATTATGATGGAGGACAAGACAGACCACATTTTACACCAGCAAACAACTTCCCTAAATTTCTCTCCCTTTATGATAAGACCTCAGAGCTGAACAGCGAGAGACCAGGAAAATAAGATGATCCAAAAAACAAAGCAAAGTACAAATTAATAAAAAAAGAAAATCTAAGCTTCACTTCTGAACAAAACAACTTTTGTTTTATTCAACAGGAAACCCTGTCCAGATAAGTAGACACTCGACTATTCTGCTATATCACTTAAAGTGAGAACTATTACTTAATTTCTAGCCTCGTCCGTACCAAAAAAAGCTATTGAAAAACTGTACTGCCGGATAAAAAAATTTATAACAACAAATTAATTTTTTTTTAATTATTATCCCTCATTTAAAAAATAAAAATTTCTATTTTTATCAGTCTCATACAGTACAGGGGCCTAATTGCTGCGAGCCATATGAATGAGAGTCTGCTACATAAAAATAAAAATGTACTTTTAAAAAAAAAAGATCTTCAATGTGACATTTTTTCCAATTATTGGTCGATTAAAAAATCTTTTAAATAAGTATCTTTTCCCTGGAATCTAAAGCAAAGAAAACTAAATAATTGACTTACTTTTAAAATAAATATTCAGCAGCAGATGTTAACTTTATTTGGGAAAAAAAAACAACTTTCGTTCTTGAGCAGAAGGGATAAGGAAGAGAGATTATTGAAAATAATAACCAAATATATAAAAGAAAACAAAAATGAACAAAAAAGTATATTACTAAAAGTTTAAAAAAAAAATGGAATATAGATGGTTTTAAGAAAACTTGGAAACAAAAGGAATAAAATGAGAAAAAATAAATTAAAAAAAAAAGTGTACAAGAACAAAATACCATAACTGTCATTATCTCCTGATTAAAAAAACAAAAGGAGAAAAATTATTATTTGAAGAAAAGAAAATGTACGGCTAAAAACACGAACAATGAAATTAAGCAGAGAATAAATAAATTATTAGCAGAGCAATTCCCAACTCTTCATTTTCTTTTTATTAACGCAGAGGTGTCAGAAATTCCTTAAGATATAATTTCTTAACCAAGGTTAAATTTAAGACAGTAAAACCTGTCTATACTGATGTTCGAAGACATAGGAATGTTTCTAAGAGCATCTTATGAACAACAAATCATACCAAGTAAAATTTAAAAAAACATCTGAAGTTGACAACATAAATGGCTACTGAGAGAGAATTACATGGAAATATAAAAAAAAAAAAAAAACATGGACACCTTGATTGGGATGGTCTCTACTTGCCAGCAGCACAAGAAGCGGGGTTGGGTTAAAAAAATTTCAAATAAGAGATCACAAAGAAAATATTTTTTCATTTTAACTCTAACATTTTTGATAAGAAAGTAACATAGAAGCATGAAGAGAAATAATTATTTATAATTTGTAAATAAAATATAACATATTGGGAATTTAAAAAAAAAAAAAAATTGGTTGAGTTCAATTAAGCAAACTGTATGAGATAAAAATGGGCAAAAAAAAAAAAATGAGGAGAAATAAAGGATAAACATTTCTGTGGCAAGCAAACTTTGGGTGGCAAGCAGAGACAATACCAAATACATGAGTCCAAGATATTTAGTTTTCAGTTTAGTAGACTTGGTGAAATTAACAATACAAATCCCCAGCAAGCTGGTTTCACACTTTTAGTTTTTTGGGGTTACATCCTTGAGAGCTAGGAATATACATTTATTAGAAGAAAACTTTTTTTTTAGCATCTCTCAAAAAAAAAAAACAACAAGTTATAGTAAACAAAAACAAAAAAATGTAAAACAAGTGGCCATTTCACTGATCTATGAGCCTGGTATAGGAAAACTGTCAATCTCACCCTGCGGCATAGGGTAGCCAACCATTCCTTGGCCTTGACCATTAAACTGTTGTTGTTGGCCAGGTTGGACCTGGATCCCTGCATATTGGCTCATGGGGATGTTCATGCTCCTAGGATAGTCAAAACAGAAAAAAATGTGGTGCACAAATAAAAAAAATAAGACAATGCATGTAACAAGCAAAACAACATTCTGGTGATATCAATATATATATATATATATATATATATATATAAATTTAGTGGTTTAAAAAAAAAAACTTCTTGAATAAATTTGGTGGGAAAAATTCACCTGATTTTGTCAAAGTAGCACTTACCCATATGCTTGGTAACTTGAGTACCCTGGCCACTGCCCATGTGCAGCAGGAATGTATTGGGTGGCCTGTGCCGGCACGGTGCCCTGGTACGTCGGGGCAGTGGCTGCATATGGAGTTCCCTGGTAGTATCCCATGTTGTAAAATTGGCCATAGGGGGCAGCAGCTGGGGTGGCTGCAATAGGCTGCTGCTGCTGTGATGGTAGCATAACTACTGGAGGCTGTTGTGAAGGCGATAAAACACACAATGATGAATATTTTATAATAATATACAACAAAATTAAATTGACATTTTTTTTATACATGTAATACTAAAAATACAAGGCATAACATTTCTTTTTTTTTTTTTTGGCTTTTTTCCCCCCTCATATTCTTTAAAATAAAGTTGGTTTTTTTTGGACTATCCATTGGTTCTGTATGACTACAACAACAACTACATACACTGCTGGATGTTGACTGTTGACTGGAAGGATTGGAGTCATTGGACTCTTTGCCCCACGAGCATTTGACAGGTTGATCACTGACAGTGGTACCATGGACGGCACAGATCGCCTGTGTGGCAGATTCTTTTGTGCTGAACCTAAAGAGAGAGGGGGAAAAAAGAGACTGCTGAAAACGATCATGTATTGTATAATAAAAAAAAATGTTTAAAAATGTCCAAAAAAAATTATTTTGTATTTTTAAAGTTATGATACATTTATATATGTACCTTATAAAGGCATAACCCTTGTCTTTAAAAACTCTCACTTCCTGAATGGTACCGTAAGGTGCAAACGTTTTTCTCATTAGTTCCTCTGCAATAAAACATAACAATAAACAAATAGTTATTTCACTAAGAACATTGAAAAAAAAATTTGCTTGGTTGGTTTAAAAAAAAACAACATACTAACATTTCTCTATCTCACACTATGTGTGACTAATTTCTATCCCCTGTTTTGTTCAGTAACCATCCTTATTTTTCTGTTAAAATTCACACCAAAAGTATAAGACTAAGCCCTGTAGTTAACTAGAAACTTGTTCTACCATTTTATTGACATTAAATTATTTTTATAACAAAATTTTTTAACCTGTTTCTAAAAACCTAAGTGTGAGAGTGCAAGAGATTGGCAAGGCAAAAAAAATATGGCAACTTGAAAAAAAGGCACCCATCCAAAAACACCAGTAATGTAACAAACTGAACTTCAGAAGAATAAGGGTGAATAACTGAATAACTCAAATTCCAGTAGTCAAAGTTTTATAAAACTGACACTAAAACAGTGTTCATCAATGAAAATTAGAAGTGGAGTTCTACTGAGTGGGTAACTTAAAAGAAAAACAACTACTAAGGATAAGGCATCCTAAGAAAATTTTATAACAAAGACAATACTGGGATTATGGGGCACAAAGAAAAATGTTTTAGTCACTTAGACAATGTGACAAAGCAAAGCAGATTAGATTTTCTTTTTTTTAAATATTTAACATCCACCTTTTGTTTCCCATCTGAACTCACTCAACACGTTCAATTTTCCAAACACTTAGGAAATGGGGGCAAATTTATTTATTTTTTTCTGAGAAAAATTTCTTTTTGATGGGATCAGTAAAGGAAACACTTGTAGATCAATAGAATTAGTTTTTGAAAAACAAGCAAACACATACACCTGATACCCAGGCTTGAATTAAAACCAAGCTTGTAATTGTTCGAACCAGTTAAAGATTATCATACAAATTAAATGTCCACAGATTCCGAGACTACTTGAGTCAATGTCAACACAGTAGCCCATAAATCCTTGCCAGTTAGCCTGAGTACTATTTCAGCAGTGCCCTCTTAACTGTGAGTTCTGTCCCCTTTGTAACCCCATTCCATTAAGCCCAAACAACAACACAAAAAAAAAGAGACTTTGAAAAAACAAAGACCTATGGCCAATTTTAGTGAATGCTCACAATAAAATTTTATCTCGGACACAATAACACTGGCTTCTAACATCACTTTCCTACTACATCTTAGCCACATAATCAAATTGTATTCAAATCCCTAAAGACACACAGCTCCAGAATCATTGATTTTTTTTTTCTTCCTCCCCTGACTCCCAGTGTGTGAGTGTCCTCCCATTTCCTCTAACCTCTGACCCACCCACCCTTAACCTTTGTATTTCATCTTTTAAATGCTCCAGTTACTACCACCATCAGCATTAAACCCCATATATATATATATTTAAAGTCCAGGTGATTTAAAAAAAAGAAATGTGTCTAGCGATCGACTAGAACCTGACTGCTTATGAGAAAAGGTCACAGAGAAATGAACTCAGTTTGATCAGGTTCATAATAACATTAGCAAATATATATAAATAAAAAAAAACAATTGGGTATAATAGCTATGATAAATAATGTTCAACGGTCAAAAACTGACTAGGAATTAAACATCAGTAACGAGAAAACAGAAAAAAAAAAACAAAAAAAAACGGCATAAGCTGAGTAAGAAACATTGGCGCTATTACAATTCTCAAAGTCTCAACCCGGATGAAACAGTGGACGGTCAGAATGGAGAATGAGAAGGAAGAAGAAATAAAAAAAAAAATAGGTTAAACTCAGGAGTTCCACTGGAGATTCAAAAGTGGATAGCACCACTCAGTTACTTGGTCAGTGGGGAATGCTATCTTCAGAAGCTGCCCTGCAGAACAGTGTTATGTTTTTTTCAATGATAAAAAAGAAAAAAAAAAGATAAACTAGGGGAGATAGATTATCAATGAAAATAAGACTCTTCTTAATTCAGAGTACAAAAACAAAGCCTGAACAAGACACTACTGATATAAAAAAGAGCCCCCCCCCCCCTTATCATTAATTTCCTAGGGTGTGAAGCTAAATAATATATGACCTATGGTAGCCAACAGTGGGGGTGTCAGATCTGGCCAATTCAACATTCTCTCCTCTTCTATTCCCATTATTCCTCCCTACCTTTTTAAACAACCCCCCCCCCAAGATGTGTAAGATATATATTTACAAAAGCTCAAGCTGTTGATATAAAATGTATTGTAATGTTAAACATAAACTTATGAACTCGATGCTTAGAAAATAAGAGGTTCTACTCATTTAAATTGCACTTGTGCCTTTATCGGTAAAAAATTAAAAAAGACTTTCACCTGCAATTATTGGAAACCTAAAGTTTCCTTCATTTACAATATTTCATAAAATGAAAAAAAAAAAAAAACCTGTTCACACAATTTCAAGGACATAATTTTTTTTTTTTTTTTTTTTTGTGGAAAGAATATCCTGTTTGTTTGCTGTAAGGAATTTTTGAACTGCTGTAAGATTTGTTGAATTACATACCTGTTAAGCCATTGGTGACTCCACCACAATAGACAGTACAATTGGTTGGGCTGGACTGGCTGAACACTTCATCGTAAACTAAAGGCTTAGCATCTGTGAGGGGGAGAGGGGGAGGCGAGAGATGATAAAAGCATGTGCACAGAACTTAAAAACTAAAAAATGTACTTGCAAGTTAAAGAAAATTCGCTAGAATAACACGTAAAAAAAATATTAAAAAAACAGTCGCACACAACTGTCTAAAAAGAAAAAAGTTTTTAAAAAAAATAAAAAAAAATACTACATACTTAACTTACTTTCTTTCACTACAGGGGCCGGTGGCTTCCTTGTTGCCCAGTTGGTTCTTATTGGCCGTGTACCTAACCACTGATTGTTCATCTGATTTATGGCAGTCTCTGCATCCTGATCAGTGCACATACGAAATATTAATATATATATATATATATATATATATATAAAAATACAGACTTGGGCTTTGGTAACATCAAACATAATTTTGAAAAAAATCCGAACAATGAATGCTAAGATTAACCATAATGTGTCCTTGGTCTGAGCCGTAGGAGAAATTCAACATTTTTATGTAAACTAGCATGAGTCACGATTGACTAAGGAAATACCTCCGCCCCAACAGTCATAAATACAACTAGAAATTTACCTGTTTATTTACATATGAGACAAAGCCATAACCTCTGGATTTCATTGTGGCTGGGTCACGTATGATTTTACAATCTCTGTAAAAATAAAAAGGCAAAAAAAAAAAAATATATATATCTTACAGTTTTTAACCAAAAGATGCACACCTAAGATTCGTAAACTGAAGACTACTATAGTAAATAAAGTGAAATCCCAAAAAGTAGAAAAGAATGCCAAGTTCATTTTTTTTTTTGAAGCATATAAAATAAAGATCTTTTTTTTTTTTTAAAAAAAAGTTAATTAAAAAATATATTGTCTTCTTTTGTTTGGTTGTTAGAGAAAGAAATAGCCATGCCCAATGTTAAATAACATAAAAAAAAAAGTTATTTCAACAATAGATGATGTTTTGTATATATATATATATAAAAGAGATGTGTTTTCAATTTTAATTCTTATGTATCTGTAATAAGTTTACATGAAATAAATAAACAAAAAAAAAATTCCTTCAAAAATAAATAAATGTAACTGTTTAATTTGGACATTAGATGTGTACTTATTTTATCCGATCGTTTTTTTTTTTTGTTGGATCTACAATTATATTAATACAGAAAATGTACGTAGAAAAAAACAACTTGCACAGCTATTTTAAAAAGGCAAAAAGAAAATGATAAATAAAATAATTGACTGTAAGTTTATTGGACAAATAAAAAATAGTAACTACATATTTAATGTGTTTAAAAAAAAATTTGACCAAAGGTATCCTTTGAAAAAAAAAAATGGAAATTGTGAAAAAAATACAGGATCAATTTGACTTCCAAAGGTGAGATACAACTTCACAAGCACAGCTGATGGATCAAATGAAGACAGAATATACATGTGTGAGTTGAAAAGATACATCAATGACAGGAACTTGTTCCAGACAAAATAAAAAGATAGAAAAGGCCTTTGTGTTGATTAAAACTTATTTCTGTGAACTACTAAAATACCCAGTCATGGAAGAGAGGGGGGGGGGGGAATAGAGTGTTCTGTGCATTAAAAATGCATTCCTTACACATATATTTTTCAATTAAGTACAGATCAATGTTGCTGAAAAAATTATTAAAATAGTTGAACAGTTAAACTGTGAATATTATAAATTTACGCGATGTATTCTAGCAAATATCCTATTGTTGTTGTTGCATGTCAGATGCGTGTGATAAGAAAAATTAAAAAAAAAAAATAAAATGCTGCATTTCATTTGTGTCTTTTTAAAAAAATTTAATATGTAATAAAAGAATGTAAAGTATGAAATTTCCAAGAAGCACAAATTAAAAAAAAAACAACTATTAAAAGACTAAAAAAAAAATATTAGCCTGCAAGCTTATATCAATTTGGCATTTTAACCATACAGCTACAATGGGGACTTTAAACCTTACAGAACATTTAGTTTGGTCTTTGCCTGAGAAAAACTTAACATGCTTTCAATACATTCAATCATATATTTGTTTTTTTTTTGTCAACCTCAAAGGATAAAAAAAAACATGCCCACTCTTGAAAAATTACAGAACAATATTTATGTTCAGACATAAATGACAAAGATAATAAAGAATAATAATAAAGAACAAAGCTAAAGATGGGAAGTAAAAATAAATAAATAAATAAAGTACCAGCTTTTGTAAAAACCTAAAGCCAAACAAATACTGAAAAAAAAAAAAATTAATTCTAGAATAAATCTTGAGTAAAAAAAAAAAAATCTTGTTAAAAATTTTAATTTTTTAAAATATTAAGGTAAAGAAGATAAATACAAGTACGATAAAAAAATATAATGCATCTTTTTGTTTGTTTATTTAATGTCAAATAAAATATGCAGGTGGAGATAAAAAAAAAATTAATAAAAAAAATCAAAAAAGAAAAAAAAAAACAGGGAAACAATAGAAAAAGGCATACACTGTACTGCCCCAGTGTCCCAGGGTTTACACGGAATGGGAATCTCTCTATATGAGGCTGGCCATCTGCACAGGTATGAAAATATAAGGGGAGCCGGTTAAATAAGTGACAACAAAAATACAGCACAGAGTGGCAAAGAAATAATATGTTCGTCCCTAAACCTTCTAATACAAAATAAAAATGAAAAGTTTTTTTTTTTAATTCAAACATTACAGTCATTACTAATGTGATATGTATCTTGAAAATACTGTCGAAACAGACTCAGACGCAATAACAAAAAAAAAAAAAATTAATGACATTAAGATCAAAACAAAAAGACTAACAAAGAACATACACACACACATAGTAGATTCAATAAATATTTTACTATCACTAAATCCTCATTCCCTAATAATACAAGAACAACTAGTGAGAAGCTAACTACCAGACAAGGACAGTCTATTTCAACTTTCAAAAGTTCACATTATAAAATAGGGATAGAAATTGAAAAATAATGAGAAGTCTTCAAATCTAAATTGCACGGATTTAATAAGAAACAAAAAGTGACTATTTAAAAAAAAAAATGTTAAGTTATGTAGTTGTTTTTTGTGTGTGTGTGCATGGAAGCTTCATGTAATATAAATAAATTAGACCTAACGAGAAGTATCTGCTAGATAGTAACAAATCTTAGTGAACGAAAAAAGATCAGAAGGCCATTGTGACATAAGAACTTTAAATTAGTTCACAGCCTCCATAAACGCAAAAACAAAAAAAAAACTAAGACCCATGCATATTTTATAAGGATTCAATAGAGTTAATATTATTATGTCACATTTTGTGAAGCTATGAAAATTAAATTAAAACTACCCATAATACAAAGAAGCTTTCTGATTCATATAAACATTACAACATCACACAATTTTTGTTTTATCAGCTAAGATATTATCTCCTTTTTTAAAAAAAATTTCTTTTGTTTTTATTTGATTGAAAAAGGAGAAGAGGGATATCTTTCCCATGATGCTCTGCTGTTTCATCCAAATGATTATTTCCCTGGTGACTTTCCACAAAGCTTGATAATATCCATTGTCCAGCTGAGTATTATGTGATCTCTCCCTGCTCCCCCTTTGCTTTTAGTGTACGGGGGGGACCCACTTTACATGTAGTCATGAGCACCCAACATCGGCCACTGTTAATAGCTTCTACCATCAGTTTGCATTACCCCAGGAAAGTATGGCCGTACATGAATATTTTATCTACTTGGTCAGTCTTGTCTACATTTACAATACATTTTTTTAAGAATAAGAATTAATTTATTATTTGGAGGGTGGTCGGTATCGGCCATTTTTTTTTTTTTTAATTAAAGACAGTTATTAACAGAGAAGGAAGAGGTCACATCTGGGAACCAAACGACAAGAGAAAAGTTATGAGGGAAGTGGAGGATAGAAGAACAGAATATATCAAAAATATAAAGTGATAAGAAAAAAAAAATGAAAGATAAAGCAATACCCATGAGGAAATGAGTTTTTATTCTGTAGTACATTTCCTGCTATGACAAGTTCATTGATTATTTGACTGTGAAGTTGACTCGAAGAAAGTATTGATTTAACGAAACCATCTTTCATGGAGCACAGCAGTTAGAGCTTACAAATAAACCATGTTTCTTTTTTTTTTTTTTACTTAATTATTTTGTTTTTTATTTTGCCATGGAGACATTTTTCACACAAAAAGAGGCATAACTTGTACATTTGAATTATATATAAATGAATGGCCAAACTATTGATCAGGGAGGTCTCCGTGTCCACTATCACTAATCATTCTCTTCATACACGACTTCTAATGGACACCCAGGGAGCTGGGCTGTCCCAGGTGAGCCGTTTTAGATGCTTGTGGTCAAATCATATCTGACAGATTTATATGCATGATGGTTCCAGCCACAGGTTAAAATGATCTCCTGTCACCCAGAGTGTTAGACTTATTTGTTCCCAGGCCTAAAGCTTAAACATACATTTTTATAGAGTCACAGAGTGAGAACAAAATGACCCCCCCCCCCACCACCCCAAAATAAAGATAAAAACTTATCAATTTAAATATTTGTTTCATTTGATTTTTTTTGTTTTATAAATTATCACAGCTATCAAGAAGTTGGGTTTTTTTTCTTGTGATGTACATTGCTTGTGGCAAATATATTTTTTCTTATTATATAGTTGTCTTAATGAAGCGTTGTCTGAACTCAAGGACTCTGCGATGTAAAAATCACATGGTTCTTGGGTGATGCAGACTGCAAGGTCTCAAACAGTGCATGAGTCCGGCCAATTCCATGGCTTTACGGTGGTGAAGAGTTGCTAATTGTGCGATCCTCAATGGTTATCTTTTGTTTATCATAATATTTTTTTGCTTTTTGTTGAAACAAACATTTCCACGGAACAATACAACTTTGCAAGGACACAATTATGTACATACATTGGAATTTTTTCCCCAAATAACTGATGTGGATTCAACAACATAAAAAACAAAAGAAAAAACAGATAAAAGTCCATTATATAAAGAAAAACAGCAAAAAGCCAGGAATAGCTCCTCCATCCCAAGTGCCATCAATATTTTCTGGAGGGATTACTTTGTGCATTGAGGAGGGGAATGTATCAAGTAATACCAGAAAAGTCATCAACTTTCGATACTGCCTCCAGTAAATGGGCTAACGAAAATCTAAAATAATCAATGCACACTTAAGAAAAGATTATATAAGACAAACACCCTGTCTCAATGTCCAAGAATGTAAATTTATGTGCAAAACTTACGAGATCTCGCCATAGGCAGCGAAGGCATCCCTCAATTGGTGCTGTTCAATGTCGGCACTGAGGTCCCCTACAAAAACATGAAAATGTTCTGAAAAGAAAAAAAAGTAATAATTTTTTTTATCAATTAACAGGAATGAAAAGTGCACACCTCCAACACACACACACACCCATAAAAGCCATACTTTATATTGAAACAAACCCTTTTTCAAAAACAAAACAAAACAAAAAAAAGAAAAAAACTACCAGGAAATATTTCTTTGGTACATTTTTAATTCAGTTGGGTATAATGGTTGTGGCCCAACAAAAATCACAACATTAAAATATGCCCAATGCCAGGGAAATCATGAGTGTAACAGGTGTCTATGGTCAATACCTCAACTGAATCTACTGGAAACATGATTGTTTACCAATCTTCTCATAGAATCAAACTGTATCATTATTTTTTTTTCCCCACCAACTCTGGATAAGAAAATTAATTTAACTGGGCTAAGAACAAAAAATGTATAATGAGAAGTTGAAAAATAGAAAGGGAAAGAAATGACTCAGTGACTTAACTTTGATGTCATTCTTCCTATCTGGTCGTTGATAACCTGGAAGATATGTCAATTTTAGTCAGAACATTTCAAATAGACTGGTTTCTCATAACATACATCTATCAGTAGGGAAGGGGTAGGGAGGTTTGCGATTATGGTGGACATAAGGGGGACATTTCTACTGTAAATTAGTTCGGACGAAGCAATTTTTTCAAAAGCCTTAGTCATTCTTCAAATACAAAATCACAATTAAATAACAACACTGTATAAGTGACAGAGTGCCCCGTCTATTAAAGATAGCCAAGTCTATTAAAACCAATGTGTTTTTAACTACAGTAAGGCTGCACAGTTGTATGAAACATCATTTCAGTTGCTAAGAATTGGTCCCAAATTCTTCAAGAGTAATGGTTAATATATTTTACTTTTTTTTTTTTTCTTGTTGTTTATTGCACAGTCTACAAATGTTCCCTTGGCTTGGCCATGTCAAGGCTGTAATGGCTAACGAAGTGAGCAAAATGAGTTAAGGTCTGCAGAGATGTCCTTGGGATTTAAACCCATGACCTGCGCAGCAGAGCCGGCTGCACTAACAAACCTTGCAGGGGAAAAGATATTTTACTGATGTGACCTCTAGTCCATTAATAAATTCTTCATCTAATTATTTCAAATGTAAAAAGAAGTGAAGAGGACAAGTATCCTCCAGTTAAATCCCTTTTCCAAAGATGTCTAATTACAAAATGGGCAGTTCCAAATTGCTAGCATGGCTGCTTTTAGAGATTGGTGCCCCCCCCCACCACCACACCAAACAATCAAGAACAAATGGTCCAAGCAGTTGGAGAAAATGTCATGTCAGCACTTAACATCTTTTTTTTTTTCCAATTAATCATCACTGGCAAAGTTTCAAGTGAAACTGAGGTTTGTTATTGTTGCTTCATTAACAGGTTTGAAATGGTTTTTTTTTTTAGAACTCCACCTCTCCATACTATGACACCAATCTCTAGATCACATGACTAAATGAAAGGTCAATTTGAACTTGTAACCTCTGTCCCACTAATATAAAAAAAAAATCACTGCAAGGAGTTTATGACCTGCAATAATTTATTGATTGATAAGAAAGGGATGAACTATGACCTCTAAAACAATCCTTCTTACATACAAGCCATTTGATGATTGACTTGAGTGTTGTAAGAGTGTAAAATTTCATCTGATAGGGGAAGAGTCTGTTATCAGTGGACATATATGGTCAGCAGCATTTGTAATGCCATCTTGTTGAGATAAAAAATGGTACTTCCATCCTTCAACAAAATATGTCCGCCTGTTCTAGCTGAGTTCACATGTCTGCAACCCCCCAACATGGCCCAGGGATGAAGTGGATCATGGCAAGGGACAGCTATACAACCTGGCATGTTTAGTTGACAGTTGCTGGGATTTGAATGCATAATCCACACAGGGCCCAAAGGCATCACACCTCATCAAGTGTTTTATATTATTTGCTACTAGAGTTTACTCTTTTTCTTATTTTGCTTTCATACCATTAGACCAGTGGTCAGCAAACTTATCAGCCAAAGAGCCAAATAGAACATGACAACAATTAAACAAAAAAATTGTGGGAGCCAAATTTGCTTTATTTAGTAAACTTTTATTACACTAAATTTTATTGCACTAAATAAGTAGTACACCAAAGAAAACTAAATGCCAGAGCCGCACTAAAGAAATCAAAGAGCCACATGCGGCTCCGGAGCCGCACTTTGCCGACCACTGCCATAGATGAATTCTGTCAAAATGTGACAGCTGGAAGACAGACCCCCCCTCCCCCTCCGGGGTGGCTTAGGCTACAAGATGATCAATTATCAGTTAGTGGTCCAATGAAACCTATGCTACAGTTTGAAAAGAAAAGTGGATTTGGAGGGGGGGGGTTAGAAAATCCAGGTAAAATTTATAAACTCAAAGCAGATATTCCCAGAGGCAGAGTCAACCACGAATCAATACCCCCCCCCCCCACTTTCCTGATTTACTGGTGTGTGTGACAGGCCACCTTCCTTCAAATCATTAAGGCAGTCACACACACACAGAGAGTGCTGTTAATCAGAAGGGGTGGGGGGAGGGGAGGGGGGAGAGGCATTGGCCCTAGGTCTAGGAAGATACAAAAAATTCACTGGCTATCTTCCTCTTACATGCAAACCTTCAACTTTTACTCGCCTCCCCCCTCCAATCCATCAGGAAAGCTTTTTTGTTTGTTTTCGCCAACACCCTAAAGCATTTACATGGTTTTTTTTTTTTATTAACTCACATACACACAAGTGTGTGTGTGTGTTGGATGGAGATTGTGTGCTTAAATAAATAAATAAATATGTAATAGAGTATGAAGACTTTTTACCACCATCACTCCCCCCCCCCACAGGTCAGCAGGTCAACTGACAGGTCAATAAAACCAGTAATGTGAAAAAGGAAATAAACAGATGCACACGATTGATTGCCCTGGTTAAAGTCCGGTGTGTAGAGAAGACTGGACTCGTGTGTGTGTGTGTGTGTGTGTTTGTGCGCGAGAGGAATGTGACAAATGTACAAACACAAGTTCTTAATATGTACAGATAGGTAACAACAACATATATGTGTATAAACCCAGGCAAAATAAGAAAATCGTCCACAGAGGATTCCAAATCAATTTTCTTGTTTGTTTGTTTGATTTTAAAAATGGACATTTCGAGCCGATTCTGAAAAATAGTAGATAGAAAACCCGGAGATAAAATAGATTTATTCATTTTATGAACTTGACAAGGAACTGTGGTGTCCCGAAGACTGGGGGGGGGGGGACGGGTGGGAGGATGGTGGACACCCGTCCAAATTAGGCACATTTCGTACAGAAAGACGAAAATGCGAGTTTTCATACAACAGGATTGGGAGGGGGGAGGGAACATAAACAAGTGGATAGGGGGAGAGGGGTGGGGATAACACAATCATAAGGACGTGTGTGCAGGCAGGCGCCGTTATTTTTTTTCTTCTCTTCTCTCCCTTATGTTTTATATTCACTTGTTGATCGCGCCATAAGACCTTCTGCTAACCATTTTTTTTCCCGCCCATTTCAGACGAGTAAAATGGCGGACGTCAAAGGAGAGGAGTTTATGGAAATGTTCTCTTCCCCTCCCCCCCCCCACCCCCATCCACCGGCAGTCCAGAAGCCAAGAAACGAGAAGAAGAATAAAAAAAAAGTCAATGTAAATCCCATAATGATAATGTGATACAAGGGAGTGTTAAGAAACGGGGATGGTCAAATCTATCTTGGACAACACGCAAGCAACAAAATGCCCAATGCTGTTGCGGTGGGAGGAGCTAGGGCTGGGAGGGGGGGAAGAGGAGAGAGACACCAGTATTATAGATCCAGTTTAAATAATAATTTAAAAAAAAAAAAACAATAAAAATTCAAAAGGCAAGGTCATCGCTCCCTTCGTGTCAACTTTTTAAACTGAATAATTTCAATTTCTATCAACACACAAGTTGCAAGGAAATGGAAACAAAAAAAAACAGTTCACCAGTGAAGATTATGTTCATACCTTTTGAGTCTTAGATCAGGGGTGGGCAATCATTTTTGAAACGCGAGCCACATTGGTGGGTTCTAAATTTGACAGAAGGGCCGGACCAACAGCGGACGGACTGATGGAGTGTTCTTCATAAAAGGCAACAACGAGTCGACAGAGCAGAAAAAGTCACATTGCTCATACAAAGTAAAGGACGTACTTATATTGCGGGCCGTTGTCTGCCAATGTCTGGTCCAGATTCTGAACGCGACTGCCCGGCACCGTCAGTGAGGGACCCCGCATCTACTCATTGAATTGTTAACAAACCCACCTACCGCTGTGTAGCGCAGCACACCGTGGAGAAAACATTGAAAACCCTGGATTTGTAGACACTGGCAGTGATCATCATCAGCTATTAGGATAGACCCAGTGGCTTCACACAAAACAATGTGCAAGCTTCAAGTCATATTCTTCAAGACAATGTTGCCCAGCCAATAATCAAAGTAAACATTTGATCACACAACAATGTGCAAGCTTCAAGTCATATTCTTCAAGACAATGTTGCCCAGCCAATAATCAAAGTAAACATTTTATCCGTGTAAGGTCACATGAAAAAATAAATAAAAAAGGAATTTTTTTTTTCATGGCGCCTACACCAGATACGGGGGGTTATCAATCAAACGGGATGGGGAGCTGGAGTTTGGGGTGGGATGTGGGGAAATGGGCCTGCATAGGGGAGGAGGGGGAGGAATCTGGTCAGACACAAGATGGACAAAAGATCAAGATGAAAGGGGTAAGAAGACCGAGGTAGGGAAAAATAAGGACAAGCTCCATCTGCCTTCTTTCTTGGACGGGGTAAGGTGAACGGGAGGGGGGTGGGTATGTGAGGGTGTGTGTGACTGGCAAGGACTGAGCATATTAAGTAGAGGGATCCACTCACTTCATTTCTTTAGGACGTGCTCTCTTCTCAGCACGAGTAAAAGGGGAGGTGAAAGCCGCTAAGCCGGACACCTCCCTCCCATTCTAGCCATCCTATCCCCCCTTTTTTCTTCTTTTCGCCTCTCAGAACGAATGCATCCAGTTAGGTCAGCGTACACTACAACATGGCTTCCGAAAATATTTAAAATGATAACCTGCATTCTTATATTATTTGTGTAAAGAAAGACGTGTATTTTTTCTGTTTTAGAGACACGACAAGCGGATGAAATAATCCAACTGCGTGTGTGCCGTGGACAATAATTTAAAGGCGGCATACAAGGTGGGTGTGCCATAACTGTACGTGTACACTAGGTATATGACTTGAAAAACAAATTTTGTAAATTTATAAGTGGCGTGCCAGATTCTGATGAGCTTTTATATAAAAATAATAAATACAACAAAAAATCATTAATTTTGTTGAAAAAGTTCACCCACCAAAACATTTTTTAGTTTAAAATAATCCATTTGGCTCTTACTGAAGTTAACTTTTACTCCTGTTGTTTACCATTAAAATTCTATTTGCTGTTCTCCATGTTAGATTTTTCAATTATACTGGAGTTTGAATAATTATTTTAAATTTGGTTAATTTTATTCTTAAAAATGTCTTACAAAAAAATCATCACTTTCCGTTGCTAAAAATAAGGACAAATGGGCGAGTAATTTGAAAAAATGTCAAAACACTCTTAAGAAAAGATACAAAACTGTAATCGAGATCGAGCCATTGCATTCACATTCTAGAATGCCAAAAGAGTAGATGACAATTGGTCGCTACATGGGCTTGGCCTCTATGGAAAAATCCAGATTGAAAAGAGTTGCAGCACTCTGGAAAGAAGTAGAGCTATTATGGAGCTTTTTGAATTTCCCAATACTGTCTTTGCGATCAGTGAGCAGAAAAATTGAAACTTTAATTAAAAGGTATGATGTTCATTTGAAAAAACCTGTGGGAGCAGTTTGATAAGTTATTTGATGTCACAAACAAAACTGGTCAATGGTTATGTGCTGAGGACAAAAAACTTTATGAAATACAAATTCAAAGTGGAGGTAAGACGGGATATGCTACAACTAAAATTGCTAGTCAAAGTACAATTCATCCATCAAAACGGAAAATTGTTTGCAAAATTAATGAGGCACAACAACGACAAAGCAGTTTTGAAAGTTCCAGTGATTCAAGTGATAACGAGAATTCTCAAAGTAGCTCTAATGGTGCTGATGCAATGCAGTCATCCACAGAAAGCTTGAATCAAAGCACACATAAGAAACAATCACAGCAATCTACTTCTAGTGCAGTTTCCTTAGTTCAATCTGGGAAACTACCAGTTCGAAGAGCAGCATTAGTAAGCAAAATTTTGCATTAGTCCGGCGTAAAAATAGCAACTCCTTCTCAGTCAGGTGTCTATCGAGCTGTATTTAGAGAAGCAAGTAAACTAAAAGAAACGTTAATAAATACTTTGCGTATTAGCTTATGGAGTTTACATTTTGATGGTAAAATTATTAAGAAATAAGAACATCAAGAAGTTGTATTAAAAAATAAAGCAAAAGAAGTGAGGCAAGCCGTCTTAGTTTTACCTGATGGCAAAGCTGCTACGAATGGATCTGCCATTCAAAAAGTTTTAGATGAATATAACTTATGGTCAGCTATAAAGATGACAGTGTCAGACACTACAAATGTTAATACAGGGTCGAAGTCTGGTGTTGTGGTGAAACTTCAGAAACTGTTTGTTCAACATGGTGAGTCGGCACCAGTCTTTGTAGGTTGTCAGCACCTTATACTTGATCGTGTTCCTAGACACGTGTGTGATGCATTGCTCGGTGATTCAACTGAGTCTCCTAACATAAATTATCCATTTGTAAATAAGATTATGAAATGTTAAAAAAGATTTTGAAAGTAAAACAAAGAAATGTGCTCCAATTTTAGAAAAACAGGAAATAGGTTGGAGAGATGATATGAAATTTTTGATTCATCTAATTTGCGTTTTTAAGCATTTTAAGAATTCTCAACAAATGCCAAAAGTTAATTTTAGCGCACTGCCTGGCCTCAGCAATGCCTGATGGAACTCTCGAGCAATTTTTGCATTGTTGGCTTTCACACTATTGCCTGATGAACGAAAGAACCTTCAGAAATTGTGTGAATTTATCTGTGGACAATGGAGTGATGCTTGGTTTAGTGATCATCACTACAAAGCTGAACAATATGAACTTCTTTTGCATGCTGTTAATGATTATCCAAGGGGTTGCGCTGTCTTCGAATTCATTGGTCTCAAAGTCCACCTCCAATACTCACTCAATGTGTGTGCAGAAAGAGCAATAAAAGTTCTGTAAGATATTATTCCCCTTTGCCACTCGCCAGAGAAACTGAATTTACGTTTTATTTTTAGAAATAGAAGTTTATGAAACAATACTTGAAATTATTAACAAATGTCAATTTTTCTAAAACTTATAAATGTTTGGTGGGTGACATTTTTCAAATTTTTTAATAAACTTGATATGGTTTTGTGTTTCTTCAATAAAAACTCATCTGTTGATGATATGCCATACAAGTGTTGTTCTGAAGTCATATACGTAGTGTACACAGCGTGAATGAAAAATGTCGATGTCCATCTAACAAAAACAAAAAAAAAACCGCGGACACGCGCATCGAATGGTCAAGACCTCGCATGGGACTGTCCAGGTTTTCTAATTATCACCTCACAAGCAATAATACAGATGGTGAAGTAGAAATCCCCAAGGCTAAACGTAGAGCCTTTAGCTCAATCTTTAGAGCCTTTTCAACTAATCTTAGAGCCTTTAGCATGATCTTAATACATCTGAATAGAGATAATGCCTGAAACCAGTCGTTAGGGTTGAGGCAGATAAATGGTGGTGTGGCCCAATACAAACCTACAACATGTGCTCTCATCAACATGATCAAATGACGACATTTGAATAAAAAAAAGGAAGAGGAGGTTGAAAGAAGGTGAGTTATTATCGTAAGTGAGTTTATTGAAATTGTGTGAATGGAAGGGGGCTGTAAGAATTATAGCACTAAGATCGAGTTCCTGCTACTCATATTTATATCGCCCCTCCCCTAATCCAGTTCAACCCCCCCCCATCCCCAGCCAGAGCCTCTAAAGTGCTTTAGGTCAGTACGGTGCTTAACAGTAGCTCAGTCACAGGTCAATATTTTATTGTTACGACTGCAGACAAAAGGACACTCTGGGATTAGGATTTTTGTTTTTCTCTAAAAGTTTAGATTGAAAAAAGGGGGGGGGGGGGGAGAGAGAGAGAGAGAGAGAGAGAGAGAGAGAGAGAGAGAGAGAGAGAGAGAGAGAGAGAGAGAGAGAGAGAGAGAGAGAGAGAGACACACACACACGAGAAAGATTCAGTCACCCCCCCCCCCCCAACCTCTAAATTCCTATGACTGAATCCGTTAAGTGCTAATGCCACCTAGTTCAGTATAGCTTTTAATCGAAATGATCCATTTAACTCTTTTAAAAAAAAAAGGTCTGGTGGCCGCGTACCACTACAAACAAAATATTAGGCCAATGCCGCCCCTCCCCCCACCCCAAACCTAGCAAAAACTGTTTTTCATATGGGGGGAGGGTCTGAATGTGGGTTAAGGGGCGAGGGGAGGAAGGCGGTAAAAGATGAAAAGGGGGAGGGAGGGGGGGAGAGACACAACAGGAGGACACAATTTAATAAATTCGTGCCGTCACCCGCACCTCCCACCCCGCCCGAATCAATTAACGCCAGAGCAAACAAAATAGTGGAGGCAATCACGTATTGGGGGCCCGCGGTGACCCGATGCCAGACTAATTATAAAGCGCTTCAAAGCATCAGAATGCCATTTTGTGTGGTTTGGAAACTGCCCATATTTGTACATCCTTTACTTCTCCACCCCACCCCTCACCCCCACAGCTTTTTTTTTTTTGTTTCAGTCGTTCTAACCCCAGTCCATCCCCCCTCCACCTCATCCCACCCTCCAGGTCCAGACAATTGGACGAGATGGATGACTGGTGATATTTGGTGGGAGGTAGTGGTAGTACAAAGCCGTTTGATGATGCTGTTGTTGTTGTTTGCAAAGGATGAAAGCACCGGAGCTGTAATGTAGGGCGCTGGCTCGAGTGGCGGTGGGTTTATTATGAAACCGTAAAGGGATGGGGGTTGGTGATAATTATTTCTGTTGATCTCAAAAACAACTTGAACCCACTACCCTAATGTTGAAACAGCCTTGATGGCCAGCATTCTAATTCCCACCACCAGTCATCCGTAAGATGGTACAAGTAGACGCACACACACAAAATCATATACATCGTTTTTTTTTCACAGGGCTGTAAAAAAAGTGTAAACTTTAGTCACTTGCTTCCAGTCCCGGAACCACGTTGATGGACATTACCTCCTTAGCAGTAGCCTTAATGGACAATGAGCACGGAGGCATAGTGTCCACCCCCACTCCCTCAAGACTTTTAACGTGCGCGGAGTTTGTTCGAAGTTGGAAAAACGAATGGGCGTCAGGGTGAGAGGGGCAGGGTGAGCGGATGGGCGTCATGCACAACGCCCAAAACTCTTCATATATATATTTATAGATGTGCATGCAGGGAGTATTTTGAGCCCAACTGGTAGGCTACTAGCCTGGCTCAACACAACAATTCCATCATTTATTTAGATCGGAGCCGTTCTTATGGAGGGGGCGAATCAGGTGACCGCCTGCAAGATTGGGGGGGGGGGGCATTTCGAGCAACAATTATCATTAAACGCCCACTTTTGCCATGGGCGGCCCCTGCTTGTGATAAACGCATCCGCCGAGTCCAGGATGCCGACACATCGCCGTGTCTATACAATACAAAAAAAAAAACATGCTTTTGGTCAAACTTAAAACAATACCGATGGCCTTTTCCGAAATGGTCAAGTTGTCGAGTGTGTATCCAAGTGACCACCATAAAAGCCGAGACAGACCAACGGCCAGCTACCTACACAGCTCATATCTGGACAAATGGCACTAGCCAACGTAGACACCATAATAAAAAAAAATAATAAATAAATAGCTTCAGCGTACCAGTCCTAGAAAGTGTCCAGAATTGATTGGTAAAATTTACAAATGGTCGTCCCAAACCCCCCTTCCACCCCACCCCACTCCATTTCCTCCACCAGACAATCACAAAGTTGCATGAATCTCTACTTACTGCTAGTGTCCTGTTTAGGTGCCGTACTTGGAGAAGCTGCCCAATTCACCTTCATCTCCTGATTCAACGAGAAGGAGAAAAAAAAAGGAGAAAACATTAAAAAATGTGCTTTGCATGATATAAATTAATCAGAATTTATATCAAGTTCAATTTAATTATATGAGCACTGCCGTGTTTTCACTAATGCTGAAATATCTTTTTTTTAAAAAAAATTTATAAATTCAGCAATGCATAATCAAATAAATGCTCTCTAACATAATACCGTTTTTTTTTTTTTTGTTTTTTTTTTTGTTTTTGTTTTTCATTTAAAAACATGGTTAATAAAATGGACAAATTCAATAACCTCGGAAATACATTGAAGCTAAATAGAATTGAACAAAGCATAAATCTCTCAATTGTGCCGTTTCTCTCTATTCCCTATGCTCAGGGGAAGGCAGGCTTGAAACACACACACACACACACACACACACACACACACACACAAAGGATCAAAAAGATAAAATGTGAAAACTTGAATCACACAACGTAGTATTCTATTGCGAAACAAATCAACTCAAGAGCAAGTAGGTCACAGGTAGGCAGTGGGTGGTGGTCCATCTGATAGGTCCACGTGTATTGAGTGAAGTATGGTGTGCTTACGTTGTACAGGTTGGTAATAATAATAATAATAAATAAAGAAATTACGTTATGTGGACTTCAGCGGGATAAATCATCCATCTTGACCCATACATAAATCTCCCTCCGCCCTCCCCATCCCTTTATCCCAATGAAACAAAATGTGATAGAGAGAGAAGAGTAAAATATTATGAGGTAAGGGTGGAATGAAGAAAAGATTAGGGATTTGAGGAAAGGGGAGGGGGGAGAGAGACATACATCCAGGGTTGAATTCAACCAAAAGATATTCACATTTCACAAAGGACGAGTAATGTGTTAGAAATAGGAATGTACTAGTTGTACTCTGCAAAAACTTTTGCATAGAGTTATATTCCCTTAGGTTTGATCTGTAGGCTAGGTTATTTTTGGTTTCGGACAGATCCGATTTTTTTACAATTTAAAGATGCAATATGTTGTAGAAAAAAAAATTTAATGGAATTATTTCACATTTTGGCCTTTGGGTTTCATGTTTAAAAACCTCAGAAACAATTCAAAACAGTAGATTTAAAAAAAAAAAAAAAATTATCGAATCAAGACGCGGGCAAGACGCCATTTTAAATTCTTGTTTTCCGCTTTCGATTTAACGCAGAACCCAGACCGCTATTATTATATAAGAAAATTACTTGGATGCCAGTCTTTTATAAACGTCTTCAAAATAACATCCCCCGTGACATTATTGGTCAAAGATGACAAAAACTACTGTCATTTTGAAAAGGCCCGTGTGGTGGTGGTGATGAACCTGTGTTAACTGAACTAAGCGATTAAATAAGGCACAAAGCCTGCCGGACCTGAGCGTTTGACTGGAGAAATGGGGGGAGGGGGGGAGAGAGAGCGTCCACGGCGCGGGTCAACAATGATCAGTGGATCAGTAAATAGCAGGGTCCGGCCTAAGTGCTGGAACACCATAATCGACCACTGAAGAAAGATCAAGAGGTGGAAGGGTGGGACGTTTTTTTTTTTAGGGGGAAGGGGTGGGTGGAGGGAGGGGCGGGTCCAAGAATGAGAGAATTAACCAGAGATAATTGTTCAGGGCCCAATGGGGTACCTTTTTATACCAATGGGGTACCTTTTTATACCTCTGTCAAGCAGGTGAATCAAGCAGGCATGTATTTCTAAGACAGTTTGGCGGCAGCTAACGGGGAAGGGCGCGGTGGGGAAGGAGAGAAAGAGAATGAAAAGGGTAGATTTGAATTATTCAGACTTGAACATAATTACTGTGCAATTTTGACTAAGGTGAGTAGCTTATCTACAAAGATATTGAATAGCATGCAAGACAAGAGCGAGTACATAAAAATGAGGATATTATATCTGGAGAAAATAAGCGCAACATCTTTGCAACATCGCCGATGTTATAAGACGTGAGCAAATGCCATATTAGGAAAACAAACACAGTACAAAAATTGGAGGCTGGTGGGGGGCTAGAAAAAAAAACAACAACATCGTATTCCTTCAAATGGCACCCACAGTTCGGCGGAAGTTATTCCAATAACGACCGTGTCATATATGTCAAATCAAATGGGGAAAGGAGCCCATTACGCCTACATTAAGTTGGCGCTCCTGGAAGTCAGGCACGAGGCTTAACTTAATGGCATGGCCAGAATTCAATCCCCAGGCGTGAGAAATACTCACGCACATATTATGTCACTATTTAACATTCAAAGGCTGAAAAAAAAAATTAAAGGAAGCACAGCCTCAGCCACCCACCCCACCCCTCAACGCACGACCGCCGCTCACCCACAGCTTCACCCCCCCCCCACACACACACACCAATCCCACCCTACCCAACTGACACAACCACACATTCAACAATGTCCAAATGTTCTCTTTTCTCATTGATTTCCCCATTTCCGGGCGAGCAGGCAAACCGTGCTAACAAGTCCAGATGCCTTTCCTTATTGTGACCGAATTTAACATAAGACTGAGCTCACAGACACGAACCGAGATAAAATGAACAGGGAATGAGGGGAGGGGGTGGTGGAGAGGGGGGAGGTAAAAAAAATAATAATTACACGCAACATAAACTTATATCAAACTATATGCAACACATATACAATCTTGCTGAGCGCAAACTGCGTGTACGTATATTAATATTCATACACACGTAAGTGAGATGCATACACATATCTACTAAAAAAACAACAACTATAAAACGTCATACGTTCTGTGAAGCACACACAATCAAATCAAATGATGGTCAGATGTGAATCTCAACTGTATCATATGGGGTGCGCGTGCAACATTGCGCACTGATAAAGTCATCGGAGATTCCCTCAGGTGGTCCAAAAAAAAAAACTAAATGAGATGATAGCGTTTATCTGTGCGCGACCATGGGCGACCGAGATGAATAGAACTGCCGCATCGCAAGTGGGGATATCCCAGTGATTTGCTGAAATTTCTATTATCTCAGTGCTGCACGTGCTGGCGAAGGGTGCACAGCTGATCCGTTCAAACATACCCCTTCTTTACCTGACGCTGCACATAGCCCGGGGAAGGATTACAGTGGATTATTAATGTCTCAGAGGGAAGGAGCTTTGGTAGCGCCCACATACTACAGCAATGCACATTGTTGGGTGACCCCCCCCCCCAAATTTTATCAATTATTTATTTTAAAATTTAAACAAATAATGAATTAAGATGAAAAGGAAA
Organism: Bulinus truncatus; assembly: GCA_021962125.1. Taxonomy (NCBI): domain Eukaryota; kingdom Metazoa; phylum Mollusca; class Gastropoda; family Planorbidae; genus Bulinus; species Bulinus truncatus. The sequence continues at coordinate 15,703,502 of JAGDYQ010000002.1, forward strand.
TCTAGCCGATGGTTAACAAGTAGCAAAAAAACAATACTCCACGCGACTTTTATGCAATATGTGCACATTCTAAGTTTAGTGCATACTATGTATGCACTGTTTATGTAACCATATTAAGTTCAATGGTTGGGGGGGGGCGGGGGGGCACTTAAGACACTCTCTAGGAACTGAAACCCTAACCCCATTTTTTTTTAGACTTGCTGATTCCCCGTGGGTCCGGTCCGGTCCCAGTGATAGATCTGTTCACTGAAAGAATTTATTTTACAAAAGTGATTTCTTTAAAATAAAACTTGGCCCTGCTCAGGTGATTCATGATCTTCAACCCACCCCCCACCCCACCCCCTCTTCTTCACGCGTCCTGCCACAATCCAAGAAATGAAATAAATTAAAAAAAAAAGTTTAAACCCCACTCCACCGAACGGTTAGCCGCCATTTAATTTCACTATACTATAATATCATACAAATTAATGATCAAAGTAATATCCAGTAACTGTATCACCAACACTGTGTGTGTGTGTGTGTGTGTGTGTATGTGTAGACTTACTGCACAGATGGCAGCAGCGACACAGCAGTGACGCAAAAAGATCAATGCGAACGCCAACCAACGATGAGCGCATAATGAAGCTACTAAAGGGGCTGCCGTTATTTAACGTTATGTATTCCCAACCAGAAGGCCAATTTGAAATTCACCGAACGACCTACATCGCCAGTCACATGACATAGGTGCACTTGGCACACACCGGACTGGGTAAACAATACTCAGAGAAAAAAAAAGTTTTATTATATATATTTTTTTTTCTAAATAATAAAAATGGTAATACAAGTATTTTCCAATAACAGATAAGAAATAAAGGGGGTGGGGGGGGGGAGATCCACATATGGAGATAGAGTGTGTTTGCTTATTTCCCGCGCACAGGCAGAAGTATGTTCCTTTAGCTGATCGATGCCGAGCTAATATTACACCACCAGCCAGCCTTCGAGATGATGTACTCAAAAAGTAAACATGGCGTTTTGATTTCTTAGAATGAATTGGGGGTAAAAAAAAAAATGGAGGCAGCGAGAAAACTGAAGAATCTTTTTTTTTTCATTTTATTTTTTTTAAACACATTTTAATGTGCAATCTGTAAGCTGAATTGGCCTCCAATAATCAACAGATTCAGTCATTATATACAGATAGATAGATTTTTTAAATGTAACCAAACGAAATATCGAACACTTAGCTTACATTAAGAGAAAAAACAAACCTTCCCGTTCAATGCTCACCTTAACCGTGTGCAACCAGTCCAAGTAACGCACTGCTAGACAAACAAAAGTGTTTCAATAACAATCAAGCCGATATCAGACATTCAAAAGGTCACACTGTGACCCCAATTCCTGCTCAGTTATGCCACTTTCTCAAAAAGTTTTAAAACAACACGCAACATAAACAATATGAGAGCCATTCAACCCTTTCACTTCAGAAAAAAAAAAAGAAAGAAAAAAGCTGCTGCTATCGATCTCACAACCCACCTACCCCCCTTCCCATATGTTTCCCTTTCATCCTCCCCAATCAAAGTATGTGTATGTGGGGAGAGAGAAGTGGGGAAACCAGTGGTTGCCAGACATTTAATGAAAACCGCCCAAACTCAATAAGAAACCCGCCAAATTAGTAAAATTGAAACGCAATGTCAAAATTTACTTTTTAATAGTATATATTATTTTTTTCATTTTATAATATTTACATTATATGACAACGCACATACCGACTAAATCCCGCCAGTGAGCTAAAACTCCCGCCGGTACCCGAAAAAACACCGCCTAAACTGGCGGAAAACCCGCCAATCTGGCAACACTGGGCCGAAGCCTTCCATAGTGCCAACAATAAACTTTCAACTTGAAGCTTGTCACAGTGTTCTCTATATGTATTACATGAGGTTTTCTTTTTCAAGAAAGTCATTTCAACAAATGTCCTAATTATCAAATGCACCCAAAGACCCGGGGGAGGGGTGTCTCATTGATAAGTTTCCTGACAGTGTCTGGAGTCAGCAGTAAAAAAAAAAGTTAACAGACATTGTCGCTAATAAACACATTCACATTAGTGACAAGAGGAGAAAGAAAGAAAGAAAGAAAGAATACGTTCCATGACTCCACCAACGGTCAAGAAGCTGTGCGGTCACTTGCCCTACTAAAAGAGGATTGATTACAATGAGTGACCACCGAGTAGAAATGACCAACCTCCGGAAGTAATAGCCTTAAGCGACAGCAGCCATCATGAATCTTTTCTGTCTGGGTTCACGTTAGTGACCTGCGAAACGACCAACCAATGCTCTCTAGCCCCCCCCACACACACACACGTTTCCCTTTTCTCTTTTTACCCACTCCGCCCCCCCCCCACCTCATTGACCGATCCAAGTTCAGTATCAAAGGACGCAACCACACACACTGGAATTAGTTCATTACTTCAGTTCATCTCGGCCGTTGAGATAGCTTATAGTTTAACTAAACAAACATAAGTATTATGACCACAACACGGTCACTGAGGCCCAGATACAGCTGCCTCGCACGATGCCAGCGGTCCCTAACTGAACAGTCCTCTCGGTAACTCAAATGACAGGCTTACCCACACCTCCCCAGATGCCATTGTTTTTTTTTTTAGCACCATCTACCAAAATGAGCATCATTTTTTTTTTTGAAAATCACTGCACTTTGGCTGCTGGAGATGAGAACAGTCGGGATGGGGGTGGGGGTCTGATTCACACCCACAGTTTTGATCCGGAAACAAAAAAAAAAAATCTTTAAAGCCTGTAACGAAAAGATAACGTTGGGGTAGATGGGATGGGTTGTAAGAGCCTTAGTATATTCGTGTCTGGAAGGGGGGAGGGATGTTGGGGAGACACAGACAATACAAAAAAAAAGTGAATATACAGAAGAAGAAAACAAATGACCTAGTGAACAGCGAACATATATATTCAAGAGTTCATTACAGATTCCTTTTTTTTTTTAAAGTGTGTGCGAATTCATGAGTGTTGTGGGTGTGGTGGTCGAATGTTGTGCGTGTCTGTGTGTGAGGGGTACGGATGGAGAGAATATAAATAATGAAGTAAAATTTAAATCCCAAACAAATAACAAAAAAAAACAGCATCGAATTGTTTCTGTATGGGCGCTGATAGACATTTTACCACATTAGAGAGAGAGATGTCAAACAAGCCAGAGAGGGTCATATGCAGTACAAAAAAATTCACATTGTCAATACTGAAGAAACGTCAAATGGTTGGGGGGGGGGGGCGGAATTTCATAAACAATCGCTGCAGGTGGAGCCCACGGTAAATAGAAATATTTAAAAAAAAAATGCCAATGATCGAGGACGACGACACATCAACGTTCAAACTTTAGGGACAGGTGGTAGTAAGTTCTAAATGTGTAGGCTGTCAACTTCACTGCGTCATGGTGTCACAACCTGTTCTGGACACACAACGCGTCTGTGGGCTCTGATCTTTGCCCCCCCCCATACACACACACACACTATAATAAAATGGGTAGTACATTAAAAAGTACAAATCTGCCGCTAAAACAGAAATAAGACAAACGCCGGACTTTTAAAGTGACCACTGAAATTTAAAAATAAAAAAAAACCCACCTATGTCAAGTTATCAACACTGACGGTGAGACGCCCGGGGGAGAGGGGGTGGTGTGAGTTTGTGTTAGACGTGTGCCAGAACCTAACACCCCCTCGGTTTTAACTCAATATAACTTAACGATTGCCTTTTGTGGTGTGCCCCAAAAAAATAAATCATGCGCGAATTTCTTTTTTTCTCACTCCACCTCATAGGTAACGATTGTGGGGGGGGGGGGGGGTGCCAGGTCTACTGACAACGTTGGTTCACTATACAGTGGGTGCTGAAGACATAAATAACCCGTGAGCTATATACGGTGTGGTGCTGGCGAATGTGGTTGTTTTTATGTGGTCACAAAGAACAAAAAGAAACAGATGAACACCAAATACACGCCCCTCGAGGTTGGGCCAAAGAGTTTTATAGAAGCGAAAATGAAACAGATTAAAAAAAAAAAGTAATGGCAGCAGAGGAAAAAAAAATGTCCAATCTTTTTATCTGTTTCAAAACACACACACACACACACCAACTATTCATCAACATAATTGTCAAGTATCGACCGGCTCGATTAACGATGGATTAGTTCCAAAATATATCCCGACATTCATCTGTGTGAGTTTATCACCACAGCGGAGCGAAACAAAAAAAAAAAAGATGCCGTCAGAAGGGGGTCGCGGCAGGGGATGGGACACCGCGAGAAAAGGGAGGGGGGAAAAACAGCTTTTAAAAAAAAAATAAAATAAAAAGAGGGGGTGAGGGGGGAAATGAAATATGTTCAAACTCGATCAATTGATCTTTTTTTTTCTTTTTGTGCTCAGTTCGACGGGACAATCGATCGGCTGGATGATCGCGTCAGTTTAAACGTGTATAACACTGACTAGTGCTGTGGGGCGAGATTTCCAAAGACCCGTGACATGTCGCATGAAGACAATTGAAACTTTTTTACACATTTATTTCGCCAGTATTTTTTTTTTATATCTATTTTTTTTTTTTTTGCATGAAGTTCCTGGGCGAAGCAAGTTCAAGAGGATTGTTCCCCCATCCAAATTAATTGCGGATTCATTAATTGCGTCTCCCAGATTTCAATTCTTTGAAGAAGAGAAAATAAACTTTTTAAAAAAATTTCCACCTAAAGAAACGAGAGGTCTTCGAGACATGGAAGACGTCTGCGTGGAATGTCAGGATATTCACAACACCATAACGCCCTTACGTGGTCTTGAAATGGGACAAAACGTCTGGCTGTCTGGAGGTTGTCAATTCAAAAGACAATGAAATCTGTGCGAATACATTTCACGACAGTCACTTTTAAGGAAATAGACTGGGACTGTGAAATAGAATGGTAGGGCTGACTAAGGAAGAAGATGTGTATATTAAGATAGGTCTATTGCAATAGCCTCACACACTGGCAACTGGCCGCACACACTGGCAACTGGCCTCACACACTGGCAACTGGCCTCGCACACAAATCATACACTTTCACTGGGGTAATTGACCAACGTCAGTTGTTATTTATTTACTTTCATTCTGCCTGTGTGGACAAGTGTGCAGAGTTTGACATGAGAAGTGAAGAACAAGACAACTCGAACAATTCCATCAGATGTTCTTGATTGCGAGACTCCGGCTGAGAGGGGGTGGGAAGGGGGGAGTTCGGCCGCTCGCATCCGCCCATTGATTACAGGGAGTCATCTGATCAGATTGTGAGCCGGGGCCAAATTCAATTAGAGCACTTGCAAACACACACACACGCACGCACACGCTGCTCAGACGCACAAAAACACAAACACGGCGACAACCCAAACAGGAGCAGGGGCGGGGTGGGTGTGATTGGGGCGCGAGGAGGAGTTTGATAGATAAAAGGTCAGCGGCGGTGGAAGGAATATCTGGGCCTTCATCGTGACAATATGCCACGTATTTGCCCAAACGTCATCCCCAGGTGAAGTGTTGCGATGCAGCAGGGCGCTTGACGTGCTGGGAAACATGGGAAATGAGTTACACTGGCTGACGAGTGTATGCACACTCGTGAATTGAAGGGGAGGGGGTGACAGGGGTGTACCATTGGGCATAACAATATGTTTAACGTACCACTTGAAATCAGCTATAAAAAATAAAAACGTTAGAGCCAACGTTGAAGATAAATTTAAAAAAAAAAAGGATTTTTTTATAAAATACAGCAAGTGTTAGTTTGCTTTTTGTTCAAATGCTAATTTGCCATCAGAAACATTTTATGTGAGTCAGAGAGTAGAGTGTGTTAAGGAAAAATATTTCGGGGTCGGAGTGGAGAGTATGATACAAGCATGTCCACAAGTAGTGCGGGCTTAGTTGCAGAAAACTGGAGCACGGCGACCCAAACACGAACCATTACGGAGTATTGACGATGTCGCAACCGATTTCACCAGGGGCAGACCCGGGTGTCACGTGCGAATAGACGTAATCAGAACAATCGCTCCGTTAGTGATCTCCCCCCCCCCCCACCCCCACCCCATAACCGGTCTAAACCCAGCCGGGATTATCAAGCCGCGTCATTATGTTGAGGGGGGGGCGCCCCTTTCCAACGCCTCAAACAGACACACCCATTTCTCACCCCTCCCCCACATCTTCGACTCAAATTAACGCGGCGCGCATACGTCTCTGTGTGTGTGTGCTCTCCACTGGCCATCCAAATACACAGTCTGCCATTGACCCGAAAGAGCGGTCCCTCCGCCGGCTAAATAAATTTAACAGACAGAATAAATCCTGTTGGCACCGTAACGTCATCACCTGACTGGAGTGGGGAGGGAGTCTGTCGGAAGAAAAACAAGATAGCTGACGCTGAACGGAACTTCCCCTAGTTCAATATGATTAGATAGATAGATTTAGATACGCACTATTGTATATCTAGATACGCACTATTATATATCAAGCCACTGTATGGAATGTCTCTAATTTTAAAGTGACTGAGCAAAATGACAATATATACTTAAACAGAAAATCCAGAAGCTGTAGGCAGCTAGAAGCTGTCGGTCGAGAAGGCCAGTCAAGCAGAAGTAGTAGGGCGAGTAAGCCAGACCATCCGAAGCTGTCCGTCTAGTATGCCCGTCCACCTTTTCACCCTCTAACCATTCAAGACACTGCCCCCCCCCCTTTTCCCCCCTTACCCGGCACACCATTCCTGACGCAAGATGGTCACCACCACCCCAAATGACATGACAGAACATAAACGTCTGACAGAAAGAGGGAGACGGGGTGGGGTGGGGGTGCGGGGAGATACACAATCACGAACCGAAGAGGGGATAACGTTATCGCTGATAATCAAATCTCACACGACGAACCAAACACCCAGGGCCAGTCAGCGGAAGGGTGGAAATTATATTGATACTTTCTGTCCAATGGGGGGAAAGTGGGGGTGGGGGTGGGGTGAAGGGGGGGTCACAAGCATATCTGGCTCTCGCCCCCCTTCCCATCCTCAACACTTCTTAGCCCATTACATAAACATGCATTAGACTCTATTCAGTTCATCATTTGAAAACGCTCCCTACAGCTTAAAAAAATTAAAGGATTTATAGTCGTGGACGTCGACTACTGACATCGAGGGTGGTGGAATGGGGCGAGTAAAGGAGAGGTGGTGGGGGAATTATCAAGCTACAGGAGGAGATGTGTAGTATATATAAAAAAAAAGATTTCACTGAAACAGGGGGGGGGGGGGGGGGTCGTGACCGGGAACGTTTTACACCATCGATCTATGCAGCAGCACACAAGACATGTCCGTAAAGAGGGCAGCAGCGGCATCTTGATCTGACTTTACCCCACCCCCGGCCAGTCTGAGGTTATTTCTACTGTCTCCATCAGGCTCTCTCTCTCTCTCTCTCTCTCTCTCTCTCTCTCTCTCCAGAGGGGGAAAATTCGGAGTATAAGGCGGAAAGGTTCACCAGTGAAACGGATAAAAATTCTGATGTACGGTGAATAAAATAAATAAGAGGGAAATGTTTGGAAATGGGTGTACATCTGAATGTATTCCCTCTTAAATAATGCGTACAACTTTTTTTATTTTGTTAGAGAAACACAAAACTGTGTGTGGGGTTATGGTTAGGTAGTTATCGTGTGCCTGTGTGTGTTTGTATGTGTGCAATGAGTATGTGGATTGCGCCCATATATATATATATGTGTGTGTGTGTGTGTGTGTGCGCCCATCTCCCCCCCCCCACTGTGAAGGCATCAGACAACAGGAGATCTTCTGGAGGAGTCGGTCCGAGATATCCAGGGCCGTGGCACTGATGAGTATTTACCGCTCGCCGGCTCCAACACGTGACTCGAGAAATCCAGCTCAAAAGTGAGCAAATCAGTTAAAGGGATTAGTTGGGTTGGGTGGGATGAAGGAAGGAAGGAAGGAAGGATGTAATGGACAGGACTGACCACAGTGAGTGGTGCTATATCTGGTAGGGTAGAACTGATTTTGGTCAAGTGACGGCATGGGCATGGTCTAATCGCCACCAAAGGACGAAGAACTGATAGTACATGATTCTCTTTTTTTTTTAATCCAACACTCCGACAAAAAAAAACAAGTATCGGAAAGGCCGAGCCTCCTCTAATTACTATTCTCTCAGAATTCAACTGTCTGTCAAGTAGCCACGCCCACAAACGCAGGCACTGACACATACAAACATGTGCTTGAGTTTGTGAGCAAAGATCATCTTTTCGACGGTTCCATTTCGCGACAGACCGTTCAGACAGATTTTTTTTTTTACAATTATTTTTTTTCATGCACAAAAAAAAGATCAGCGTACCAGTAGACGGTCCGAAAATACAGATGGATAAATCTTTCGGCCCAGTTATTTCAGTGATTGAAAACTTGATCGGCCCACTTGTACTGTCCATAATACACGCCCCCCCCCCCTTCCTTTCACCCCACAATTCACTTCTTCATCGCCATGCTCTTCCCTGCACGTTTTAACAAACTAACAAACAACAACAACACACACACACACTCACACAGTTTTCTCATCTTTATTTAAACGTAGATCGGTGGGAAGTTGCAAAGCTCTATGGTTATCTTGTCGGACACTGGACGACAAGAGAGCCCGGTTTTTGTCTTCTCCGTGCACTTAAAAGGCAGCTGTAGACCGACAGGTTAATGGACATGACATTGGCCATGACAGTGTACGGATCAAGTGGTTGGCTACAACCCCCCCCCCCCCAATCCAGCTGCCAGATAATTCGTAATGTGGGGTGGACCCAGGAAGTTTGTTTTTTTTTGGCGCGCCTGGAGTCTTTCTTAAAGTGTTTAACCGTTACTCCATTAGGGAAATCAACTGATCTGTACGGGATAACTCGAAACTCACAAATTATCTCGGGAGGGTTTCTTTCGCTTGGCGCTTATGACACAAACATGTGCATGGCTACATTTACTACGCCGCAGTGTTAGTATACCTCGAAATGGACAAAATTATCTCGGGAGAATTCGGCGCTATTTCTAAACCTATATGGTTACATAGGTAAGTGCACTACAACTAAAAAAAACGAACTTTATGTGACTCATAACGTGCGTACTTCGACCGGCTTTTGGTTGGATCCTCTAAAATGGTAAAACTATCAAAATGTGGCGGTCCCTTGTGGCTCGCTGTAACTAAGTATCTGAAAGTGAATTGCACCGAAAAAGGCACAAAGCAGAGTAATAAGTGTTTAGTTATTTGGCAAGCTTTACCTCAATAAATAAATACATTTTAAAAAATACAGGAAATGATTCAAGCGAATCAAACATACACAGTGCTCTTATGTGAAATAAAACAGGAGGGGGGGGGGGGGAGAAAAGGAAAAAGGGCTGTGACAAAGAAAAGAAACTGAAGCAGTGAAGACGGTCCAATCAACAACTGATAACTCTCTCTGGCTCTTTAACAAAAGGGGAAATTAATTACAGCGCTAATACTCAGATGTGGGGAGAAATCCTTCCTTTAATCAAGCCGTATTGTCCAGCACGCCTCTCTCATCCTCACCGCACTCAACCAAAAAAATATGGCGCACGTATAATAAATCCCAAAATGTTAACGTGGAGAAGTTTATCAGAGTAGAGTGTCGACGTGTATACAGACATTACAGTTGGGAAAATAAAAAACCGTTTCTGAATTAAAAAAAAAAAAAAAAAAAAAAAAAACACAGAACTGGCGTATCCGGAATCCGTCAAACCCAAAACCACAAAATTCAGAGTTAAAGAAGCCATTTCAAATATGCTGCCAAATCGACCCTTTCCCGCCCGAATCGCGTCCCCGCCACCATCATCCGGATTCAACCCACAAAGCCCAGGTTCGCATTTCATTGTATTTTTACATATTTATTTTTTTTAGGTGCTGCTGTTGTTATTGTCATGGCAACATTCAAAGGACCCACTCAATCAACGAGACAGATAGGAGTTAACATTTTAGCCAAGTCGCTGTTTCCGGGCATGCTTTTTTGAGTCACATGGTTGATCCCTGTACTAAGCAATCGTTGAAGGTTGTTCAAGTCACAGAGAGCTGTTCCCTGTACTAAGTAATCAAGCTGAAAATTGTTTTTAATTCAATGGCCGAGCTGTCTATTAATAGAAACACCGTTGGACTGTGTGTGAGAGAAAGACATGAGATCACTAGGTTGGGAAAATGACCTCGGGATAACAGGGATATTTCAGTTTGGGATAAACCGTTTGCGAGATGAGCGTTCGGCAATCAAAAGTGTACGAGAGGAGTGGGGGGTGGGGGGGGGGGTGGGGAGAGACAACAGCTTAAAGAAGCTCCATGACATCTCCCCGCACAATACGTGAAGCTGCAACAGGCCAACTAGAATTTTAAACGACGTTTCATTTCTTTTCAATCTGAATTCTCGAGTGATGTAGTGGTCATTTGATTTCCCCAGTACAGATGGAGACTTCCGAGGAAGACAGATTCGTGAATATACATTTAAAAAATAGAAAAATTCCGGGGGTAGGGGAGGGAGAGGGAACCGCCGCGAAGTGAAATGACCAGTCAAACTTATTTGTCAGTCTTCAGCATTGTAGGCTTTTTTCCCCCCATTTTTTTTTATAAATATTTCTCCTTTGAGATCGAAGTAAGGGTAAATCAAAGGATTAACCACATTTCAATATGTCCCCAATCTCTCAAACCCCCCTCCCTCCCAATCTATCCGCCCGACCCTCACGTTTAAAAAAAAACAAAAAAGACATCTGTGACAGCCATCTCAGAATACAGGACAAGTAGGGAGGAAGGAAGGAGGTATTAAATCATTTCAACATTTTTTTAAACGCCCCCCCTCCTCTTTTGTTTCTGTACATTTCTCTTCCTGTGAGTTATCGATCGGGACACAGGGCCGGGGGGGGGGGGGCGGGCGCGAAACATGGGACAACACTGGAGTTCCGGGCGTCTACTCCAAGGCTCCAGCGATCCGTCTGAAGGACTCCTCCATGCGTTGGAGATTCATCAGAGAAGGCCCACAACTCTGTACAAGCAGCGTTTACTCTCACCAATAACTTGCGCACGGTTTTTTTTTAAATATTTCCTCATCCGGTGCCTTATATCAGACGACCAACGTCGTCACAGTGGTTTTTGTTTATGTCTCCAACACGCTACAAATAACAACTCACCAATTATCTAACCTCATCGCAAAAATTTCCAAGTGTTGTTTGCATTGTGCTTTTAATACTATACATAAAAGGTTAAATTCGGGCAGTCTACGTAGTTCCACGAGACAAGTTATAGCAAGCATTTGGACTCAACAGCATAATGGACTCGACAGCACATTTGACTCAACAGCATAATGGGCCCAACAGATTTTGGGCTAAACAGCATATTGGACAGCTGTTCGAAGGTCAAACTATGCGACATTATAGTGTCCCTACTATCAAAGGGCCCCTGTCCAATACAAACTCTTATCAAATACGATGTTATAGGGGCCCTGAAATTAGGGTTGGGAAATATCTCCAAGTCTACGCCCTGTGCTCCGAAAAAACCTCCCGAAATAAAGACTGCCTTATAAAACCATTAAGCTACGTGAGTCTATACTATTTTGTACCAGACATTGTATGAACCATCGCACATGCCTAATGAACATACAAGGACTAAAATAATTTATGGGCTTATGCAGACAATAGAAAACATCAAACGCAACTATTCTCTCTCTCTATTACCCCCCCCCCCCATTTCGATCGAGATCATAGGTTTCAGAGATGTACATCTGCAACTATAAGCCAAAACAATTAGTCGCCCGTTCAATCAAACCATTACTGAACCCCCCACCCCACCACCACCACCACCAACACCCCCTCCCAAACCCAAAACAAAAAAGGAAAGTGGGGAAAGAGAGATACCGTTCAGCGGTGTCAAGTCTCAACTCACACACACACACAAACCCACCTAATATAGACAATGGACACAAATGGACACTTTTTTCTTCCCCTGCTCCTACAACACGATAATTCAGATAAAACAAAAAAATAAACATTTATTTATTTATTTTTTTAAATTATCCCAGGCTCCTGGTTTAAGAGTTGTGCACAAGTCTGAAGATTGGGGGGGGGGGGAGTGATCGAGAGGAGAAAGAGTCTTTCAAATCGATCTTTGAACAGCGGAGATATCTTGTTAATGAGATTTAATGACGTTTTTTTTATATCTCAACGAAAGAGGATCAGTGAACCTGTAGATGGGGGTGGAGGGGAGGGTAGGGAGCGGGGTGGTGGAGGAGAAAACTGCTTGGGTTAAGTCTGGGTTAAACTCTCGAGTTAATCAACTAGTAGTAAAATTATGAGATTTTTTGACCGCGTACATTACCTTTGCTCAACAAACGTTGCACACTTCTTTCGGTCTACATGTACACTAGGCCAGCTAAATACATGAGAAAGTCAATAAACGTTTCTGTTTTTTAAATTAATAAATTAAAATGAGGGAGGTGTGTTGGAAATGAATGCACTGCTTGGTTAGTATAAGAAACAGGGTTGTTTTTTTTTGTTTAATAAATCCCTTTAATTAAAGTTACAGCGGGGAAAAAAATAAATAAAATGATGATGATGATAAGCAGCCAATCAGATGGAACCACTCATAAATGATACACATCAAATGAACAAACAAAAAATGCTGACTGCATCAGGCACTCTCTGTGTGTGTGAATTAATTTACAACCAATGAACTGCTTGCGAGGTGGATGTTGTTGTTTTTTGAATATATCAATACATGTCCCATCCCCGCCCCTGCCTTCAATCGCCATCTCTAGGGCGTAAACAGAAAGGTGTCCGAGAGAGGGGGGAGGGATGCCCCGCTGCCTAGCAATGCGTAACCAGGCACAAGATTAAAATCATTTGACCGGCAAGCGCCGTCACAAATTAGCAGACGTGGAGCAATGGAGAACGTAAACAGCACGGACAGAACATATTATTACTCATTGTTAAACAACAACACAACGCATGGGGGGGGGCGGCGATGAGCCAGCAGGGGATGGGAAACATTTTTTTTTTTTGGGAACCGCTCGCATACTGGTGGCAATTCAATTTGACGGAAGGGTCGGACCACACGAGCAGATAAATGGAGACTATTTATGAATTAATATACATTAAATGCAGACGTCATTGGTGCGAACGATTAGAGGAGAGCACCACGGCTCGGATCAAACAGCAAGGCGGGCCTTACCTGGCCCCAGCGCCGTAGCCTGCCCTTGTCTGAGCTGGCCCGGTTCCACCCACCTAAAAGTAATGCCGCCTATAACGTATGGAGGTTTCGTTACGACGAAATCTTAAAACAATTCACCATAATGAACACACAAAAATATGTTATGGTTTACTTATTTTGCTTATTGACGGCGGGGATAATACGAGGTCTAGGCGTGTACGTGGAGGGGGGTCATAAAAGGAATAGTTTCAAAGGCGAGGACTATGTTGTGTATACAAGGAGGAGAGGGGCAAAGAGGGAACAGTTTCAATACTACGCTGTGAATCTACACCATCCGAATTGACTGAAACACAACTCAATCAACCTGCCACACACAGAGAGAGATAGAAATAATGACATTACCACACACACACACCCTAACCTCCGGATTTCTAAGTGAACGGACACTCAATAGCTGCAGAGATTCAAACACAAAAAGATTAATTTTTTTCCCCTTCTACAGTTCTTACCAGTATTTGAAATTTAAAAACATATACTACCTTCCCCCCTCCCCCCTATCTCCGATCCAGCTGTGTTGCTAACTAATAGCGTGTGCTTGTCAAGGAACACTACCAACACAGGCCGGGCCTCCGGTGTGAATTCATTATTTACAAATGGGAAACTATAGGTTATCAATCAACCAACAAAATAAAAACCTTTACACTGGATAACAACTTTTTTTTTATAATCCTCAAATGAACCAAGTGAAAAGAAACCTGGGTGGATTCTGATTTCCCCCCCCCCCCCATCAGGTTATTTTTTTTATCATTGTGTGTGTGTGTGTGTGTTTTAAATGGTTGAAAAAAAATGATTAAAAAGGTGGGGGGAAAAATCGTTTTGAACTGAATCGATTTTTTTTCTCAGCAAGTTTAGTGCTGTTAGTTTTTATATTTTTCTTCAAATGCCCCATTCATTATTCCAGCTACAATGGCCAAGTGACACACATGGGTCATGCTTCTTGTCTTTTCGGTAATTGAACTGAGCACAGGGCTGGAGATGAAAATAAAAGGAAGAAAGGGGGGGGGGGGCACCCCGAAATTAAAAAAAAAAAACTGTATTAGATCAAGTCAAAACAAGGCGAGAGTATCCAATTAGAGGGGGATTGGGGGGGGGCAGATTTTATCCAGTCAAATGGCAGGTTATAATATCCACTGGGCAGAGATTTGGTATACAATGTTTTATGCAAGTCGAAAAAAAAATAGTTTCACTTATCCTTTCAGCCCAACAAATACAGAAAAAAAAATACTTGCCGGTGAGTTGAAAAGTAAATGGAAAGGAGATTGGGGGGTGGGGGTCATATTTAAGACGTGGGGGTCGTACCAGACGTGGGAGCAGGGAACGGGGTCACACACCAAGGCTCAATTCAATAAATGTGTCAGATAGTGAAGTGTGAGGTGGGGGGAGAGGGAGGGGGGGGAGAGCAGCAGAAGGCAAGCAGAAAGGACTCAGGATATTTCACGGAGGTGTGGTCAATGCAATATGAGGCCAAATTAAGGGCGCGAGAGCATACCTAACCATACATGAAATGCACACACACACATATATATATATATATATTGTGTGTGTGTGTGTGTACACAAGTGAAACGAATGTGACTGTAGTCATTTGCCTCTAGGTGGTTAACAACAGACAAAATGGTCACAACAACAGATACAGCCCTATGGAAGAATTGGTCCCATTTTAAACCTTTTTTTATTTTTTCAAAATACCAAGAAATGTGAAAACAATAAAAATGAAACGAAAACTACAAGTGTGATTTTCTTTTTTAAATAGTTCAGCACGTGACATCCTCCAACTCAAACCGTTCCATTGCGACAGTGAGAGAGAAGCAATAACGCGTTCACTTTTCATGGGATCATACGTCGGGGGGGGGGGGGGTAAATACCCGTCATGGGACTCTCAGAAAGAAAAAAAAATTTAGTGTGATCTCATCAAGTCGGGAGGACCACAACATTAAAACAACTAAACTGTCACCTTTAGCGTGAACTGTATGTACCCCGCACCCGGCCCGGCCATCGTTATACCCCCTGTATCCGGCCCGGAGCGAAACTCCGCGTATTCATAATTGATGCCGCAGCGGATTTTTTACAGTCCACTCGGGATGGCCACATGTCGCTAGGAAATGGCACTCTACTTTGTCCCGACTCAAGTCAAAAGAGTTATTATATTAATAACTAACCCGCTGAAAAACAAAAATAAAATGGTAATAATAATAAATACAAAGTGCCCCCTTTAGAGACGCCAGCCCATGGTCTTCAAATGGGATGGGTGGAGCTGAGCCGATCTCGTGTTAAGTTTTCCCCCTGGGTCCCAGCCTCTTCTATATACATCAGATTAAGGGGAAAGGGACTTGGTTTCACCCTCTATCAAATACAAGGGAAAGGAAGGGGTAGGGGGGGTTAAGTTAAAAATATAAGGGTACAGGGCAGATCGTGAATGAGGGGCGCTCCATACACACAGTCACGCTTCCCCCCCCCCTCCAACTACCCAACTATTACACTTGACCCCGCACTTGTGCGCACACAATTACATTTTTGAAAAAAAAAAAAATGACAATAAAAGATGGTCCTGTCAAAGACATTTTTTTTAAAAGTTGAGCCCGGGGACGGGGGCCGCTTAGAGCAGGTCTTGTAAACAAATCATACAAGAAAACAAGACCAGGGATAAAAAAAAATTGCACCCGGTGAGCCAAACACGCACAAATAATTTGCAGCAATAGTACTTGAGTCGCCCTAGAACCGCATGAAGTCCAACGATCTCCCCATCTGAGATCGCTGTAGCACTGAGAGGAGGGGGGGGGACAATAGACAAAGAATGTGATCCAACTGAAAAGTCAATTTTAAAAAAAAACAAAGTATTTTCCTGAAAACAAAAAAAAAGCTCTACATTTTGTCAAAACTAACACG
This sequence comes from Bulinus truncatus, assembly GCA_021962125.1. NCBI lineage: Eukaryota > Metazoa > Mollusca > Gastropoda > Planorbidae > Bulinus > Bulinus truncatus. The sequence continues at coordinate 15,719,633 of JAGDYQ010000002.1, forward strand.
TTAGTAGTCAAACAACAAAGACGTTTTAAAAGTTGGTTTTTGTTTTTCGTTTTTACTTTCAATTATTTTTTTTTAAAAAGGTGCGGAGATGGGCCAGCCAATGTTTTAAAGCCGAGTCAAATCTGAATGGTCAAACAAAAGCAAACACTAAAAAGGAGGGAACTTTAAAAAAAAAAAAAAAAACTGGACATGTCCTCTCCGTCCCCTCCCCCCCAGAGCCCCAACCCTCCATTCCACCTCCAGCCCTGCCACTCAACGTGTTCTAGCAATGTATTCTCCCAGGATCCCCCCCAACTTTCACAAGCCCAGGATCCCGTAATGTGGTAGATCAGCCAACAGTAGGAGGGAAACACTCAAAATTTCATTTCACCCGGGCCGAATGGCGGGGAGGAGGAGACCTCCATCCAAGATGGTCACTTTTTTTTTCTCTGGATGGGAGGATAATAAAACAGCCACAGACATATCTCCCCCCGGAGATGATGTACTACCAATGTACCAGTGTTCACACAGCTCGCCGACCCGCCCTTCTTTGATCCATCCTAACTTATTGTGACTTACTGCAGGCTCATTTGTACAATCACACGTTGTCTTGTGACCTCATGTTATGATTGCTAACCGATCTCCCAAAAACATAAAAAGTACTTAGCGTTTAGCCTAGCACCCGCTTTTAGCTCCATCACCCCAATACTCAAACGATACACGTCAACACACACACAAACAGAGCGACGTGTGGAGTCAACAGATCGCCCTATTTATCGGGTGCTAACATTTGATGCCGGAGACTTTTGAAAAAAAAAAGGCTACAAAGGCAGGTAGTGGTGGTGGTGGGTGATGATATCGGTGGTGGGGACGGCTGAAGAGTCACTGGCAAGTTAAAAACTTAATCAAATATGGAACCTACGAGTAGGCAAGAATAACAAGTACCATTGATTTTATTTTGTGGTCGTCCTCACCCCTACCCCTTCCCATCCCCCAGACCCATCTCGTCCAGTCCCTCCCCCCCCCCCGCGTCTCTGCGACTAGGAATCGTCTCAGGACTAAACGTTTTGCTGTGATGTCCGATCTTTGGGCTCGTAGCAAATTATTTTCATGGAATAGCCAGTGGCGCACAGGGGGTTTGTCAGATTGAAATTGTGTGTTTGAGGGGTGAGGGGCGGGGAAGAGTCCAGACAGAACCTGCAGTGGGTATTAGGGACTGAAGATACATTTTCTAAACTCAATTTTACACTTTCTCATTTCCAGCAACAAGATTGGGCCAACCTATATCACGGATCTCCCCCCCCCCCCAACCCGCCCCTATCCTTCATCAAACTAATGATAATGATTACTTTTAAAATAAATCAAAAGTTTTAAAAAAATTGTATTCAATAAAGCAACATCTATAGGGAACAACTTCCATTACATATGTAATTTGATTCTGTGAGCCACGCGGATCTAAATAACAAGGAACCAGGTACAAATAACAAAACAACATGCACCACACGGTGGGTGGGAGGGAGTAAAGAGATAAAAGCTGGAGTTGGGGAGATGAGGCTGCGTATCTTGATTCGGACCCCCCTCCCCCCCCAACCGTTCAGCTTCAGTGAATCGATCAGCACGAACCCCGGTACGTTCGAGATCCGATTCCAGCAATCAGGAGATCACTCGGCATGAGTTCAATGCTATCACGGGATCTCTCATTTCCGCCGCTGCACTTCTCATGCACTCTGACATTTTGTGGGAAGGGTGTCGTGGGGTGGGGAGGGGTGTAAGGCGGAGATCGCCTGTGATGGATGACATCGACTTGGTTGCTTCCACTCAGGTGATTGACTAGACAAGAGGTATTCTAGGTCAGGCGGTGGTTGCCATTTTGTCAGCCCGATTCTGGCAGAGCGCCGCATTCCGGTTCGAGTCCCCAGTTAGCTGCCAGCTACAACTGTCGCCCTGCCAGCGACTTCTGAAAAGACCCCAGGGCACAACTTCGCGTTGCCTTCGGATGACACTTAAGGGGCCGTCAGTATAAACGACAAATGCGGAGATGGTGGAATGCAATTTATAAACACCCTCGGATGACCACAGTTATGGAGTAAAGGGGAAAAAAAGAACTGGACGTGTAGAACTCAAGGCTTGCTGCTACTTGGCACAATCTTTTCGAGCCAACCAATATCTACATATTATGCAACCATCGAGGAGAGAAAGAGAAGGCAAACTTGAGTAATAAAAAAAAAAATTGTTTTACAACCCTTTCACTCCACCAATGACCAAAAAAAATATTTCTAGTGGTCAGCTGCTCTCCACAATGACCAAGATGTAATTTTTTCCAGGCTGAGAGTCCAACATTTATGGTCACGCATTAATTCTCCAAAGCCGAATTCCTAGTCCATGTTTAAAAGGGAGGGGGGAAAATTGGTTTCACTGGGACGATGGCGAAAAACGAAAGAAAAAAAAGAAGGAGGAGAGGGGGGGAGGGGAGCCTAATCAAAAACGCTGTAAAGGACAGACGTCCCTATGAAGACTTAGAAATCAATTTGGGCCAGATCTGTAATTGTGGGGGGGACTCTGTCACTGGGGAAATTACTGAGGAGGTTTTGTATGGACTTGCGGGACTGGTAAAAACTTGCTTATCACCTCTTTACAATTGCTCGTACACCACCACCACCGCCCCCCCACCCCATCTTTCTATAATACGTCCCCACGCCCCTTCCTGCACCCCCACCCTAGCCCAATCATATCACACTACATATGCTGTTTTTAGGGGGGGGGGTATTCTTTAATAAAGTGATTTTTTTTTTGTTCCTCATCATTTTAAAACCGCATGAATTTAGATAAAAAAAATAATGTGTTTTCGTTTGTTTGTGTGTGTGTGTGTGAGTGTTAGGTTTTCATGTTGATCTAAATACCGGGCCGGCCAGTTTGTGTGAGGACGTGACTGATGTAATAATTGATGAGGGACATGCTGTGAAACAATACAGAACGAGCTCTTCCAGCCGAGGCCTCGTGTACATCTCCACCACAACCACCACAGCCCAGCCCCGGCGTACCACCCGACTCCCTGATAATGCCAACCACTGGGCTTACCTATCGGGTGAAAGCCACCTGCCAGCCATCATCCCGCCCAAGGGGAAATCATTCATCAATAATTGACGACCATTGCGTGACACAAAGAATCCACTTTTTTTTTTACCCCGGGAGCGCTCGTGTGTGCCCTCCGCGGTGGAGCCGGCGGTGGAGTGCGGAAACAGTATCGATACACGGTGGCAGAAACCCCCATCTAGCTATCCACTGCATCTCCCCTCCCCGTCCTCCTCCTCCGAAATCCATTGGCCGCAATATGGGTCTGGACACAATGCTAACCAATAATTGTGTACCTCGACAAAACCACCGGAGCCCAAACAGCAACATCAGACTGTCACATTTGAAAAATTAAGGGGAGGGAGGGTGGGTGGGTGTTTAGAAAGGAGAGGGAGGGAGAGAGAGAGGATGGAGTAGTGGGGGAAGAGAGGAGTGGGTTAGGCTGTCCCACTAAATGGAAGCGAGTTATCAATTACTAATAAAGATTGTGACATTTCGGGGGGTAAATATCGGCCGATTCAATGTGACAATTGACGACATGAGGCAACGCTTTTAGGAAATTGATGAATATGAAGGCTGCAGGAAATATGAATGAGATGGGAGAAAGAGCAGGGAAGGGGGGGAGGGGGTTAACACGTTGAATTGGGAAAGGGGGTGGGGAAATAAATGAGACGAACGTTAACACAAAATAGAGATATGGATAGAACAAGTGGAAAGGGAGTGAGAGATGTAGCAGAATATGTTTCCTTCAGAAAAAAACAAATTATCGGATCGGCATCGATGGCAAATAGAATCTACGGTTACAAGATGGCAGGTAGTCACTGGTGGAAGAGTGCAAAGTGCTGGCGGTGCAATGATGCCATTAGTGTCCCGGGCTCCAAACATGTACTTCACCGTGCAGTGTCCTATCTCATATGCTAGAGACCAAGTCGCCCCCCTCCCCCAACACACACCCAACTTCCACAATTTTAACACGATTCTACCAAAGGCAGCATCGTCGCAATAACGTTTGCCTGTACGTCACACGCATGGATAGACCCCAATGTTAATGGTGTACACACAAACACACCACACACGCATGGTTAGACCCCAATGTGGAAACACAAACAACTACGTAGGCACACACACACACAAAGCCATTTTGAAGCTCGATACCTACCAGTCGCGTGTCAACAGTTTATTCATTTGAATAATGAAAAGTTGCGACAGTCTAACTGGATGTAACTGTTAAATGATAGGCGTGCGATCCAAATGAAACTAAAAAAAAAAAATAACTAGAACTCGAGTGTCGACCAGGCTTTTTTTTTTACATGAATAAACATCGGATAGGGACGACAAAAAATATGTAAATGTACTGAATACATAGAGCATAACATACGTGAGTTCATTTCTTTACGACTGTCTCTGACCATCAGCCAAACACTGACACAGAAGGTGCACACACATTCAGCATTGAGCGTCTTACCCAAATATATAAGGGAGAGTCGGTGCTATACGTGAGGTTTCTGCAGTGGCGTAGCGAGCTTAACTCGCGCCCGAGGCACCTTTTTAGCGACACCCCCCCATTCGAAAACCATAAAATATTATATGTAAAATATACCATTCGGCGCCCCTTTGAGAGTAACGCCCATGACCCCTTGCCCCCCCCCCAGCTACGCCACTGGGTTTCGGACTATTTCTCAGACATCCGCATGTTTTAGGAACGGGGGGGGGGGCAAGGCGCGGGGATGACACGCTTTACAGCAATCATAAACCACCTGGTCAATATCCTCTATGCGATGCCGACACGCGCGCACACACAACAACAACACAACAACAACCCTGCAGTAATGCAACGTCTCATACACGTAAGGCCAATGAGGCGCTAATAGAAATTCAATTATTCACGAGTTTTCTGCTCCGGCTGGGTTGCTAACAGAACATCAACAAAAACAAATTGAAAGCCCGCCCGACACGGGCCGTATGATGTGTCCTGGACCAAACAGAAGGAAGCTAGTGGTGGAATGGGTGTATGCGTGTGTGTGTGGGGGGGATGGGTGTCGGGGGATGGGTGTCTGTGTCTCAGCAAGTGATGTACTAAATACTAACCACCCCCACCGTGGACGATCAAGACAGACACATACAACAGGGACAGGTCAAGTAGAGAGAGACGCTAAACACGAGAGACACAAAGGCGGCATAATAATAATAACTACAATAACAAACGTAATATATATCATGACCCACCCACCCACCCCCTCCTCCTCCCAAACAATTTCACCCGGGTGCCATAATGTCAAATACTGTCACGTGACTGGGGGGCGGGGCCAGACAAGAGAGGCTACTCCAGCAGTCTATAGTTAGATGGAGATCCAAACAATATGGTAAATAAATGATGAGAATAGATCGACAGACGCAGAGATGGGAGATAGAAGGGAGGGGATTAAGGGGGGAGGGGTGCTTTTGTTTCAGCCCAGCTGTAAGTTCAGGTCGAATTTCGGACCCACTGCGTCCTTTCACAAACAACACACACACACACACAGCTGAGCTATCGGGGGGAAACAATATCGTCCTTATACATTTTTGAAAAGAAAAAAAAATGTACATTTTAATCACCCCACTGTACACACACACACACACAACCACCACCATCATTTTGTTTACCCTTAAAACTGTGGTGTATTACAGAAAGAATAATCGAGATAACAGAACCACATATTGAATGCCTCCGTATAATATGTTTACATACATGTAAGTGTTATATGAGTTGCATGTTTTCAAAAGTGACGCCAATATCCCCTATTGGGTCCCCCCCGCCACTTTACTACAACGATGACCTTTCATAGTCGTTAGCGGACTTAAACAATCACGTGATTGGGGGGGGGGCAGTCCGAATGTGATTTATGGGAACTATTCCAGTTAATAAAATTGAAAGAACCTATGGAACTAGCTCACATGAATATTTGAGTACCACTACGATGACCCCCCCCCCCCCCGTAAACAACACACACAAAAAAAAAAACAACTAACAAACAGTTAGGAAACATAAAGGGAGGGGGGGGGAGAGAGAGACTAACCCCATAATATTCCTCGTCAACCGTCAGAGACGTTTTTCTACATCGTGGCGGTGGCAAGGTGGCAGCATATGTGATTTGAATTGGGGATGGGAAAGAGAAAGAGTGGAGGGCGAGGGGGGAGGGGGGGTTGCTCTTAACGAAATGTCACTTGAAATAATAGCCTCATAGTCGAATGGTGGAGGAGGGTGGAGAGAGGGGGCAGTCATTAAGTCATACGGCCTAGGGGTAATTAAACATGGTCGATTAAGAGCAGTTTCCTATGGAAGGGGAGGAAAATCTACACGGCCATTAACTGGGCAAAGTATGTTTAAGAACGGGAGTGGGAGGGGGGTGGAGAGAAAAAAAAAGGGGGGAGGGGGCAGGAAGCAGTGAACGCAACATAAGGGTATTAATGAATATTTCCACATTTCCTTCCCTATTATGCCGCGAACTTGACACAATAGAGGGTCGAACAATGCATCATAAACAGGCGGCCATGCGACCAACCTACCGTAACACAATATACAGAGAGTTTATCAAAAACAGTGCACCCAAACTACACGTGGGGAACGGAGTGGGGAAGGGGGGGAGAGTGCCTGTCAGATTAATTAAGAGCGGCCGAGTGAGTAATGACCTCACCGTCCGGCAAAAAACTGGGGGTGGTGTGAGGGAAGGTTGGAATATAAATAATAATAAAAAAAAAAGTATGTCAATGGTAGAGGGGGGGGGCATAAGTGATGGCCGATCCAGTACCCGACACCGGGGCGTTTTCAATACACTAATGGACCGACGTGTCATCATTTCTACATCTTGGAATTCATCAAACTGACTGGACACATTACTCATGACACATCGCCATATTGACCGACTATCTGTAACTGTTAGTATGTATGTGTGTGCGTGCGGGTGTGTTGGGTGATAATTAATCATTGTGTGACCCAATTCGGTTAAGTAAAAACAAGAAGTATCATTTAATATGTACAGTGAGGGAATAGTATGGGGGAGGAAGGGGACAGTGGTCACCTGGAATGGGCGGGGCGCTGACCTTTGACCATCCAAGCACCGAACGCCATAGGGTCAGGAGTTAAAAAAAAGAGACGCGCCGTCCTACCTTGATATCTATATTCTGATAAGAAACAATGTCATAACATTCAACCTTCCCCCGTATAATAACGCCGAGCAAGCAGATCAAAGGTCAGTCGAGTGACCGACCACCAGTGAACGTTGACCACGGGTCTGTCCGCGGAAACAGTCAAATCTCCAAGGACATGCGACTAATATTCCAACTTGCATTCGGTTTATCAAACAGGCAGCCCGCACCCCCCCCCCCCCCCAACACACACACTTCTGCCGTATGAACCTGATCGGGGATGTTTTAAAACATTTCACCGGCTCAAACGGGACGGGCATGCATGAACCCCCTCTACAATCACATGTCTGAATCGTGCACATTTCATTTAGAGTACTATCGCATTTACCAGCTTTAGTGCAATGAATCAAGTGAGATTACTTCTGTTTTAACTATATATATACAGTGGATTCCGCTTAATTGGGGCAGCCGCTTATTTGGGACAAATCTCAAGGAAACCAAAACCAAGAAGCCAATAGTAAATGTGTATGTTTAATTGGGACAGCCGCTTAATCGGGACAAAAAGCCTCGGTCCCAATGTGTCCCAATTAAGCGGAATCGACTGTATATCCTTAAATACACAATCGTCTAACCCGTGTGTCTTTTCATTTCGTGCGGTGTATGCGCTGTATTTCATACATTTCTTTGTTATTTCTGTTCACATCGTATTCTGTTCATGACAATAAAGACCACATGTTTTTTTTTTCTGTTGCAGTATTTCGTATTTTTCTTTGTTATCCCTTGTGTCGGATTTCGTTCAGCCAGCTTCGGCTGATCATCAAAACTACTCTGGACAGCACTAATTAGTTTATCACCCCATCCCACTCTCTCTCTATATATGTGTGTGTGTAAGTAAGTGCTAATCAAAATGTGAGACGGAGAAACTAATAACGGATCGTCCAAATGAATGTTTTATACCTCAGCGCGCGCACACGACCCGGATGGGAGAGGAGGGAGCCACTAATCATGAAGCGTGACACAACTGCATTCTAGGACAGTCTGCATTAATTATGTGTTCAAACACGTTTTGAGAAGTGTCATTCCCCCCCCCCTCCGTCACAGACCCTTTTTTTTCTTCATTCCTACACTGTGTCTTTCATCCTTTTTTTTTTAAAACCCAGAAAAAACCAAGAATTTTGGTAAATGTTTTATGTGGGTTTTTTTTTTAAATTCTATATACACTTCTATCCAAATCACCAATTTATTCTAAACTTGCACAGACTTGACAATTTCTCCTGACATAGAAAGTCAATAAGTGAACTGAGTTGAAGGGAGAAGGGAATAAACAGAAAATAGTCCCCCCTCTCACTTCATGCCCCCCTCCCCATGTCCACCACTTCATTTAGGAACATGTGCCTACCAAATAATCTCTTCCCCTCCCGCAACTCTCATAGCTCACCGAGTGGATCTTATTTCAATAACTTCGGAATTTATTTATTTTTTCAAACCGTTTCAGTTTATGCCACAATATCTGGGTCAAATGTCAACTAACGGGGGTGGGGGTGGAATAGTTTACTGGTGTGTTGGGGGGGGGGGTAAAGGAGGCGAGCAATATCACAAGCTGTTCTGATGTGTTTCCCACCCCCACCCCCAAAATACACACACACAATGCATAAGCATTTCTCCCCCCCCCCTTTCCACGGGGGTAATTTTTTTTTCTACTCGAACACGTTTACAAAAAAAAAATCAACTAGAGGAGCCGTTTAAAAAAAAATAATAAATGCTTGGACTAACCCCTTACCTCACCCGTCAACCAACAGTTTGAACTTTCCACCCGGGATTACCATTGAATGGCTAATGGCGGTTAATAACATGAATGTAGTCGCTCAGAGAGGACAGTCGTGATGTGTCTGTGTGTGTGTGTGTGTGTGTGTATGTGTGTATGAAGGAGGGAGTCGGATCAGATGAGCAGCAATGATCTATTGGGCTACTTAAGATACACAAAGAAAATTTACGAAGGGCGATTATCTTTTTTTTTTGCTCAGTTTGGTTGGTAAAGTTATAACAATAAACAAACAATGACTACAGTATGTATTATAACAAAACAAAATATGACTATCTCGTTAGAAATGAGATGAAGATGATTTTCACAAATATTTAACACAATACACATTTTCTCTTTTTTATTTCTTTAAATGCGAGCGCGTGAACACATGTGTTGTTTTTTTTATATATACATACACAAGCACGGCCCTACGGTGTCAACTAAGTACAACCACCAATACAGGTAGGACCTCAACCCCTGGGTAGGGAAGGGGAACCCCCGGCTAACATCTCACTCACCCTAAATCCCCATCCAGTGGGGGAGGGGGGGTCAGCAGGCACACGTCCACCACAGACGTCGTGGCTTTTGATGATGTGCTACATGGTGATAACAAAGGTGTGTAACACGTCGAAGTACGATAAAAAAAAAAGAGCGTGTCTATAAGAGGTCATAGGTCGAGAGATGATACAGAGCGCTAATGGGCAGAAATTAAAAAAAAGAAAAAAGAAACACCTGTCTGACTTCACATTTAAACATGTGCGCCAACAGTTAGCCAATTAGTCCAGCAGGCTCAATCCGTACTGTAGGAGGCATTGGCTCAATAGGGTTCCAGTCCATTAGACCCAATTCCACACGATAGCTGCGTATTACGCCTGTTAACTAACAACATTTTCATACATACACCTGTGTACCTAGATGTGTGTAGCAGTTTTCATAATCGGAGAAAACAAACCGGGCTATACGCACTTTTGATAAGTGTGTATTACTTGCCAGGTGTGTGTTATCCAAAAAAAAAAACAACCTGCGCCACATTAAATTGTGCGGCCTAATCGAAACAGCACGCACACACACACACCGAATAAAAATCCCCGCCCCAAATAGCCGCACTCTCACACCTCGGCGCCACCCGCCCCCCGCAAGCCACCCCCCTCTCTCCCAAATTATGGGTCTACTTCTACCGTGTGTCGGCCCCGTGTAATGTTTGCTGACCTGAATGAGAAACATCTGTGATTTGAATAAATGGTAAACAGAGGGAGAAGGGGGGGTAAGAGTGGCGGCGGCGTATCGAAAATTGTTTACAGGTAAAATAGTCTGAATCAGAAACTTCACAACAGCTGTGTGATAAAATAACACACCTAGCAACAATCGGTGAAACCTACCAGGTGAAATGTGTTTCAAGTGGTTCGGCAGAACAGAAACGCCTGTGGTGGGGGGGGGGGCTACAAATGGCGCTCTAAACGGGACGATTGTACCTATGAAATAATGCAATAAGCTCGATACGTCATCGTCTCCACGAACTGGCTCCATTCTTTTAACCAGTGAAATACATCAAGAAGAGAATTGCAGTTAAAGAAATATGTCACGAAAATGAAGTTTTTCGAACGCAGTGGCTACGGTTCGGTCCGACCGAACGCGTATTTTTTTTTCGGGTACCAGCCTTACTTATTATTGCATAGCGGCCGAGTCGCTGCACTGAACTATATAACAACATATTTTTTTTTTTTCAGGATTAGGGTTAGGGATAGGGTTAGAAATAAGGTTAGGGATAGGGTTAGGGTGTGGAGCAATATTATCTATGGCTGGTACCCTAAGTAAAAAAAATACGGGTTCGGTCGGACCGAACCGTAGCCACTGCCTTTTTCGAATGCTTGAAGCGATGTGCGCTTATGCAATTATCAAGACTGCACTGAGCTATATGTGATTATATATATATATATATATATATATAAACCTCAACAACGTTTGCATACAGGGAAGTACGAGGTATTTAATATCGAAATAAATTTAAAATGCCAGAAGAAAACTGGATTATGTGTGCATGTGAATCGAGGCGCGCCCCCCCCCCCCGGTAGACCCGGGGGGGGGGGAGTTTGGGCGCAGGTAGGTGTCGCAAACGACGCCACGTATCGTATGGTTTTAACACGCCGTTTGATTGTTGATTTTATTTTGTGTGTGTGTGTGTTTCAGGAGCGGGGGTGGAGAGATCTGACCATCTGCTGCGACCGTTGGTAAATTATTTATACAACTGAAAATCACTAACGGTTTTAAGTCGCTGTGTCTGTCTGTTTTTTTTTTAAACCGCCCAAGTAGTAAGTAAGAGGAAATTAAGGCCCTGACTGTTAAACTGGTGTATGATCAATAACGCCAACCGCTCCCCTTCACTGTTCTCAACAGCACGATCACTTTTTAGGTTTCATAGGGCGGACGTTGTCATAGATTCGTAAATAAGTAATAAAAGTCACAGTGGACAAAACAAACTAATGGCCAAGTGTTGAATCCAGCATAAATATATATATATATATATATATATATATATATATATATATATATATATATATATATATATACAGTCGATTCCGCTTAATTGGGACACATCGGGACCGAGGCTTTTTGTCCCAATTAAGCGGCTGTCCCAATTAAACATACGAATTTACTATTGGCTTCTTGGTTTAGTTTCTTTGAGATTTGTTCCAAATAAGCGGCTGTCCCAACTAAGCAGTGTCCCAACTAAGCGGAATCCACTGTATATTCACCCAATCTTCCACCAGGTTTCCTGCTACTATCCTACATGGGGTTGACTTACTTAAATAAGGTCAGATTTGTAAGAGATCTACCTGCATCCCTACTACTACTACTGTTATTGAAACCAACATTTGTACCAAATGTCCCAGCACAAAGAATCGGTGTAGAGATTGGTTCCAGCCCTGTATTATGGCCACCGTCCCTCCCCCCTCCCATCAACCGGAATTTAATAAGATGCCAGGTCGCCTTGGACATACTGGACACACGAGTTCAAAGTGTGATTTATTCATCAGAATGGATGGAATTAATGTCAAACACGGAGCCCGCTTTACTTTAAGACTTCAGCTCCAAGAGCCCCCCCCCCCCGATTCAGACGGAACGCATCTTCAGACATTCAACTATTTTCCAATGTCGAAACAACAGCAGTTGCCCCACAAGCTTGCACCCAGTGCTCTTTCGAAATTGTATAATTTAAGTGTGTGAATATATGTACACGAAATTGTATAATATAAGTGTGTGACTACTAAGTGGGAAGAGTGTAGGGGGGGGGTCGATCATGGTCTAATCATTGACATTCAAACATACAAAGAGATTAAATATATACATACTTCAATGAAAAGTGGGGGGGTGGGGGGGGGACGAACCTGCCGGAACTCATGATACTAATTTGAACGCAGAAAATGATAGATAGAGGAATGGCTGCTTTTAGTGTGTGTGTGTGTGTGGGAGGGAGGTGGGGGTAGGGGTAGAAATAAGTCACGAAGGACAGCATGACACAAATGACAGAACAGATCATACAGTTTACTCACGATTACGAAATTTAAAAACGCAACCAAGGCGTCTGTTTCTTTATTTCAACTCGAATTTGCACAGCACTAGCTTCAGGTTTATTTGGACGGTGGGGGGGGGGGGGGGGCGCTACATTTATGTTTTCCCCAAATCATGTAGGGATGAAAAGCTTTCGATATACATGCATAATCCGTATTCACCCGGGCACATGCCTAAAATGTGCCATGAAAAGATAACGTGGCTAATCGAACGTTTATTTTTTTTATTATATTTATTCATTGTCACTGTCTAGAGAGGTGTGTGTGTGTGTGCATTGTTTTTTTTTCACACCCAATATCGTACCGACCTATCATCCGGCGGTGGTTGCACGCAGACTGTGTGTCTTAAAATAATTCCAACGGAACCGCCCACCACTCTTACCACTACCCCCTTCCACCTGACTGAAAAAGGGGGGTTGGGGGAATACTTACAAAGTTTCTCCCCGAGGCTACTCCAGCCCGTCATTACAGCCCTCTTACACTAAGCCTCAACCCCCACCCACACCTTTCCTCATAGATTATTCTATCCTCTATTACAACTAGCTCTCTTGTATTTTACTCCACACCCCCCCCCCAACCCCCATCCGGGAGGGACCATCACAATCACACACACCCCCCTCTCTCGTGTGCCCGTTTGTGAAGTTTTTTTTTTAATCCATAAAAAAAGGAAACATTTAACACAGAGTGAAATGTGTATGCCGCCCGCCCCCCAACCCTCCCTTTCTATGCAAACGTAATTCTGTGTACATATTGGAAAAACTGCAAAGATATGAGCGGCATACATGTGAGAGTAATGCCATTTTAATACATCACCATGCACGAGCATCATACAATAAGTTCTCACACATTGTTTTAAAAAAAAAAATGAAGTCATTTCTTTAACACGTCGTAATTGACATCCTGCACTGGCCTATGCTTGTACCATCAGTACACCGACACACACACACACATACACACACATACAACGCCAATGCATCACGTGCACTACTCATACGTACAATGCCCCCCCCCCCCTGTTTTCTCCTATATTTCTACACAAAGAAATGGAAGTAAAAGCTAACCAAAAGAAAAAGAGAATTCAATGTGTTGACTTCTTTTTTTTTTTTGGGGGGAACGGATCGAAACATTAAGCCACTTTGAGCTATTGAGACTACCACTGCAGTGTTGCAACTTGTGTGTACATAACGGGATGAGACAAATCACTTTCTTCTCCAGACGATTCCACAAACGTCTACCTTCCCCCACCCCCTTTAACACGTCGGATCTCATCCCATGGATGGCTTATGTCTCTACAGCATGACACGTACCCCCCCCCCCAACATACAAACCTAATGTTGTATTGAGGATTTAGAAGAGATGAAAACGGCTATAACAAATCTGATTTTGGTGTTTTTTAGCTGGAAAAAGAGACAAGAAACAGAGTAAAGACTAAGAAGTACATAAACACATAGACAGTATATGGGCCTAGCTTCTTGAGTCGTCAGTCATCTATGAGGGCCACATACGGGTTTATCATATAGTATGAAAATACCAGAACGAGCCACACCATAAGGTCATTAATTAAGACTTACGGCGAACCAACTCGTCCGGGGAGATTTTCTATCATTTGTCGTTTTTAGCATTATGTGTGCGTTTATGTCCATAAAGCAAGGAACAAATAAAAGAACACTTTTTAAAAAAAAATCTGTTTCAATGGCGGCATCGTATTTTGCCACCAGCGATGACTGGCTAGATAGGCAAACTTTCTGAACCGCGGGTCAAGATGGATTTGTACGGATGGGCCGGTGCAAGATCACGTGGGTGGTTTACTTGAAATTAATGAACAATTAACGTCAGTGATGTGAACTGAAGGGAGCAGAGCGCGGGCCAAATCAAACAACCTGGCGGGCCGCACTTGCCCTCTCCCTCCACCCCACAGACGCCGATCGTAGTGTGCCCATGTCTGGGCTCGCTTGATAAATGTTGAAAAGCGCAAAACACGCTCATTCAACCAACATATGGTCAACACACTACAATCAAAATATCACATTTAAAAATAGAAGATCGGTCAACATGATACAGGTCAAGTAATACCACAAGAGTCACCGTGCACTGGTGTCAGTGCGCTTTAAGCTCTAAAGTGACCCAAGGATCGCCATCTAAGTAAATTTACTTTTCAAACACGGTGCACATTGCAAATACACTCACAATCCAGCGATCTAACCATCTGCTACTGGTGACGTCATGAGTGGCGCTTCGTGTGCCGTGTATATAATTTAACTTGTTTAATGTAAATGTTCATAACACAGTGGGGAGGGGGGAAGGGAATAACTAAAGAGGCGGAAGAAGTTATTGATGCAGTACATTTGTTTATCATTCGAAGTACAAAAAAAAAAAAAGCAACGATGTAATACAGAAGTAACCGCAGACTGCTCATAAGCAAAACAGAATGAGAGAGAGACGTATTGTGTAATGCAAACGGACCCACCCTGGAACCATATGTCGCCAGCATCACTCACGACTGATGGATATGAGACACGGTGGGGGGCAACAGCTCAACAACGAGTGTGTGATATGGACACCGAACATGCTGACTTGTCAACCTGCCCAAACAAAACACTGGCTGTCTTCATTCTATTCAAATGAGTTACGCGCGCGCAAGTGTTTACAACCCCCTCCCCCCTTAAAAGCATAGCTGTGAGAACTTCACAGGCAAAGTATACCGGAGTGTGTTTGTGGGCTCAGGGCAAGACACGGGCGAACGATTCGAATCGTGCTACCCATTTCGACGTCAGTGCCTGCAAGACCAACCACCGTCCGCAATTAAAAGGCGGCAACCCATCTTCACACCCGTATTCAGGGGAAAGTTGGAGACTTTTACAATACTTTTCAACAGGAAAAGTTGGTCACAACCGACCAGTCCACAAGAAAAAGACGTAACGGGGAAAAAAAGAGCTATACAATTCATCAATGTGCATTCAGGAGACAAAAAATATAATCACATGACGTTGGACGGATAGAGATTCGCACGGCTCCCCACCCCCTTATAATCAGACAGCTTTGATCTCGGTCAATATAGAACACGGGTGTTGTGTTCCGTGTATCCACAGGCATTAACTCTACATGACTATATATATATATATATATATATATATATATATATATATATATACACACACACAATATATGACCATTAACCCTCCTGTTCGTTCGTTTGTTTGTTTTTTAATGTTTCATTCTTCCGCTACGACCACTCCCCCCCCTCCATCCACCACACCAGCGTCCCCCCCCCCTGCACGCCCCACACAACTGCGTCTTCTCACGACAGTTTAAGGCTGCACATCTCAACCATTGTGACGCTTTGTTTCGTGTTTTTTTTTTTTGTTTCATTCTTCCCTTCTTTCTTCAGCTTCGTTTGACAATGTCAGATGCCGGAACCCTGAATCAGGAAATGCTGTTCTGTAGTTTAGAAATAGCCAACAGTTAAGTGATCTTTTTTTTTTCCCCCTTCTTTCTGAGAAGTCTTTGATGCCAGCAGTAAGGAAAGCAAATGAAAAAAAATTATATGGGGTTTGGGGGGGGGGGAGAAAGAGAACATGTATACAATAAACTGGTTGGGGGAGTTGGGATATGAAATAATCAATATGAAATAGGAAGGGGAGTGGTCATATTAAAAAAAAAGACAGGAAAGAAGAAACGGGACGGTGGAAGGTTGGGCATTAAAACTATTATAAAAAAAAAAGCAGGTCTTGTTTCAATCACTTGATGCAGTTACACAACAAATAGACACAATGTAATACACACTTAAACATGCAGTTACACAACAGACTCGATGTAATACACACTTGATCATGCAGTTACAACAGACCCGATGTAATACACACTTGAACATGCAGTTACACAACAGACCCGATGTAATACACACTTGATCATGCAGTTACACAACAGACCCGATGTAATACACACTTGAACATGCAGTTACACAACAGACCCGATGTAATACACACTTGAACATGCAGTTACACAACAGACCCGCTGTAATGCACACTTGAACATGCAGTTACACAACAGACTCGCTGTAATACACACTTGAACATGCAGTAACAAATCAAACAGACGTGCTGCAATATATGCAGTTACACAACATATAGAGAGATGCTGTTGTAAACACGAGAGACAAGTGACACAGAGACACCTGTTAAAACGTTAGGTAGGGTGTCTGAAGATATACACACAAATCATGCGTAATTTATGTGTATGGGTTGTTTAAACTTGTGGTTTTCAACCGTCTACAACACACAAGTGCCCAAGTATCACATTATAAGCACGTACCGTGATGAAAATAAGTACATTTTTTCGCGAACTTACTTGTGAGGGGACAAGCGGACATACTTTCGCATCCTGTGAGATTCAGTCGCGAAAAATGCTGATAACCGCTGAGTTTAGACTCTTCATGTATATCTGTAAAAAATTACCAAGCAAGACTGGAGGAACTGCCTGTGAGAGTGGGACCAACAATAAGTGTATGATCCCCCCTCTCCCTTCACACACACACACGCCGATGGTAACCATACCCAGGAAATTAGATAAGATACCCCAGAAATGGCGGGGGGGGGGGGGAAAGACAAACATCGCCACCACAATAAAAAAAAAATACCGATTAAATAAAAATCTTATTGAGCACGTTTCTATTCAGATCTGACCATGTCTTACTAGAAACTCAAAGCAAGGACCCCTCAATCCCTGAACAGATCCCTTTTTTTTTTTTTACTAAATCCAAAGCAATGACTGACACCCCCCCCCCCCACTGGATCCCTGAAAGATAAGACCCCTTCCAACTAAATCCAAAGAAAGGAACCCCGGGCGGGATGCACCAACCACTTAGACGACGTAATCCAGCTAAAACTACAATCTCAAACACAGGCACGCACAAACACGCATGGGCACACACAATGATTTCCACAGACCAAGCGTAAAACGTACAACCCCCCCCCTCCAAATCAACTATTAAAAATGAACATATCCTATTCATACACAGAAAGTTGTTGTATAATTCATGCAGATGTCACCGTGTAAATGGGGGGGGGGGGCGAGTTACAGACATGGATGGATAGCGAGAGAATATTTGATACTATAATCGAATGGGTGGTTTTTATACTATACGGGAATTAATAATATATCCTTCCGCTGTAAATATATCCAGTCTAATATATGCATTTCCAAAAGGACCAACAACACGAAAAATTTGGGGAGGTGGGGGGTGGGATAAAATGAATGCAAATGGTTTCTAAATGGTATCATCACGCATGGCTCATATATTCATAGAATCCAACCGATCGTTCAAAGTTCAATGTCATCGTTCACAATAATACAAAACCAAATGGAAAATAAGTGCGGCCAAACTGAATTTGAATAAAAATTGACTTTCAACATATTACGAATGCTTTTATTATTTGGAATAAAAAAATAAAAAGAAGGTGTCAATCGTAACTGTCAGCTCTTGTCAACATGGCTGTCCCACTCATTTCAATATGCGACTCACAACAAACATTTACAGCAGACGATCAAATAGTTTACACTGGCTGCAAATCATCCAGTTAATAAAATGTACGGAATATGACGCCATCTCCCGGCCCAGCCTCCCACCCCCACCCTATACCCATTAGATTCCATCAATAGCCCGAGCTGTTAACATCTACACCCGCCCCAACCCCCCACCACCGGCACGCCGTTACCAGTTCATGTTGTCAGTAACGAGATTTCTGACTGCTACGGAGAGGCACTGCAGAAACAGATAGATATATACATTTAAAAAAAAACCATGCCAAACTATTGCTTTTAGCAGACTCTTCATAACAAGTAAAATTAACAAGCATAAGCGTCTCTAGCAACCACCAGGCCAGCTCACCCCCCCTCTCTCTCTCCATACAGCTGCCAGAGGCTCGTGTTTCCATCGATTATGCTAAAGATGAGTACATGTATACACTGAACAACGGAACCAATTAATAGGACTAAGCTTGAAAAATTGAAAAAAAAAAACGACATGGCAGAGTGGAAGGTGAGGGGGGGGGGGAATGGAGGTAACTTTTTATTTTGAAAAAATTAATTCAACCGCCTCCCCCCTCCCCTTTTCGTTATTTTCAGTCGTGTCGATTTGACACCAACTTTTGAAATTCAAAACTTCACACACACACACACACACACACACACACACACACAAACAAAACAAGGGTAATTTTTTCCCCCCGTGTTAGTGATTTCGTAATATAAATAAACGTACTCTCGCATCGTTCAATGTATGTTGTATAGAGAGAGTTTATCTGTTGGGGGAAATGTGTACAGCCAAACACTTTACCTAAAAATCTTATCCGAACAACTCGATATATCTGTCGGCACTTGAAATCAAAGTATATAATAAATATATCTATTATATACATCCAAAAAACATAATACATACACATGTTGTTTTTTTTTGTCCCCCAAGCATGTCAATCTTGAGTTTACCTATATATTGACCTATATTATTGTACTCAAACACTAAGCAATATTATGTTTTAAATATTTTTTTTAAGATGGCAGGGGAGGTAAACATAAATACCAATCTTTTTTTTTCCTACCACTAGGCAAACTTCACAGGCCCCTCTTTCTAAATCGCCCTCCCCACCCCTTCTCTCTCCCCCATACCCCCCAAACCACCGCCACACCGAACCAACAACAACCCTTTCTCTGAGTGACATGTATAACGACAGTGAGGGGGGGGGGGAGAGAGAGACAGAGAGAGAGAGAGAGAGAGAGAGACGACTCCAGACAGTGTTGACCGGACAACACCATCAAACTCCAGTCTATCGTCTATCACAGAATCATGAGTGGCCACATCATAAATAATGTAAAAGACCAAATCCACCACCACCACCGGGTTCGCCTGCCACCACCCCCCCTCCCCAGCACAGTCGCGTCACAAAACATTCCAGGCAATCGATACGGACAAGTGACTCGCCTCTCTATGATAAAATAAAATAAAAAGGAGGGCCAGTGTATCAATTGTCCTAATTGCTAACTTCCCAGCAGCGTCACTTTCACAGCCAACTTAACGTAAATGAATTATTTTTTTTTTAAACAATGGGCGTATTCGTTCATAACATGAAAGTAAACAGTGTGCCCCACCCCACCCCCCCCTTTCCCAGAAACAAGTTAGGGCACACTTTATAACACTTCGGGAACAATATTTATTTTTTTGTAATTGGGTTCCCGGCATTATCGTACTAAAAAGATTTAAATACTTTCACTAAATTCATACATCGTCTATCATACATTGTCGCACTAAAAAGATTTAAATACTTTCACTAAATTCATACATCGCCTATCATACATTGCCTCACTAAAAAGATTTAAATGCTTGCACCCATAAATTGACTAAGGTTTATCATACATTTTTTAATATACATGGTACGAAGAAATGGGGGGGGGGAGACAATCCCCAGGGTCACCCCCCAATACCCCCCACACCCGTGCCTGGGCCGCACACATATTGTCATTTTTTAATAAGAGGCTAAGATATATAGATATGTATTCTTATTATTTGTGCTGGAATATTACACAGATATAAATTGGGAGCTGGAAAGTAAAAAAAAAACGTACGGACTACCTAAAACAAATGGCAACAGATGGGGTTTCTCGAACGCGTGCGCGCAAAAAAATAATAATAATATAAGGAATTTTATTTTTCTTGTGTATATTATTGGGACACGTGGACTGGAGTGGGGACACACACACCCAGTATATGTTTTGTGTGTGGGGGGGGGGGAGGTGTGTCACCGGTGAGTGGGTGGTCATGCTCCATGAGACAACACACAGAGTTGTTTGTTTTTTGAAAAAAAAGGAAATAAACGGAATGTGTGTGCGCCGGGGGGGGGGGGGGGAGAAGGGTGACCCGGGGGGGGGGGGGGGAGAGACTGTATTGAATGAGAAAACATGAGTCTCAAACCGAGTCTCATTAGAACCCTTCGTGTGATCATTGGGGTTGAAAGGGGGGAAGATGGGGGTGTTAGATCGCTTGCTCACATTTTCACTCTAGGTCATAAGTTGCCTATAAAAAGCTCTTGTGATGTAGGGAGGGGGGCGGAGGGGGGGGGGTGCAAATACTTCCCATGACCCCCCACACACACACACCCCAGCCGTGTTAAACTTGGTTGGTCACCATATATTGAGCTAACACGGCTCTAGCTCACACTGGGCTTCAGTGGCGCAACAGGGAAGGGGGACATCCCCCCCCCTTTCCCCCGAAATAAAATATTAAAAGATAAGACTATACTTATTTTGTTTTCGTACGAATGCTTGTAATGTAAGTAAGTTGTATCTCATGATGTTTAATACAAGTGATTTGTTTTGCCCCCCCCCCCCATCCCCCGAGTGAAAGTTTGGTCTAGTTGCGACACTGCTGGGCTTATCTACATATGCTCATCAAAAATAAAATCCATATTTACTAACTAGGCATGTATGTAGACCTATGTAAATAAAAGATACTCAGACCGGCAGATACGTACATGTAGAAAGATATATGCATGGATCAAACTTCCCCCCCCCCCATACAAAAAAAATGAGCCTGCGCCATTAATTATTTGTTTTTAAAAAAAACCGATTTAAAAAAAAAAGAGAGAATCTTTCATAAAAAATGGAAATGCACGAAACAAAACACATACGCGAGTATCTCAAACAAAGAGTAAGAAAAATAAGGTGACCGGTACTTTTGGATCGCCCCTCCCCAACCAACCCAGCCACCAAATCAATAACTTCAAGAGATCGTCAACACAAAAGGCGGCCCCGCGTTCCTCAAATATTCAAAGGTAAATATCAAGGACTGTTTCGTAGGTAAACTAGACCGTTCAAATATCAGGATACCAATGAGACCAGGGCCGAAACAAAGGCACCGACGGGCGGCCGTATGAAGCCTTGGGAGGGGGGGGTCCATAGACAACAAAAAAAAAAAAAACAATTCAGCGTTGTGCTAGCGATGTCCGCATAGCTTTTTCGTTATGTGTTCATATCGAAGCTATTTGTTGTGTGTTCATTTCTTCGATATATTACTGCGACCCATCTATGTACAACTTTTTCGAAAAAATAGTACGTCATCTATTGAACAGCATAAATGCACACTTTATTGCAGGTGTCATTCAGGCTTGTGCACTTACTTGCCCTACTGCTCAGCAGACTCTACTGTCACCGCATTAATGTACATGCTGACAGATGGGGCAGGGTCCCGGGAGGACACAGCAGGTCCGTGGACACAGACGTCCAAGTACATACACCCAAATGACCCAAACCCTTTAGCGCCCCAGTTGCCCGGGCTGACTGACACGCTATGACGTCTGCTATACTGAATCCACAGTAGAGTTCCAGACATTTCAATTACTTCACTCGCACTCGCTACACACACACACACACGCGTACACAGACGACACTGCTCACTTCGACCCTACCACTCTCGCTTCCTCCTCTCCCCCCCCCTCTCTCCACCATCCAATCCCGGATTCGATTTCTAACGTTCCCAGTTACATTCAGCGGACCGTCATTAAAACTAACTGGCCAGAGATCAATCAAGCATGACTGCATATGTAATCACAGGTGAATGCGGTTACTGATCTACGGTCTGCGGAGTCCTCTCTCTCACACACACACACACACAAACACACACACGCATTGGGTACAAACAAACTCGATGGATACTATCTCGACAACCTGTACCGTCGATGGATAATTTTTTTTGCCTAATAATAAGAGCCTAGAAACGAAATACATTAATTAACCAAGGGCGTTTCACAAAGCATCAAGGTAGAAGTGTTTGTTGCTTTTCCCCCCTCAACACATTAATATTTTAAAGAAGAGAAGATGATGGCCCAGCTATCTAACTCTTGTGAATCAAACACGCAAACAAACACACACACACACACACTACACTCGTGACTGCACTTGCTGTACTTGTTTATACACCGCTCGAAAGAAGCAATTTATAGACAAATTAAAACAAAAAATAGCGTCATAATTGTGATTTCTGTCTTGGTCTGACATCACTTCCCCTGTTCGGTGATGATGTAATGAGACGTTGGGTGAGCTAGAGATTACAGAAGAGAAGAAGAAAAATAAAAGAGAGAGAGAGAGGACCCGCGATGCGTGTGAAAGAGAATGGGCAGTTCTGAACGGGTGGAAATAGTCTGAACTAGAAGGATCGGTGTCCGGTGAGGAGTGGACACAAAGTTATGAAAGATGCCCCCCACCACCACCATAATGTAAATGCCGCGTGGATGGACGAGGGGCGGCACAAACAAAATTACACGGCAACAGTTTCAGCCGGTGACTAATGTTTCTTTAATATTCAAACGTGACGGGGGGGGGGGGCGCAGAAGATGGAAGGGGTGGAAGGGAGAAAAAGAGAGAAAAAAAATAAATTAAGCGTGTTTCGATATTGAGACCCTGGTACATCAATCAATCACAGCTACCCCACCCCTCTAGCTGCCCCCCCTCTGTTCCCAACTCACCCCCCCCCCCACCCCCAAACCCTCCTCCATCGACACTACGTTTGCAGTCTCCATAACATCCTACAACCCACATCGGGGGGGAAGCAGGAATCCCTGGTTGTCACGAACTTCAATCCCATGATATTTCTGGCTGGACCCGGTTCACTGTAATAGAAAGCCATAAAGCCCAGCAGGGAGGGGGGGAGGGGGGGCGGGCGGAGGTGAGGACCTTTTTCCAGGAAGGTCCCTTTTCTGAGCATTTTTTTTTCTCAGAAGACACACACACACACATACATTCCGAATAAGTGTCTCACGTCAAGTCCATTGAAAGCTTTCAGTTTAACACAAAAAATGATAACATTTTATTGTGGACTCGGCGTATTGTGGAGTGTGTAGGGGAGGACAACACGCGTGTTATATTTTGTTTGTGTGTGTGTTATACTAGAAAGAAGAAACCAGCTAACAAAAAATGGGCTTGAGCTGTGCGCGATTCAGACAAACGACACAAGATCTATTGATGACTTTTTAGAGCATTTTCTAAAAAAAATGCTCTATTGTCCCCGTTTTGTCTGTCTGTCATCACCCTAGATCTCAACAACCATAAGTCCTAGACCCATGATGTATATATCATTTTGTAGGCCTTGGCCTGCCAAGTGTACATCAAAAGTCCATTTCGCGATAGGACCTCTGAGGGCCGGGCTTCAGGGCTCCTAAGGGGCTTATATATTATATATACACCTTGTACGTTCAATAACCCGTTCATTTGGTGTGAAATACTGCAGCACGTAGTTTCACCAAGATTTATTAAGAAACTCATCAAATGAAATAGTAAGCTTGTGTTCTGAGTTTAATTGAAAGTATCAGAGCTATGCAACAATTGACGGAGTTTTCGGACGATTAAATGACTATAATTTCGAATGTTTTCAATTATGAGTCCTATTTCAGTAACCACAAACCACTTGTAGTTAGATTTAAGAGAAAATAATTTTTTTTTCAAATATAAAGAAACGTCTTTATAGTATTTTTTTACAGATATATGCATTACACAATTGAATTTATAAACATTTCCAAAATTTACAAATATTTACTGAAAGCTAACATACATACTGATACATAACAAGAAAATGCGCTAACACGTCCTGTGTCCAGAATGGAACAGGCTTAATTGCTTGTTACTTAAGTCAGTGTGTGTGAGAAGCAGGTTCGATTGACCCGAGTCAGGCTGACATTAGCAAACGATTCCTACCGCGTCTTAACCACCACACTCACACACCCTCCTCATTCCCCCCCCCCCCCAAACACATACCCCGACCCATATTCCGTCTTCCAGAAACTTTTAAGCAAACAGACCCGTTGATGGGTGGTGGTGGTGAAATAATCGGCTCTGGTTGTCAAGCGAATGGAACTTTATGCTGACCCCCCCCTCTCCCCCAATCTTCTCCACCACCCCTCCATCCACTCTCTACATGCGTGTCTACATGATAGAAGGATACATCAGACTAAGAGCAAACACTACTTGGTCGTGGTTACCGCTATGACTATTATATAAAAATGTATATATATATATATATATATATATATATATATATATATATATATATATATATATATATACGTCAGTGCACCACAGCCTACTCATACTTCTAGTACAACGTAAAATAATGTTACCATCCACTGAGTGAGTAAATAAAAAAAAACGAATAAAAAAATAAAAAAGGTGAGTTCAACAATATCTCTCTCTCTTGTTCAGTTCCATTCACCTGTAAACCGTTTCACGCAAGATGCGCGCCACAGCCATTATTGGAAATCAATTAAAAACGCTTCATTTCTTCTCCCCCACCTTCCCCATCCTCCTTTCTCCCCCCCCCTTTTTTTATTTTATTTTATACAACACAAAGAAATGAAAGGCGGTAATTACCATCCGGGGCCGCGGGTGTTTACATTTATAAGAATTCGTTAATTTACTTGAAAAGACGGGAGCCGACACACCGCATCGGGACAAAAAATAAATTGTGACGATTTCCCCCACAGCGCGCCCGCGTGCCTGAAGTTAGGCCGCACGTTACAATACATGTCCACCAAGACAATAGACGTCTCTGTAGCCAACTGCACACCCAGCAATAACAACAACCTCACTTTAAAAAACACAAAACAAATAACAACCTTTGGAATATGCACACGTCTAGGACCGTCGGGGTGTTCATTTCGGTTTTCGGCACAGGTTCCACACACTAAACATGGCGTGTGGATTTTTTGTTATCCTCGGTAGAAGCACTGCGCGTTAACTTCACGGCAATAACATGTACCACACACGCCTCAGATTATCGGACAATACGATACCGAAAACTTTACCCGAATATTTTTATTTAGGTCAGCGAATTTAGAAATTAAAATTTTTTTTTTTTTTAAATACGGATATAATTATTTTTTTTTTAAAACAAACTTTTAATTGAAGAAATGCATTGAAAATAGTTCACTATATTATAAAACTGTTTATATAAATTATCATTACCAACAATATGAGAGTGGGTACCTTTGCTATAGATACACATTAGTTATTTATGTTTGTATTAGTTATTTACTGATACCTCATTATCAACTCCTGTAATGACATTTTGCTCAATATCCATGTGTATGTATAATACATATTCATGCAGATTGTAATCACCGACCGTTTTATTTTAGTTATGATAATCATTTAATGAAATGATATAATAAATAATATTTTTTTTTCACTTATAATAAGTGCATTGTACTAAAAGATTTTTTTATAAACAGTGCTGTTTTGTTGTTTTTCTTTTTTAACTGATTAGTTTTTGAAAGGTTTCAACTTCCTATCGTTCTGCAAATTTGAATAAAATTTAATGACTGGCGAGTCTGAATAAGACTAAAAGTAGTATTCCCTATTTTCGAGCTATTATTGCCCCCGGTGCTACGCTGTTTCTGAACTCCCCCACCTCCCACGATAAACATTGTACTAAATCGTTTCGTAACTCTTCAAAATTTGAATTCATTGACTGGAAATCGTTAAACGTTGTGTACTGTCATGTAAAATGTACTTTGAGTTTCCCACAGAGACTTCTCGGTGAAGGTCCAGAATTCAGTTGCAAGATTTGAGGACACGAATGGCTACAGACAGCAGTGAAACTAATTTTTTTAAAAAACAAAAGCTTATTAAAAATGTGACACCGTTGGCTTGCGTCAAAAGGGACCAACATTATACCAGAAATAGGTCAATCTCTAAATGTCAATTTAGATAGAACAGTATAGTATATGTCAATTTAGAACCGAAGACCACTGGCAGTGGCTTGTGTCAAAAAGGACCAACATTATACCACAAATAGGCCAATCTCTAAATGTCAATTAAGATAGAAATAGTATACGTCGATTTACACCCGAAGATCATTGGCAAGCATAAATCAAAGACGGTATGTAACTGGAGTTAACATGTAGACAAAATTCCAGACAATTATTCACATAATGAGAATGTTTTTGTTTTAAAATCCAATAAAGTCTATATCCGTACATCTGTAATAATTACATTTATGAAAGGCTGCCAGATAGATACGTGGTAAGTCCAAGCCTCTGGTGTTAATGGTAAATCACCATTTGGTTTAGTTGTTTTTCTTTTCAGGCACAACAGTAAGTAATTGAAACTTTCTAGAAACATTCCCACCATTCCCTCAACCCGGAACAGCAAATGGCGATGAGTGGAAAAGCAAATAAATCGAACTGTTCAATTGCTCAGCTGATCACAAACCACCCACCCTCACCCCCACATGAGACACACTGCCCCCCCCCCCACCCCACCCCCTCCATTCTTAATCATCCTCCACTTTATTTCTATCTACATTCATCTGTCCACTTTATTTCTATCTACATTCATCTCTGTCCACTTTATTTCTATCTACATTCATCTGTCCACTTTATTTCTATCTACATTCATCTGTATCAGCCATGCCCTGCACAAAAGGGAGCGCAGGCAAATAGAATGCTTGACGTATAGTAAAGTATATTTCAGACATAAAAACATTAAATCACACGCGGTGTGTGAGTACAGTAACTGTATGACATGCAGGCTCAGTGACTGTATCACGGGTAAGCTCTGGAATAAAAAACCAGCACACGGTCATTAATCCTTTATTTAAACTTTCGCTAATACACCCGAGGACAGAATGTCCACAGTTTTACACCTGTCCTGTAAATATTGACTATACACCGTGGGAGGTGGGAGGGGGGGGGGAGGTGAGAAAGTATAAAACATTCACGTAAGTATAAACAACAGGTCCAGTTGAAGTCCATCTCTCTATATGCCAGACTTCATTTAAAAAAAAAATAATAAGAGGAGGGATTAATTAAAATGTTCTGGGAGGTGGGGGGAGGTTGCTGGCGAGTGGACACACATGTCTCCGTAATGAGACTCAAACCATAACGTAATGTTGGTCACAAATCACAATAATAATCACTGAATTTTTTTTTAAACACACAAGGCACAATCATCACACCTGAATTGTAATACATGAGATGGGGGGTTTGATGGGTGGGGGATGTCGAGGTTGTAGGAGAGGGGTCGGGGGGTGGGTGGGGGTGGCGTATTTAAGTGGGTAAGGTGATGTGAAAAGGGGGGAGGGGCAATAAAAAAAAAACCCTTGTTTACTATCACAGATGGATTCATCGTTTATTTTGTTTTTTTCCATAAATGAACCGTACGACAGATTTCATTCTGTCCGCTCACTGTGTCAATATCTACTCACGATCTTACCAAAAAAAAAAACTTTAAACAAATCAAGTGCATTAAAATAAAAAAAAAATTAAAACAAACTCACCAAGTCCTGTTTAAGGGAGATGGGCACGTACTGGACGTAGTAGTAGGGGTGCATCCTCAGCCGTCGGTAGGAATGGACCGCAATGGTGGACGGTGTGCGGAGCAAGCGCGCGGTGCTTGTACTACCGGCCGGGATGGCTGCGATAATGACGGCCGATTAGCCCCTCGCCGTCTCCTCAACAAGTGCTGGGAAGAAATAACCCTTGTTTTGCCTTTGTTATTGTTTTTTTTTCCTCCTCCTCTTCTCTTCCTCCTCCTGCCTTCTGGTGATGGAGCTGATGATGCTGCTGTCGCCTGTTGACGGCACCGCGACCTCCAAACAACAGCCACACTACTACTACTACTACTACTACTACTACTACGACTACTACCACACCACCTTCACGCAGCAGCAGCAAAGTTCAAACTTTTTTTTAAAGTTTCCTATAAATTTCGCTTTCCTTTTTATTCCAACAACGCTGGGAATGTAAAATGTTACTGAAATCGATGATGACGATGATGATGTTTATTGCGATGGTTGCGGTGGACGGAGCTGGGAGTTTACTCTCCTAATCCAACACACACACACACACACACACGAACGCGCGCGCGGGGGAGGGGGGAAAAACAGCACCGCCAAAACTACCACGACAACAACAACAAAAATACGACACAGTCGTGGAGAAGGAAGAAGGAACAAAGGGGTGTGGTGGGGGGTCGCTAAAACAATTGGACCAGTCGTGCGAGCGAGCCTGGTCGCGCGACAGAGCGAGAGCGCAAAGTATACAGTAAAAGGCTGCTGGTGTTACAGATGACAGAGGGAGGGGGGCAGCGACGGCGATGCACAGCTACCGGCTGTTGAAATTAGAAAAGGAATAAAACAAAATATATTTCAACAAAAATAATAGAAACCACCAACGGCTACTGTTTGTGGGTCGACATCTTCGCCGGGTCAAAGTTCAATACCAGCCTCCGTCCACTTTTTTTTAAACAGTTTTCCCGGCGCTTGATATAATCCTTCTAATCTAAATCCGTTAATCCCTTCAAAGAAATCCTGTTCCGATGTTCGGAGTACACAGTCAACTTTAAAAAAAAAAAAGTCGAGGATTGAAAATAAAGAATAAAATAAAGAAAATGAATTACAGCGGAGTACATCAAGTTCAAACACAAAATGAATTTTACAAAACTTTCATGTACCAAACAAAACAACACATGTATTAAAACACACATACACCTACACACCTACGGACGGCTGTTGTGCGCGATGATCTCGCAATCGAAGATCGATATGAATCGAAAGGGGCCAAGTTATTTGTTTTTTAAAGTTGTGTTTGTTTTAATTGGCCAGCGACGTATTTAACGCGCGAGCGTTGCCCTCCTCCCCGGGTTAGGCGGCGTATAGATCACGCAGACCCTCCCCAACCCCCCACCCAGACCCTCCAGGGAAAGTGAGGAGAGAAATTAATATTTGTTTGAATCGACTGTTCAGTTTTCAAAGGTACAGCCTCAAACCCTTGCGGCTGACCCCCTCCCCCCCTCTTCTCAACCTCATCATACATACGTACAGGTGGTGGCAGCAGCACGAGGGGTGGGGAGGGGGAGAGATCAAATGTGTTTGGCTTAAAATATGGGATTGAAAATCGTAGGGGGGGGTATTAAAGAAATGGTCCAAATCAAATACACCATACATACACACATAAATACATACATACATACACACATAAATACATACATACACACATACATACATATATACACACATAAATACATACATACATACATACATACACACATACATACACACAACGACGCTTAATCAACCTAACCACCTACCCACCCACCCCTACCCTCAAAGTCAAACTGTCGAAAATATAGGCCGACCACATGCGTTTTGCCCAGCAGCCAGGACCAGGTCTGAAAAAGACTACAGTATAACATATGCCACCATTAGAAACCGAACGCCGTGACTCTAGACCTGGCACACTTCGGTGAACAATTTCTGATTGCACACACACACACAAATAAACATACAGTCGGCTCATACACATTATGTATGTATTTATTTGGAAGAGAGGGGGGGGGGGACACAACACGTCACAGGACAGGCTTGCTGTGCACAAGCGTGTTTGATCCTACGCAGACAGCGATGCGCTTCGACACACCTTTACATAAAGTATTTTTTTTTCTCCCTCCGATTACGACAACATTTTAAAGAAGGCATATATGCATCTTAATGTGTAAATCGAATGTGTCCAACAGTCGCCTCTCATTTTTTTTTGTGTGTGTGTAATTGTGTGGTAGGAATGACACGTCATCAGTGGTAGCCAGGCTCAAGAAAATAATACCACGATTATTTTTTTTTACATTAATACTACTACTGTTTGTTAACACAAAAATATTTTAAAATAGAAGGGGGAAAAACGGCTCCACAATCCTTTAATCAGCAATGATATTACTCGTTACTTCAAACTTAATTTATCCCTCCTAGAAATTAAAAAAAGATATGATTTAGTACCCCCTCCCCAAAACCACATGGCTGTATATCGAGCACTTTCAGTGAAGTAACAGCGAGGTTCATTCAACCGTTGGTTTTAGTTTTGTGATGTATTAAAAGTGATACATCTTTATAATGTGCCCGTAAAAAAAAAAAAAATGGCTTCCATCTGGAGATATCAATGAGTTCCGCGTTGAGGGGCAGATAGTTTCGGTTTATGTGTGTGGCATCCCCCCCCCCCCAATCCTTTGTAAAACGCCAAGAGTTTATTACTCTATTAAATATCAACAGACACACAAGCCCGTCGCAGCTCCGTATTTATGACGTGTATGTCTACGCCATCTGCCGCCACGGTGTGCTGCCCCCCCCCCCCCAAAACCACTTACGAACCGAAATCCTAATTATGGTTTGATATACACACGCCTGCGCGCGCGCGCACATACATACACACAGATTCACTCGGACAAACAGGCAAACATAACACACGGGTAAGGTGTGAGTGCAACTCGGGGGAGAGGGGAGTGCTCTACAGCGGACATTAGATAACATCAGACGACATCCGCTCTCTATCGATTGGTTATTATTATAGGGGAGGACAGAGGGGAGGAGGAGGAGGAGGAGCGGCAGCGGGGAGCCAGAGGATGACACCCACCTTCCTTCAGTTTCACGTTACACAGGGAGCACTGAATCCTAACACCAACTCCCCCGTCCTACCACCACCTATTTCCTCCTCCCCCCCCCCCCTCCTCTTCTGCTACCTCTTAACAACTGAAGTTTTACGGTGGGAACAAGGCTGCCAACCTACACATTTTTTTTTTGTGTATCCAGATCGGGAAATTTTTGTAGAAATCTAGGTATAATAAATCGTTATCAAATATAAATCTCGACAATTTTATTGTGTCATTTAGATGTAAAATTTCAATTATTTGCTATACAGTTAGTAAGATTTAGATATATTTTCTGGATTATTCTTCAAGAAAAGTGGTAGTTGGCGGCCCGGGGGGTAGGGGGATGGGGGGGACATCGTATCGAAAAGACAAAGGGAAAAAAACCTCCCCCCCTCCCCCAGGGAGACATATGACATGTCCCTGATTTACAGATACCAAGACATAATCATAAAACATTCAACCAGGGAAAGTCAATGGGAGGGGGAAATAACCTTACTGCTGTGTCGTCGTCCCCCCACCCACCCTGAATGGGTTAAGTTAGGCAAATAGTGTGATCCGTTCTGGCAAGTCAGCTAGGAAAGCATTGGATTTCTATTTTAATTATTTTTTTTTAAACGTACGGTTTTAATTTTATGTTAAGAACGCATGCGACAAGCTTGTATATATTTTAAATGGGTATACCTATATTATATATATATATATATATATATATATATATATATATAATTTCATATATATATATGAATTCACTATTACAGTTCGCAGGGTACTAATAGTTGTATACATTGCATAACGCCGGAACAAACAAACAAAACAAAACAAAAGAAACATTTTATAAACATAAATCTCTTCATCCCACATTCGATATCTAAATCTCTATTTATTAAAAAAAAATCTAAACACAGAAATCGTTACAGAATCAGAATAAATATCGACCTGCAACCAAAAAACTTCAAATTTAAAAAAAAAAAAAAGTCAGTCAATAAGCTAGATACACGTTGACCGTTTTCACCGGACCCTCAAACAACCTGTTTCCTAACTATATGAGGACCCCTCCCCCCTTTCCCCTTGATCTTCGATATAACACCGCCTTGCCCGTTGGCCGTGCTCAAACCAAATACAATACAACGACGAAAATCCAAACACAAAAAAAAAAACCCTGAGCACAATGTCTAGTTTATTCACCTCACGCACTGTGTTCTAAATGCGGTCACGTGATTTGTTTACAGACATAATATATATATATATATATATATATATATATATATATATATATATATTAATTAAAACATAATAAGCCACAACGGATAGTTCATTAGAATCGTCTCTAATCCAGTAAATTAATCCTTTACACAAACACAAGAGAAATTGAGTACTCGAACATTAGTCAGCAACAGGTGGCGACAGAGACACACACGCACGCACGCACGATCCGAAGGTACACGTAAGAGAGATCGTCGCACAACAACAGCAGCAGCAGCAGCACATTACCTACACCGGACCAACTAGAGAAACACCTACAAATGTAGTCCCTTCGAACTGATAATAAAAACTTAATTTTTGTTTCCCTCTCTCTCTCTCACTTCTCTCTCACTTATTTATATCCCGTCTCGATCTTATCCGGTGACATGCATTAAAAAAAACACACACACCACAGCGACGTCGTCTACAGCACGGTGCGCACAACACGGCAACACGCAGATGTTTGTTGGGTTGTGTTTTTTTTTTGTGTTCAGTAAAAGTGTTTAGCGGGAATCACTGGCCTGAAACTGAACACACACACCGCAGCCAACAGCACAAAACTTACAGCCACTTTTTAAGTTTAAACCGGGCATTAAAACCGCCACACTTGTTCGTCACTTGTCGAAGACGGATCAAGTGTGGTGAGGGATTTTGATGGGAGGCGAGGGAACATGTAAAGGAGACACACACACACACACCACACATCAACCTGTTCTCACCCTGCCTTGACGATGATGACCCTGTCCCACCCCTCAATACTTCTCTCACCCCCCCCCCTTCCCCGAAATGAAGAATTACTTGTCAATATGCCCCCGAAGTTTTTTTTTTTTTACTTTGCAACTTAGGGAGTTGTCCAACACGTTTGACTTTCCACCTTTTCATTCTAAACAAGCCGAGTCATGCAGGAGAAATGAAAAAGACAGATGATGTAAATAAACGAGTTAAAAAAAAAAAGAAAACCACAATAGTAAAAGAAAACAAGAGAAACATTTATACAACAGAATCTTTCATTCAAATGTATTTACCGATTCGACCCCCCCCCCGGGTCTCCCCCATATCTACTCCTTAACCTCCCAATAAAATCATCCTTTATATATATATATATATACGCAGGAGGGAGAAGAACGTCTTAAGTCAAACACACACACACACACAAACACAGAAACCAACAATGTGTGGTCCTAAATGACATGTTTATACCTACTAAGTACTAGCCGGCTTGCAGTTAAGACTTGCTGTGTTTTAATGCAAGCACACACGCAGCACGCACGGACATACGTCAGCCGCCCCTTTCACTCAAATATTCATTTAACAAAATTTGAACAGCGCTGTTCCCCACCCCTCCCTCCCCCCCCAATGCCCACCCCCACCAGCAGTTTTTTTCCCCCTCTCCTTTTACTGTTCTTTTAAAGAAACCAGCACGCACGGAAGCCAGGAAGACGCGCATACATTTAAAATGAATTCATATCCTTTCTAGTCAATTGAATGGAGGAGGGAAAAAAGACGAACTGTACCGAAAATCGTCATTTTCGTCAAACATTGGTGACCCGGTTCACACAATGGTCAAATTAGGAGACCGGGGTGGGGGAAGTACGAGGCAACCCAACAAATGTAAATATTTCTTGTATGTACAAGTACGGTGAATATGACCACATGCACAAATAATGAATGTTTAATAGTATATGCGTGCACAGGTACCGTGTGTCTGTCTGTATGTATATATGTAAAGTATGTGTAATAATGCATATAAGTATGGATGTATGTAGGTATGTATGTGTCTGCATGTATGCACGTATGTGTAACACGCACATACATACATATCTCGTCTTTGTCCATACACTTCAATGTATCTATGTGTGTACACACACACATACACAAGGTCTAAATATCTTGCTAAAAATGTCTTTGTCTCTACATTTCAATGTTTGTAAAAATTAAAAAAAAAACAGACCACACTTTAAAACAAAAAATTGTAGCACACACACAGTAACTGAAACATTTTAAATGAGATAAGACAGCCCCCCAGGGGGGGGGGGCTATGGGTCATGGTCTAAACTTAGATTAGAGATGACACTTAAGAGCTCGATCGTACTTTCACTGTACTACCACCAACACGGCTTCCCCCCCTCCCGTTATCTCGTGACCTCGATCAGCCGATGACGCTTCGATGTGCACTTCCCATAAAAAAAACATTATCATTACGGACCCACCACACACACACACACACCGACCCTCACCCGCCCATTTCCTTCATTTCTTTCGCCGCACAGGGAAAGGCGTTGGGTTTTGGTGGGGAGGGAGGGGGGGAAGGTTATCAGCTTTCAAGAAGCTAAAAATAAAAATTAAAAAAAAAAAATTCTTTTCAATAGTTTTCTTTTTTTTTAAATATTGATATAAATGCAGTCTCTATTTAGCCCGACATATATCAGGCCGCAAGTCGCTACCTGCGGTTGTTTGTGTGTACGCCATTCTGTAAAAACACACACACATCGAGGACCCGGTGACAGATCATGGCGCTCCTTTTATATATCAGTGTTACAGTCGCGACACACCAAGTTGACAAACCGGTATTACCTTGTGGCCTGACCGGTGGGGAAGAGGGGAAGGTGACGATCTCAAAAAAAAAAAAACTGTTCGGGCGTAGAGTGCAGACTGTTATTACCTGCGCCATAAATGAAGTCGGTTTTTGAGAACATTGGAGAACGAAAGTAAAGCATCCGCATATAATGTGAGCCTCATGTAACGAGTTGCATCAAAAAAAAAATAAACTTCGGGCCGAACCGACCGATTAGATAATATGATCATCACACCTCCGTTTACAAAAGGTGCGCAACAGATGATCTCTCGCTCTTTAAAAAAAAAATTAAAACACAACTTCCACCGTCACAGACCGCGACAACCGTGCTCTGGCGGATTGAATGCAACTCTTGGTAGTTTACCTTCGGGGGCGGCCAACTAACATCTACCGGGGCGGCCAACTAACATCTACCGGGGCGGCCAACTAACATCTACCGGGGCGGCCAACTAACATCTACCCGCGCAACCAACGGCTCTGGCGGACCTAAATGTTTACGACAATACTAGTTAATGAATGCAACTATAACTCGTGGATGTTTTAAAGTCAACCTGTTTCCGGATCTCCACATTCCCGCACCTGCGCTAAACGACTGAATTACGCGTCATTATTTGTATATTTATTTGGACCAGAGAGGCATTTAAAAAGAAAAAAAAATATAATAAACAATCACGTCCTTAAACTTTACATTTACTTTTAAAAAAAAATATGATGACACCAGGGTGTGTCTATGAACACACAGAGGGGAAACACTGCTTCTGTTTTTTTTGTTTGTTTTAAAATCAAACCACGTTAATACACCTACTATAGTTTGGCACGTCACGTCGGTTCATCGAACCAATCAACTCATACTGAATGCCCTCAACTAACCCGCATTTTTTTTTCCTTTAACATTTAGTATTTCCAGTAATTTATTTCCCCGTCATGCATTGTAGCAACAGTTTATTTAACAGCACGAACAAGGTATCTGGTATGACCAGATAACATTTTTTTAAAAAAAAAGCGCCATATATTGTTTCCAACATGAGCCCCGGGTACGTCTTAATCCAGCACCCAAGTCTACTTCAAACCACTTTTGACGAAATTGTACAGAGTGACTTGGAGGGACCAGTACACACACACACACACACACAACTAGGAAGAAACAGTAACGACAAGATTAACCTACCCTTGTCTAGCGATTAGTTTAGTGCTTCGATACATAATCTTACCGAGCTACTACCGACCCTCGGGTTTGTTTGGTTGGGAAGAGGGGGGGGGGAGGGAGGTAGGTAGGGGTTAAGTATCAAGCAGGCAGGTGGTACATTTACTGATAAATACATGCTGGTTTGCAAATGACTCAGCCTGGGACTTGTGTTTCTAGGTGGTGACCAGAAAAACGACCCCACCACACACCCCCAAACCCCTCCCACTTTCAATGCAAAGAAAATGGACAGTCGTCTTATCTCGCTAAAGGTCCCCCCCCCCCACCCCAACAGTAATGACAAGCGATAGACAGGTTCAAGTCTGCTCATGTCCATATGCCAGGTAGATTTTGTAGGTTAATAACCAGCGATGACTACCTTGCAACTGATACACGCCGTATCAACGCCGTATCAATCCCGTATCAATCTGCACGCTATTGAGTCGGGAGAATGTTACAATCAAGTGCGCGATGGTGCATCATGGGGGCTATTCAAACAACTACACCGACAAAAGGTGCACTGTAAACAAACATACTTTAATCAGAGGCATAAACCGCGCATACACTTGGGGTCATTTACTTGCATTTATGTATGAGCTCAACTTTACACATAAATCAGTAACCAAGCATTTAACGTGTTAATTTTCAAGCCCAAACAATTCTGCGTGAGATGTCTGAACCCAAAAGAAAGAGGGGAGGAAGCAGCCCCAAGACGGCGAAAGCTGATACGAGGATACAACAAAAAGATGGTTGATTTGTTTGTTTTTTTTTTTCTTCTAACTGTTCACATCTGTTTCGTCCCCCGACGTTGCAAGCGGAGTGGTTGTTGTAGTTCTTTTTTTTTAAAACTAACGGTGTCTTGAAACTCTGTGACACCGTCAATAATTACCCACGGAAGGTTACACCGGGAACCGCCATTGGTTAGTGGGTATCGAATTCCCGTAGTTCAGACAGGCAGAATAGGGCTGGGCCACAAAGAGAGGCATTATTATGCATATTAACACAAGCAGACTTCACACCTACATGTTCGTTAAAACTCTTGAGGGGGGTGGAGAGGGTCTCTGACTCGTTGCACAAAGGAAGAGTGTCATTTTCAGCAACAACCCCCTCCCCCCCCCAACCAAGATGTAAATGTGTATATGTATACACGTGTACTTTTGGACGACTAGGTGGCTAAGTGACTGGGAGTTCCAGCGGTTTAGCACAGATAACAATCACGACTAAGCGTGCTGATTGATGTGCAAGGGCGTGCTGATTGATGTGCAAGGGCGTGCTGATTGATGTGCAAGGGCGTGCTGATTGATATGCAAGGGCGTGCTGATTGATGTACAAGGGCGTGCTGATTGATGTACAAGGGCGTGCTGTGGCCCCAACTCAACGGCAAGCACATTCGTGTACAAAAGAATTCGAGGTTTACCTCTTGATATTATAAAATCTTTAACATAGTGCGCTGGAGAATGATAATTAAGTCAAGTAAGTCAATAGGACGGTTACTCTAACGTAACCTTTTTGTTTGGTACCTACCATAAGCCAAGTGTACATTGGCAATTAGGAGGGCGGGGGGGGGTGGAGCGCAACACGCAATACACAGCAGGCGAATGGACTCAGTGGGATTTGAACCAGCGGAAAGGGCTCACAGCCAAAATGCCTCCGAACCCGTCAAAAGTCAGGCTACGATGACCAATGTTTACGTGTGAAGCAAAGGATCCAGTTTTCACCACAGAAATGACATGGACTCGCCAGAAGTGCCACCAAACAGGTCAAAGTGCATGCCACCATGGGGCAAATGTTAAGCGTGAAGTTAAGGGTCAAGTTTTCACCGAAATAAAGAACACGGACTCCAACCAAACAAGAAACGATAATTAAGGTCGATTTCCGCTAATATGCACAACACCTGGAAACAACTTTCACTTCATTCATAACATACACACGAGACGGTCAAAACAAGAAGAGAGATAGGACGAGAAAGAGGTGCGTAAATTCTCCATGATCAACTCTGTACACAAGCTTCGTCCACTCAAACTATTTGTCATTTCAAAAACATAACCAAATGATGCGGTTTAGAATAAGATGGGAGGAGGAAACGTTAAAATAAAAAAACACTTTGGGGAAATCCCCGGGGGACCGTGGTCTGCTCAAGATGATCTATATGAGATAGTTGTGGTGGCCGGGGGAGGGAGGGAGGCAGAGAGATGCATAATGTATCAAGTCGATCACACACATAAAGCACACACATTCAAAACGGGGAAACAGGCGAAAGAGCGCAGCGGCGGAGAAACCAGAAATTCTCAGACGGGTGTTCGCTTTAATAGAGAGGAAAGCTTTCAGCGTCGGAATTTTCGTCTCACAAAAATTAGCGAAAATACAAAACTAAACTAAAAACACATAAAAAAAAACACTGATACTTTAGTACCGTATTTATCGGCCAGTACAATACATGAGGGTATAGTTGGAAAACTTTTAGCTTGAGGTTAAAAAAAAATCACCGTTTGTCCTTTCAGTTAGATGGTTGTCCCGTACGTCTCTCGCTACATCCCAGGACCCGCCACTGCAGAAACACACAGTGTTTCTTTCTAAATGGTTTTTAATAACATTTGCTTTCAATCCTAAACGCCTTGCCTTCGGGGCTTTTATACAAGGCGAGTAGAAACTTGAAGAGCTATATGTTTGATTATTAATCGCAATGTGACATCTTACAGATCATGCCACAGTTAAAGCCGCTAGTGAAACGTGTCTCAAACTGTCATTAGGGGGGGGGGAGAGAAAACAACATCTTCAACCGATGTGTCACGCTCTGGGAACCACAAAATCTTTACCTTTGCTTGCTCGCTCTCTCTCTCTCTCTCTCTCTCTCCAGTCAGCCATAACACTTTCAAACGTTCAATCGCCTGACCATCTATCATAAAATGAACGGATAACGTTGTGTTAAGAAAACAGGGAAAAGTTTGAGTGGATTGGACGTGAGGGGGGTGGGGGGAAGCTAAATTTTTGGGAGACAAAACAATAATACGATAATGTATGAATTTTCAGAAGATGGAAATAAGACAGGGACCAAGAAAGTGACCAACAATAAAAGAGCGCAATATGAATGTGGACGTGGTAAATTAGTTTGTTTTTTATATTTTATCTGATAAATGGGCAGCCAAGCAGACAGACGGATAGACAGATTTGACAAATAAGACGTAAGACAAGACAGATTGATAGATTAGTATTAGATCGATTAGATAGAATAGATCTATTAGATTAGATAGACATATTAGAAGATAGATAGATAGATAGATAGATAGATAGATAGATAGATAGATAGAATAACACACGGCTGGCGCCCGACTAGAAGAGCGGGCACGCGAACACAAGCGATTATCATCATCAGAGGTAGAGTGGGGGGAGAGGGGGGAAGTATGGTAACAGATGGCTCCACATCAAAAAATTACAATACATTTGTTAATTTCCCTGGCCTCATTCCTACAGTTACACCAAAGCGGCGGCCGACATCAAAGTTGGTGGCTGTACACTAGTCGGAGGAGGGGGGGGGGACATGAGGGTTCACGCCGTGGGCTCGGGGGTGGGGAACTACAAGAGCAGAGGGGGAGGGGGGGCAAGGCCAAAACATTTGAAACGTGTCAGCGTTAATGAAATGTTTGATACGTACAAAATTATCCCACCGTCCGATGAAACCCCCTACCCACCCCCCCCCACCCCACAATCTCCTATGACCGAGTTTACTGTCTTCAATAATTAATTACACAGCCCTTGTCGCTAACGAAATACTCTGGGAATAGGATAAAATGGAGCGCAAAGGAAAATAATAACGGCAGCAAATATGGATGAAGCGGTCGGGGCGAAAGGAGGGAGAATGGTGGTGGTGGTGGGGGGTCTTATTGCCCAATATCGGGAGTTTCAAGAGAATATTGTTAATTATTGAAATGAGCACGCGCCAGTAGACATGCCCAGTGACTGAAAAGAAAACAGGGAGAGGGAGCGGGGGGGGGGGGGAGAGGGGGGGACAGCAACTATGTCTGAGTTATGATTATTCAATAACACTCCGGGGACTTCCATTACCTAGTACTTCCCTATTTATTACTTTTGTTTTAATGCCCGGCCGGTTCGGTGGTGAGCTCCCTCTCTCTCTCCCCTTATTGAAAACAAGATAGCAGTGACACATACACCTCCAGCCCGAACCCCCCCCCCCCACACAATCCACGTCTGCCATCTCTTTCTCGCCCCCCCTGCATTATTCATGAACGTGCGAGACCCAGTAGCCCCGGCCACTCCAATAAGGATCGCCAGCTCCGGGAATAAGTTAGGAACTTTAAAAAAAAAAAACGAGAGAGGGGCGGGCATTGCGGGAGTGGGGGTGATGGAGGGGGTCTTTATCACGTTTAATGAATAATTTTATTACAGGTGATAAACAAAATATTAAAACAGACAGGGGGACGGCGTAGTGGCGGAGAGAGAGAGAGAGAGATTATTAATCATTTGCCTCACTCAACCACAACAAGGACAACATAACCGGTCCATTTTTT
This sequence comes from Bulinus truncatus, assembly GCA_021962125.1. Taxonomy (NCBI): domain Eukaryota; kingdom Metazoa; phylum Mollusca; class Gastropoda; family Planorbidae; genus Bulinus; species Bulinus truncatus. The sequence continues at coordinate 15,760,164 of JAGDYQ010000002.1, forward strand.
TTTTATTATAATCGCACATATTTTACGGTAATACAACCAGATGTACCAATTTTGCTACTTTTCGCAAATTTGCTCTTTTTTTTTTTAAACCCATCTGCTCCAAAATGTTTTTAAGCAGCTTGCAAGTAATAATAATAATAAAATGGGGGGGGGGGCGTGTATAAAGATTTAACTTTACGTAAAATAAAAAATTTACTACTATGTGGATTTTTTTTTTATTTCGGACACCCTGTGCTAATTTGGTCCAAATCAATTCTTGAAACCCTGCATACGAAGACTTCGTGTCACACAGCTACACCGTAACGGAATCCAGCCTAAACGCTGTTCATGTGAGTGTGTGTGTGTGTGTGAGAGAGAAAGGGGGGGGGGAGTGGGTTCAGAGCTATAAGCAGCCGATGTGATCTCTGCATATTTACGCAACACACAGTGTTTGTGTACACCACCATTCCCCCCCCCCACAACACCCACCCAGTGTGTATATGTACACACCATGCAAAGCTGCGCGCACACACACACACCAAAAAAAAGGCAATAATTATACTGCATTTTAATTTATACAGTGAACCAGACGCCTGTGCGTGTCACGTTGGCAGCATATCAGAATGTGTCTGTGTGTGATATAGCGGGTGTGTGTGATATAGGGGGTGGGTGGGTGTGTGCTCATTTGCAAAATAAAAAACCAACAGCTCAACATTGAATCATTCCACGGGTCAAAGTGTTTTCGAAAGGAATATTAATAGCCAGGACTTGGGGGAGGGGGGGGGTAGAGAAAATAGAGGACCGTTTAACCCCCTTTCTCCCGCCCCGAGCGACACTTGTTTACCGTGTGTACAATCGTATCGAAAATTGAGTTTTTTTTTTTAAAAAGGGGAAGAGAACACGGTCAGAGGTATTAAACCTTTAATGTGCGTTTGAATTTCAGTTTTCGCAATGCAGTTAAAGACGAGAACGGACATGCCACCACCACCACCACCACCCATAACTGGTCTCCCCCCCCCCCCGGACATTATAGGCCATCGACATCTATCAAATGACTTGCTGCCTCTTCGCCTTGGGTCATTGGGCAAAAGAAAATAGCATTGCAGATTAATAAAAAAAAATTTTAACGGGGAGACGGGGGGAAAAAAAATCAAAGGCGGGGAAAGGTAGAAATAAAGATTAACACAATTTTTTTATATGATTATTGTTATTAAATGTCAATATTTGATGAAGCTGTTCGGAAAATAAATATATTGTTATTATTCAAACACTACGAAAGGCTAATCTTCAAATATGCATATTCTCACACACAACCACTGATCATAATAAAACGACGAATCAATATTGAAAAAAAAAAAGGTTTTTTTTTTTTTTAATGAGCTATATGTGTAACAATGAGATAAGTTTCTGCATCTATTAAAATACCGTTACGAGATTATATCACTGCCCCGGGAATGGGGGTTGGGTGGAGGAGAATTTAAAGGAATTTATTTGCCAGGGTAGTCTGGATGAGGAAGGGGATGTGGAGAGGACAGCGGGCAGGAAAAAAAATGAGACAGCGAACCCGTGCTCGATCCATAATAGTTCTGACCTGATGGAAGGCTGAAATCAACGTCCCGATAGACCATGCATCAAAAGTATCCAAATAACAATGTGCTTCATTTATCCCGGGACCCCCCCCCCAAACACAAACACACACACGGGCGAGCGTCATGACTCCTCCCCCCCCCCCCCACCCACGAGCTATACTTAGAGTCCCCGCGAAAAGTCCTGTGATGGAATGGCTCGTGGGGGGGGGGGGGGTATGGAGAGAGAGAGAGAGAGAGAGAGAGAGAGACTGAAACTGACTGAGACTATAATGGTGATCGGTTTTCTAAACACTACCTTCCACCCAACTCACTTCATAAAACATACAAACTTGTATCCGGTAATCAATTAAGCAGTTTAGTCGTCGTTGTATCGAACCGGCGAAATAAAAAAAAAAACAATAAAAAAATATAAATATAAAAGAATTAGAGAAAACGGTAAAAAGGGAGTTTTGGGGGATGGGGGGGGGTTGATAGCTACCTTTTGCTTTTCCCACCCCCACACACACACGGGTCAAACTACAGTTGGATCAAGCGAGCTAAGAGCTCATGGATCTCCGCGGGTTTCATTACCAGAACCGACCGACACGGCAAATGACAACAAGAGAGTGGTGGCATAATCAAATACTCTATTATTGATGTCATTGAATGCAAACATCGATTTCCTCCCCCCTCCTCTCCCGCCCGTTCCGTCCTGCCACCCTAAACTCCAGCTCACCGCCCCACAACAATGCATTCAACCCTCCTACTCCCCCCCACCACACCCCACATCTTTTTTTATGTAATAAATGCTTGATGCCTGCATACACCAACAAACGTTTTCTGTCAACCTGATCAGACGTAAAAGAGAGAGGGGGGAAGAAATCGGAAGGGGGGGGGAAGAAATCGGATGGGGGGGGGGAAGGAATCGAACCACATCATTTACGTTGGCAGTACGTGGTCATAGCTTTATACCCAAACACGTACACACACTCACACACACACACTCACACAGACTAAACACCATCACAAAATAAAGGTCGCAGTACAACCCCCATCGCCATCACCCCCCCCCCCAAAAAACCCTTACGAGGGTGCATCCATCGGCGGTCAGGGCGCGGGAGGAGTGGGGTGGATGGGTGGGCGTGGAGGACACGGGGAGCTTCATTTAAAAACTAAGACATGATAGCGCGGGGGGAGGGGGGAGTGGAGGGGGCGCTTAATAGATGATTGATTATCGGAGTAACAAATAAGAAGTGAAAGAAAAACAAAACAAAAAAAAAATCATATCGATTTCAGAGATGTCAGGGGCATCAAACATTAAACACGCGCGCGCGGGGCCAAGGAAATGAAATCGTGTGCGGCGGAGCTGCAGTGTTGCCAGGAAGTTTAGGACCAAAAGTAGCGGAAAACAAGTGTGTTTTATTTTTAAATAGCACAAAGTAGCGCGCACAACTTTTTAGCGGCTAAAGTTCGACAGTTAACTTTTAAAATTTTGCCCTACTTAATAACATGTTCATGTAGCGCGTGGTTTATACGTGTATAGCTACGAATTTCGTGAAAAGTAGCACAAGGAAGGAAGCATTTATAGGAATGGGGGGTGTGAAAAAATAAAGCGGTGTGCTCACATAAGTTGGGAACATTTCTCTTGGATGGGAGGACATGATGTGGTGAGGGGGGAGGGGGGCGCAGGGCGGTGCCCAGAGAAAAGAGAGAAAAAAAATAATAATAATAATAACTTCCAGAGCCACAGTTGTGTGTGGGGTCGTTTTATGTCAGCGTGACGTGCAGAATTGGGGACGGAAGGATCGGATCACAGTCAGCCCATGGGGACGGAAGGCGGGTGGAGGGAGAAAGGGAACAGCCACAAACGCCAAGTCCCGTATCTCGCCGTTCCATCTGGTCACTCGCACAAGAGTTTGTGTGTGTGTGTGGCGAGTGAGAGGAGGGGACACCGAGAGACCTGTCCCTACGGGCACGCCTCTACAGAAATGGATGAAAATGATGCTCGGTGCCATGGTTACCGTTGTTCGGTATATATATATATATTACAGAACCATCAAGCTGTGTCCCTCAAAAAATATTTTACAGACTAGCTGTACCCTGCAAAACATTTGCATATAGTTTATATTCCCTTAGGTTTGATCAGTAGGCTAAGTTATTTTTGGTTTCGGACAGAGCCGCATTTTTCATGCTTTTATTACAATTTAAAAATGCAATATATTGTGGAAAATACAATTTAAAAATGCAATATGATGTGGAAAATAGAATATTTAAATGGAATTATTTCACATTTTGGACTGTGAGTTTTATGTTTGTAAACCGCAGAAATTATTCAAAGCTGCAGAAATAAAAAAAAAACATTTATCGAATAGAGACGTCGACAAGACGCCATTTTGAGTTCTTGATTTCTACTTTCGATACAACGCAGAAGCGAGACCGCTATTAGTTATACACACAAGTCCATGAGATGGTCAGACGTTTATCTTTTAGATCCTATCAACTACCATGGGGCTGTTTTCGTGGTGCACGTCTTTTCATCCCCACCATAACCTGTAGTGCGATGGTCATGGCTCTCACAGGAGAACGAACCCCCCCTGTTGGGAGGGGGGGGATGGGGGTCCGGCAGTAAGGCAATCACTCTGTTTGGTTCTATTCAAACTGTACGTGTGTTGAGTTGAATCATGTTCACCAAAACACTTCAACACATCATTTGACACAACAATACACAACAAATCACACAGCTATGAGCAATGAGAGTGAGGAAAAAACAAACAAATAACCATTGCCGCTGCACACCCATCAATGAAGAAACACAACAATGACGTCAGGCAATGAGCAGCTGACATCAAAATGAAACGTCGTCAAGTGGCGATCACAAAACTCTTCAGTACATGTACTTAATATTCTACTCAACCGAACGATGTTGATTTTTTTTTTTTGTTTTCGGTTAAAAAGGCGAATGCAGTGTCTATTGAAATTTTCTAAGAAGTCGGCAGAACTAAAAGATATGAATATCTTAACATGTATGCACCTGTTGTCTACGAACATAACCGCAGCTCTCGATTACTTTAGGTTATCAATAGATCCCCCCCACACACACACAACCATTATCCCCGACACATATAAACAATCCATTACACTCGTATTCCCCCCACTGCTCACACTAATTACAGACTATACAATAGAGAAAAGAAGAAAAGAAAAAGAAAACAGAAATAAAAAAGTAAGTGGACCGCCTGCCACATATTTACAACCTCCATTGTTGACACAATCAAACGGGGGACCCGGGGACACCAGGTTTTCATGAAGACAGCCCCTGGCTCTAACGCTTGACGATGGGGAAAATGGAGAGGGGTGGATAGGAGGGGCGACTCGGGGGGGGAGGGGGGGAAACAACTGACGCGGCTAAATTTCCGGGTAAATAGGAATCTTCTCGGTCGGTCATCATTATTGAGTCAAAACACAACAGTCGTATCGATAGACTCCCCCCCCCGCCCCCAACCCAAGTCAGCACAGCATTAGACTCGACGCATTCCCACGCCCATGAGCGGGCAGCAATGGAGACCAGATAATCACACCTTCGGTATCGTCCACACCTTACTCCCCTCCCCCACACAAACAACGATGGGTGGTGGTGATGATGAACATATACATCACAAAGTTATTGAGAGCTCAGCACGAGACGTGACACTTCAGGAATTGTGTCCTGCTCACTCAGCCAGAACAAAGTCTCACAAACAGAGCCTGACTCAGTTGATCTTTTTTTTTTTTAGTAAACTATCGATCCACCGCAGGCGCGCACCAACACAACACACACTCACACGCAGACAGATAAAAGCGGACGTACGTAATCAGGATGTTGAGCAGAAGAAATTATCCCTACTCATATTTTTTTGTTTTGTTTAAACAGTACTAATTTCCTCGCTCCCATTCCCCCCCCCCCCTCGCATACAATTCTATTAACTATACACCGCCCGAGGACTTTACAAGTCGGAACACGTCAAAGAGCGGGTTTCCAAGTGTCAAAATAGAACAAGAGAAAGGAAAAAAGAACTCAATATATGCATGGGCCATAAAATATAAAAAAAAAAACACTCCCCCCCCCACTTGCAGCCCCACCCCCACCAGTGCATCAGATCAAAGCCAAGAGACACACTGGAAGTAAGACACTTGGCATATCCATAATTTATCTAGACCTGTTCCATTTACCACCGGCTTACCCCCCCCCTCCGCTACAGACATATACGGTGCACACACATAAACAAAAACATATATATAGTTGTCAGTGACGACAAGAGAGAACAAGTACTCTTTTTTTTTTAAAAAGGGGGTGGGGGTGTGGAGAGAGTTTTAAAAAAGTTAACAGGCAAGCGGCGGCAACCACTCTCCCATTCACTCGATAATAAATTTTAAGTATTAACAATAATGGCCGGCAGTTTTTTTTCCCCCTTTTGCTGGGTTTTTATTTTTATTTTGTCAAGGGGACGTAACACACGAGCCGTCAGCAGTCAAGCCAGACCGAGTACAGTCGAAAATCAATAATAATTGTCCCCAAGGAAAAGGTAATGCTGGGGGCTTGTGGAATTGAGAGAGAGAGAGAGAAACGACTGTCTCGCAATTTTAAGAGTAGAAACATATGTACAGATAAACATCTTCTCGTGGAAATTACGATAGACTGATAGAAAGCGAATAAAGTAACATTTACCGGACATACCCATCTTATTACACACACACACACATACACCAGCCCTCATTGTAGGCTTTTATTTTACACATGGCTTAACTTCCGGTGGGTGGTGGGACGATGGGGAGCCTACAGGGTGTCAACGGCAAAATAAAATATGGAAAAACAAAAAATCTGTAATGGCGACATATGGACATCCCTCCACCACCCACCAAGGGCTGCCGAATCTGGATATTATTGTTTATCCAGATATATCTACACATAATAAAATGCTATAAAATGACAGATCTGGGTAACTCTACTTTTCAGATATAAAACTTTGTTTACGTCCCCTATACTCTAATGAAGATAATTGTAAACATTTCATATTTCCTGGATGTATCTTCAAGTAAAACCATTGGCTGCCCCTGCATCCACCCCACCTATCCCCCCCCGGAACACATATCCATATGTCCTCTCAAATCGACCCCGCACAGCCATCACTACCACCGAAATCGCCCCCCCCCCTGTTGATGTAACTAACATTCTTGATTGTCGCCTGAACATTTACTGCAATTATGATTCATCACTATCACCCATCCATCGGTTTGGGGAATGTGATATACCATTCAAAGGGAGAAGAACGGAATAATTTATTGACTCCCTTTAAAAAAAAACAGACCCAGTCAAGCGCGGTGCACAGAAACAAGGCTAAACCATTATTAATGCACACATATAAGATAATTTAGACTAGGTAGCTCAAATGGACAGTACGGGTATTATTGTTGAACTAGCTTTACACCTGCAAAACCTTTGCATAGAGTTATATTCCCTCAGGATTGAGCAGTAGGCTAGGTTATTTTTTGGATTTCGGGCAGATCCGATTTTTTTTTTCATGATTTTGATTACCGTTGTCTACGTTTGACGATTTTAAACTGGAATACTGTTGTATTAATTCTCCACTTTCGATTTAACGCAGAACCCACACCGCTATTATTTATATGGATGATAGATACATTGAATTGAAATTTATCATTGTAAGGAATATACATAACACGGTGAAAGATGTTCAAATGAACAAATAGGTACAAAAAACAAAACTTATCCTATCAAGATTCGAACCAATCAGTTCAATAATTGGTGTAAATGGGGGGGGGGGGAATTCCCAACCCGCGGATTGTTAGCACACAGTGGGAGGAAAGGGGGATAAACAATTTACATGCATTTCAGTTTATTCTAGTTCTAACAAAAAAAAATTCTTGTACTTTTTTTTTTCTTCACGATAGAAAGAAACCAGGTGAAAAGGAACATTAATCTAATGGCGTGTGTGTGTAGAAATACTTTTACAAAATAGTTAACCCATTTATTTAATCCATTATTTGCCCCCACCCCCCCCCCAAACCCACTTCCATTGAAACGTATTAAACTATCAAAAAAAAACAGCAACGATATATGAGCCTGTTATGAACCATTACGATTTGTTTATGTACAGCTCAGCGGAGTAGCGACACCTAGCGGGCTGTTTCATAATCAGGGCAGCAGATGCTAGCTAACATAATTAGTCATCAATTCTGCACACAGCCACTACCCCACCCCAAACACCCAACTCCCGGGTTGGGGATAGAAATTTTTTTTAAAAAGCTGTGCCTTCTTTAAAGGACACGTCAACATTGCAGTGTTGGCTGCAAAGTCCGGGGAGGGGGTGGGGTGGGGAGAGAGAGAGAGAGAGATCGCTTAGCACCAGTTGTACCTAATAATCATCTCAATAATCATGATCTCTTACAAGCCCTGCCCCTCGCATCTAAATCATCCGACAAGAATAGCTATCCAGTTATATCCCCATACACACCACCCCCTCCTTTAGCACAACGAGGGTAATATATGTATGTTGTGTTTGTGGCATATCCCGCTTAACGACGTTGTATATATAACGCTGTTTTTTTTCCCGAATTCTTCTTCCTCATTAATTCATTAAAAGTCATTATTTTAAAAATCTGTATGGACACAAGTATTTCACAATTCCACATTATTGACACGTTCACATCATTCCCATTTTTTTCTCGCTGTCATTTCTGGCAACGTATCTATACAGTACGCTAGGCATGGCTGTACGTACTGAAATAGCTATATCACTTATCTATAATGGATTTTTTTCTTCTCACCACCCCCCCCTTAAAAAAACCCACACACCCTTTCCATTGCCCCACCCCCTTCCCCCCTTCCAATCCAACAACAAAAAAAGCACGACATCGAGCCAAGCTTATCAACCAACGGATTGCAAAAAAAGGGGCCCAAAATCAATAAGAATCAGACGGCAACAGGTTGCAATGAGCAATAGTGTATAAATCATATAGGTTTGCACCTGTGGTCAGAAGATCGAAGTGCCAACACCTTTTATATGTGTTGAAAATATGTATCGAGGGGTGGTTTGTGTGTTATGTAGGATGTGTAAGGAGATGTGTATGATATTAAAAGAAGGTCAGACTCAAAATAGGGGAAAGTAGGGAATGGAGGGGGGAGGGGGGGGGAAGAGACTCATATTTAGAATGTTTTTTTTTAGTTCAATCCTCTCAAAAGTAAGATCAGCACGTCTTTATGTCGTCCACGGTCAGAGGCGTCACGGTCAATGGGCCAGTCGTGGTGTCTGTATTACCACCACCGGTCACTTCAACTACCAAGACACTTTTTTGTTTTTTACAGCTTCGAAATCTCTTTAAGAAAAAAATCTACAATCTTTCTATCAAACACACGTGGATACAATTCAAGCGTGTAGCTCGTGCAAACCAAACTTTGGTAAGGGGGGGGATTTTAAACCCAGAAGGAGAAAAAAAAACACACACACACACAACACCGACTCATTGACCGATCAATCAATGTCACACAACCCAATGATCGGTTGTTGTTTGTTTTATTTCATTTTTCTCTTGCACGGGCCATGCACACACACATACGCACGCACGCCGGCCAGCCCAGGTAACGGCCACCAAAGGGTGATAAATATTGAACAGTGTTAAAATAATATCGGGAACACCCGGGCCTCAGGACATAAACAATCTGCAACACGACAACGAATTATCGGTTATTGTCGGTGCGGCTCTTTCACCGCTACGGGAAATTTTCAATTCAGGGGTGAATTTTTTTTTTTGTTTTTTTTTTTTTGAAATCGTCATGTCTAAGATTCAAAGACGATTGGATGCTCGCACAGGTGGTGTGCAGCTCCTTGGGTTGCTCACTCTCAACGTGACATGTGCTAACGAACGGTCTGTTATTTACTGAGAGTATCGCGTGCAAAAAAGAAGACCATAAATTGACGGGGGGGGGGGGGAGGTCCCTGGAGAAAAACCGGGTGGGTACGAGGTGGGGGAAGGCGCAGAGAGAACAAAAAGGTGTGCGTAATTTAGCTGTCACAGAAAAAGACAATTTGATAATTGGTCAGATTGTCATGTGACGAGCTAGAAAGTGAACGCGCTACTTTCGAATTTGAGTTGACCTGTGGTAGAGAGGGGGTGGGGGGTAGTGAAGGATAATTTAGATAGAATGTGAATTGCAAATACTTCAACTGTGCAAATGTGGACAATGTTGAATAGATGAGTTGCAAGCAATACGTCACTTGGCTACGTACATTTTTTTATTTTTTTTTTATTTTTATAATAAAAAAATAAAAAAAATATTTTTGCGTTTTTCAAAATCACATTTTTTTAAAAATCTTGTACCTTTTCGACACTTTCACAAAAACTACTTAAGATATAAGCTTACAATTTTGTATGCTTATTCTTATATCTATTGATGACAGTTCTCCATTTTTTTTTAAATATTAAATAGAATTTTTTAAATAATTTTTTACCTCCCCCCCCCCAATGTAACTTTTTTGAGTGTACCGAAATAAAAAATTCAGTTTATTTATTTTCCTTTTTTTTTCTAAAAAAAAAAATTGGACGTTTGTTTGAAACACACTCATTAACATTTGTGCAAAGTTATTGTATGATATCTACAATAGATTTTAAAAATTGGTTCTTTGAAAAAAAAAGTCACATAATACATTTTTTAATAATTTTTTTTTATTTCTTTGTTCATTAATTGGTATGTTGTATGAATGCTCCAATAACGGCTAATGTAGCTTAAAAAATAAAAAAAATAGAAAAAAACGTGCAGAAACCTTGCATCGGTGCATGGATCACCTTAAACTGGATTACTGTTGTATTAATTCTTGACTTTCGATTTAACGCAGAACCCAAATCGCATATATATATATATATATATATATATATATATATATATATATATATATGTGTGTGTGTGTGTGTATATATATATATATATATATATATATATATATATATATATATATATATTAGACACTAGTATGAAAATAAAACAGTTATGACAGCCCAGAGTACAACTGCTGTGGTTTTTATTTTTGAATACCATCAGACAAAGCAGATTTTATTTCGTGCTCTGCAGGGTAACCAATATTTTTCTTTTTGCACATAAACATGTACAAGTCTTTCTGTTCAAAAACAATTACACAGTATACAAACAACAGCCTGCTGTAGGCGCATTAATGCAAACATTTACGGGAGTGATAAATTCTTTGCAATGAAAAGAATAGAAGAAAAAGATATCCATCGATCCATTTAGGGCCGTACACACAAAAAAGGGGGGAAAATGAGGAAGGAATGAGGTGTTGGGGGGGGGGGATGGGAGGGAGAGAGAGAGAGAGAGAGGACCTTGTCTCCACAAAGCACTCATAAAATTTCCACTTGGGCGACATCGTAAAACAATGCGAATTTGATTGATTTCCCTTCGGTTTGAAAGGAGGATAGAAAAGACAAGAGATACGTGGGGGGGGGGGTGGGAGAGAACCGAGGTGAAATAAATAAAGAGGGAAGGGGCGGGGACAATGAGAGCAATAAAAAAAATAATAAACGCAAGCCAGAAACACGCGCATCATGCGAGCACTCACTCACACACACACATATATATACAGACTGGCAAGGAAAAAATAAAAGAAGAAGAAAAAAATAACAAGAAACGGGATGCAGGAGGAAACAGGTTTTATTTCCGACAACACAAGCGTGAATGAGCCCCGCCCCCTGTTTCCCCCGTCCCAATGCTGATGTGTGTGTGGGGGGGGGAGAGAAACAGAATCAGGCCAAAGACAATCGCCCTATTGCATAATTGACAAACGTACGCGAAAAAATTTCCAGCCCGTGACAAATTAAAAAAAAAGAAGAGAGGGGGAGAGAGAGAGAGAGAGATGCCCGTGTCAGCTGAACGAGAAGAGATAATGTACAGGCACCAGACGATAGAGACAGACCCACCCTGGTCAAATGACCTAAATGAAAGGAGAATAGGAGGCAACACGCAACAACGCGTACTGAATAAGTAGTATCGGTCTATTTTATCCCACCAGATCAGAAACCCCCCACACACACACACAAAAACAACCCAATTCACCTAACAGGGCCGTAAGTTAGTTAGTTAACAGACAGAGACCGTTGAGCCGATTCTCCGGGGGGGGGGGGGTAGGGATACCGGGTGGATTCAAGAGATGACAAAGACCACAAGCCATCTAGGCTGTCCTCGGGGGGGGGGGGGGGGACTGACGGGGGAGGGGAGGGGGGTCGGTCAGACGTGTCCGGCCGAGACAAGAGAACATGGGCGACGTGTATGTAATGGTAACACATTACATATGCACACGGAGATGACCAATTGGAGATCCCAGACAGAGACTAGCATGTGTAAGCAATAATAATGATAATACTAATAAAACAATCCACTGTGCATGTATCTAGTTACCATGGACGGTCTTCGTTTGAGTCGTTTATGTTTTCATTAATGACTTTTTTTTTCCAATAAATATTCGTAAACTATGATGTTTCTCTTTATAGTCCTTAACTGAAAAACATATCAGAATACGGCTCTCAAAGGCCTCATGTGTGGCTACACTGACCGGTGAGTGACCAGCAGTATGTTGTCATACCAGCAATTATGAATAGATCGATTACTTGTCATTTTAAATAGTGCTGCGTATAAATAATAACTTATATGCAGCTGGATAAAACGTTAAATTATTTAGAGACTTGGTTGAATTTTTTTTAAATAAAAAGCCAAAGTCGTTCAACATCTTAATTAAAATATTTACAAAGAAGAAAAAAAATGTGTGCGTGTGTAAGCCAGTGACATGAACGTAGAAAAATGGCTGAATTTGTTGATCTTCATATATATATATATATATATATATATATATATATATATATATATATATATATATATATATATATATATATATATACTTATAAGACGCATTTGTTGTCTGTCTGTCTGTCCCCTTATAACTCAAGATCCAGAAAACCAAATAACGTGAAATTTGTTACACATACACATAATTACATGGGGAAGGTTATAGGACATGTTTCGTTTCATCTCGATGGGTAGTTTAATTATAATTTTTTATTTTAGTATTTTACTATATTAAAGTAATCTCGACGGCGCCATAAATAAAATTCCTCTGTGACGTCATTTCCCGATGATACATTTTTAAAAGAGGGGTAACTTCCGGAAACTCCAATTGAAAACATGGTGAAATCAATAGTCATATCTATTTACCTATCGTTTTATGTATTCAGAAGATTAAAATTAAAGGTGCACTTTAATAAACCGAAATACGTTAATTAAAATGTTTCTGTGACATTATTAACATTATTAATACAATCTCAATGGGTAGTTTAAATGCAATTAATATTTTTAGTATTTTACTATTCAATGCACAGGGAATTCCCTGTATTCGCGCACAAGTGAATGTGTAATTGAACGGACGGAGAAGAAAGGGTTAGGGACGGAAAAAAAAAATGTTTTTTTTTCATGCTGCAAGTACCCGGCTTTGGCCGGGATTAAAATAAGGTTTTCTGTTTATTTAAGAAGAGGGGGCAGGGAGGGAGAGGGAGGAGGGGGCAGGGAGAGGGAGAGAAGGAGGGAGGAAAAGAGAGGGAGGGAGAGAGGTGGTAGGGAGGGAGATAAAGGGGGAGGGAGGGTTGGAGAGAGAGGGAGAGAGAAAGGGAGGGAAGGAAAGAGAAAGGAAGGGGGGAGTAGGGAGGGAGATAGAGGGGAGGGAGAGAGATGAAGAAAGAGGGAGGGAGAGAGAGATAGAGAGGGGAAGGGAAGGAGAGAGAGGAAATGAGGGAGGGGGAGAGAGAGAGAGGAAGAGAGGGAGACGGGAGAGGGAGAAAGGAGGGAGGGAGAGAGGGGGTAGGGAGGGAAAGGGGAGGGAAGGAGAGAGGGAGAGAGGATGGAAGAAATGGGAGGGAGTGAGAGATAAAGAGATAGAGGGGGCAGGGAGGGAGAGAGGGGGAGGAGGAATGGAGGAAGGTGGAGAAAGGGGGGACGGGGGTGAGAGAAGGAGGGAGGGAGATTGGGAGAGAGGGAGATGGGAGAGTTAGGGAGGGAAGTAGAGGGAGGGAGGGACTGATAAAGGGAGGAGGGAAAGAGAAAGGGAGAGAGGGGGTAGGAAGGGAGAGAGAGAGGAAGGGAGAGAGGGGGGTAGGGAGAAAACAAAAGGTAAACAAAAAACTTATTTTCAACCTGGGCAAAGCCGGGTACTTGCAACTAGTATATATATATGAGTTACATGATCGCCAGTGTCCAATCACGTAACGAGATCAACGGCAGACGAGCTAGAAACAACACAACATGCTAACGCAGACACACACACACACACGCACGCACAAACAGCCCAGAACAAGAGAGACACAATGGGAGACGCAAATGGAAATAAATCAAAAGAAACACACACAAAAATTCAAATACAAAAAAAAAAATGACAATAATAAATAAATAATGAAAGGGAGTTCCATCGATCACGTATCGAGGGCATTAAAATGTCGTATAGCTGCAAGTTGGTGATTCAATTATCTCCGCAGTAGCGGGCCGGAGACAAAAATGCTTACCGCTGCTTCTATTCAACGAGCGGCGTTTCATTTTTATATATGTATATATATTTTTTTAGACTCCCCCCCCCCACCTCACTACAGAGAACAAACGCGCATTGATCGAGCACATCACCAAAACTTACAAAAAGACGTTCAAAAAAAGTAACATTTAAAAAAAAAAAAAAAAGAAAAACTCAAGTGAATTTAACGATCACAATTATGATTACTCTAATGGGGTGGAGGGTGAAGCTTCTGTTATCAATGCACGGCGCCAACGCGCAACATTTCCTAGTGCGCGCGCTCGTGAGTTTGTTGGATTTTTAAAAAAAATAGTCAAAGACCATATTTCATTTAATAAAGGGACATGACAATCCAGACCAAAAAAAATTGGATCCACAATTACATTGAGGGGGGGGTGAAGAGGGGGAAATCATCCACACATCTGTTGAAAACTAACCCCCCCCCCCCAAATGATTAAGTTACAGAGGAGAGAGAGAGATTGCAGGGGAGGGAGAAGTGTGCGCATGTATATGCCACATCCTTACATACATCCCTATACAATGAATAATTATTATAACGGATATCACAAGAGGGCTCAAGGATGGTATCCACTCAGCGATTCTCATTACACTTCATTACCCCCCCCCACCACCCCACCCCTCACCCGGCCCGTCCCTAAAGCAGCTACTCCATCAAACTTGATAGTGCTTAATTTGATGCGATGTTAACATCCAGCTAAAACATTCTTTCAGAGGACAGTAATGTATTTTATTAAACTTTTATCGCAGGACACGATGGATAAATCCTCTAATTGTGCCCTACACGATATATATATATATATATATATATATATATATATATATATATATGTATATATATATATATCATATTGGCTGCTTTTAAACAATTTCAACAAGTGTCTGAACTTCTCACATTGCTCTAAATAGGACATGTAATGCCGAAACATTAAACAGTACCATCAAACTATATAGTATAATACCAAGTAGTATACAAGCACTTTTATTGGCAGTGGCGTAGCTAAAGGGGGGCGGACCTCCCCGGGTGACAGCATATGGAGGGTGACACTATGTCACCAGGCACGCCGAGAGGGGGGGGGCAGGCGGGGTCATTGCCAGGGGGCCCGCATCTGTAAGGGGGCCCGGCCGCCCCGACCATGTCAATTTTTTCACGATTCATTGTTTATTAAGGGGCCCGCAATGATGTCCTGCCCTGGGGCCCGTGTTGGCTCTCGGCGCCCCTGTATGTCACCTCCAACAAATTTTTTCAGCCAGGCTAAGGTGAGAAAATAGTTTGATAAAGGAATTGTGATAAAAACTAGGGATGTGACGAAGTTCGAATTCGACGACATTCGAACTTGGACGTTTTTTTTTTTTTGAGCAAATTCGAATCCGACGGATTTTTTTTTTTTAATTTAGCTACACCTAACCATTCAGCAAAGGGTCGTGTCACTGGGGTGACATTTGAACGGACCGCCCCGGGTGACTTGTACTCTAGCTACGCCACTGTTTATTGATGTCTCCTATAGACTTAATATTTTACTTCATACTAAAACTAGTCGATAAGTCTACTCAGCAGGTGAAAAACAGAAACTAAATAAACCAAAAACGTTATGCTACTCTTTTATTTCTTTTCAACTATTGAGCTATTTTTAGCTTAGTGAACACACACACAGGAAGTGGAAATAAGAGCTTTATGCATATGATAATATGTTATTTAGTAGTCATAATACTTAAGTACGGGAGGAAAATTTGCCAGGTCGGATAGGGTTAAATGGAAGCAATAACCGCTGGTCAGTAAAAATTTAACCACAGCAGGACCGCGGTCAGAGACATTATGTAATAACATAAATAGGACGCACAACGGCGTTCGATAGTTTTTCCCCCCATAGATCACGCGGAAGCGCTCGGGTAATTCAATAACCGATTGTCCCCGAGTATTTGCCGAGTATTTGCACGTAAATAT
This sequence comes from Bulinus truncatus, assembly GCA_021962125.1. Lineage (NCBI taxonomy): Eukaryota > Metazoa > Mollusca > Gastropoda > Planorbidae > Bulinus > Bulinus truncatus. The sequence continues at coordinate 15,776,285 of JAGDYQ010000002.1, forward strand.
TCTGTCAATTGAACCCTTCAATAAGATTTGCGCCAGAGCAAGAGGGATGTAATATTGTTAGACAGGAAGAGAAGAGGGAGGGCGTGGGTGAGGCTGGTCTGCAGAGAGGGAGAAGGGAGGATAACAATCTCGTGTAAAGTTGTGTGCAGGACGAGAAGAGTCGAAGGAAAACATATGCCCTGAAGCAGGGCGCGCCGATCATCAATGGCGCCCTAAGCCAGCACCACGCAAAAATCTTGCGACCCACCTTCAGAGATTAGAAAAAAAAATTCGGCGCAAGGCATTTAGAGGCAATGATCCCCATGTTGAGTGAGATACTAAGCCTGATCATAGTTGACCAAAGGTAAAAAGAATGCATTTCTGTATGATGGTCTTCAATCTTCCATCAAGTACAAACCGTGGGGTTGAATACATTTTGTATTTGAGTGTGATAAAGTGAGTCAAGTGACTTATTGGATGAAATATTTTGAATAGAAAACTATTAGAAGAACTGAATGTAAACTGACAAATATATATATATATATATATATATATATATATATATATATATATATATATAGCCTGTCGTAAATGTTGGGAAAAGGGAGAGAAAACGCCACATTGCTAGCACAAAAATAAAAATGCATGCACACAAATACAGTTAGAAAGTTTATACAAGTTGAAACAAAACAGCCCGGGCCGGGAAGGGCGTTTCTCATTGCAGAAATCAAACAGCTTGTTCCCGAGAGACACAATTGTACATTAACGACATCAGGGCCAATAACCCACCGTTTCGATTGATATTTAAGTGCATGCTAATGTAAGTTGAGATCCACGTGTGTGCTGCTGTGTTGTCGTCCCCCTCCCCCCGGTCTCAGAGAGAGAGAGAGAGAAAGAGAGAGAGAGAGAGAGAGAGATGGGGACCAGGAAAACGGGACTCAACGTCAGAATCTACTAAAAACAACAACAACAGACAGACCTTGCATCTTCCACAGACAAGCGCACACTACGGTGGCCCGCGGGCCAGTTGCGGCCCAACCGGCGGCCTGGTGCGACCCGCGCTTCTCTCCAACTTGTTCTCATCAAGGGCGTTCAGATCAACACTACCTGCTCTTGGTAAGGCCCATTATGCAGAAACTAAAAAAAAAAAACCCCGCATTGTGGCCCGCGTTGTAAAAAGATCGCCTGCCCGTATCATGATGTTGCTCGAATCAAGAAAAAAGATAAAACAGTAAACGTTTAAAGCTACGCTACCTCAAAATAAATAAACAAATAATACGTTGTTTTAATTTCAGTTAGTCCCGGGAAATGTAACGATACAAAAAAAAACATTGCGCCAATTTGTTAAATTGGCTAAAACCAGCGAACGCACACATAAAAAGAAAGCCTTTATATAATAACAAAAAAAAATTTTACATCGCGAATATAAAAAATAAAAATAGCATGTCACGGCAATGCAAAAAAAAAAAACAACATCCAAGATATCAGACACAGGAAATTTTCTACTGCATTTAGCCATTTGAATTTTATTGTTTTGTTTCCATTCTTTTTTGTGGTTTTTTTTTTTGCTTCCTTTTTCCAGCCTCGTCATCTGTGATCATTAACCGGTAATTTGCTTGCTATTAAAGACAATTATCCGAGGAACGGGGTGGAGAGGGAAGATGAAGATCGTTCTCCGATTTGTGGAACTTTATCTTTTGTTGTGTGGGTTGTTCTTTTTTTCATGTTGATGTTTGTTTTGTTTTTTGCTTTTAATCACGAAAAATTGTGTCGCAGACTAAACTCTTCAACCCGAACGCAGGGAATTTTTAAAATCACACACACACAAATATTCATTGTACTGTTCGAAGAAACAAATGTCACGCGCTCGAATCCCGATTTCATCAACCGAAAATAAAAAGCTCACTATTAGCCAAATTACACATACCCAGTGGTAGAATGAGGGGTGAGGGATGAAGTTGTTCCAGACATAGCTAGACTGGGTCACTGTGTCACCGATACTACCCCCTGAACTGCAATTTTATTTTACACGAATTGGGAGGGGGGTGAGAAGAGGTAGATGGGCGGGGATGGAGACAGTTCGAATTAAGTACTCTCAGGACAGGCAGTGCCCGATATTTATATAGAATAAGTTCGGGACAGACAGTGCCGAACATTTATATAGGATAAGTTCGGGACAGACAGTGCCCAATATTTATATAGGATAAGTTCGGGACAGACAGTGCCCAATATTTATACAGGATAGGTTCGGGACAGACAGTGCCCAATATTTCAACAGAGTAAAATAAAACCAAACCGCCGTGGTATCTTATCCTCGCATCTATTTTATTTCAACTCTGTCCGTTGTCCCGACATTCTACTTCACCCTCGTACCATCCAAATGAATCCCATTGGTATAATTATTGCTACAGAGTTGACCTCTCCTCACCGCAGGGTACCCCCCCCTCCCCCTATCCCTAGACTCATCATCTACCGGAGACATAAGCCAAGCAATTTCTCAACCTGTTTGACTCCCAGGGGGGTAGGGGAAGACCCTTCCCCACGTCAAGAACGTTGCCAGTCCAGCTCCACAGACATACCTCCATGAATCCACAGTTTATTGATCTTAAAATGGAGGTCACTTTGACATACCAACAAAGACACACACACACACACACATTATTTTATTTTAATTGACTAACGTTTTCATATACAGACAGAAATAACCATACATAGTTATATACCAACACACACACACACATGGGTGTAATTAAATTGAATGAATTACTTAAGCATTGGTAGTGAACCAATCAAAAAGTGGTGCTGATTAAAACAGATATCGTGGGGAAGAGGGGGTGGGGGGTTAAAGATGAGCGAATCCATAATCCAGAGTAAATAAAATGTTTATACAACCACAAAAGTTAATCATGTCTGGTTATGGGGAGGGGGGAGGTGAAGTAACAGGAACAAAAATATTTTATGAATGAATTCTTTACCCGTTTAAGACGCGCACACACAGCTGGACTTGCATAATTATCAAAAACCAGAAGAAGACAACGCCACTGTCAGTTCAATGTAGTGCTACCAACGTTATCTAGAGGTCTACAACCAGAATCTTAATGCAAATCTAATGATATTTACTGAAAGGATGTTTCCACTCAAGGGAATGGGAGGGAAGGGATGGGGTATGTGGGGTATGGGGGGGGGGGGGGGGTTAAAGACAATGAAATGCTAGAGACTTATTTTTTTTTTTTAAAAAGGGACAACATCAACAAAAACTCAATCCGTTTCCACGGGAGGGTGTAATCCGGGCCCCAATGGCGTGTCTGGGTTTAGACCGCTGGCAGAGTCTGGCCAAAACGGATGGGGGGCCGGGGGTTTGCGCGGATTACTTACAACAGGAGAAACAACAGCTCTAAACATCCTCTGGGCTGCAGTTTAATAAGTTATATACACGGAATACACACGGGGGGGGGGGGGGGTGAACAGACGGAAAACGTTATCTGGAGTGCGAGCATGCATGTAGATTTCTTCTTTCCAACAATAGCGCCAACACAATGACGATAAACACACAGCTCAGACATTATGAAAAATTAAAACAAAAAAAAAAACAAGCCCAGTGCGAGAATTCAGGGGTGAGGGGTGCGAGGGGGAGTTACGTTTTATAAAGATGTAACGGCCCCGGTAATTTAATTGTCAGAAAGGATCAATCAGGTTAAGAGACATGCGATGAACATATTTTCCGCTGGAAAAAAAAAATATGTATAATAAAAAAAACAAAAATTGCATTTTATTTCTCGGTTTGAATTTCCATAAACGCCATTCGTAACCCTTCACACCGCTCCCTTATGTCGATAACAATATTATTTAACTCGGGGAAAAAATGTTATCGTCCCCGAATGGGACAAGGGACATAATCCAATCTATTTTCATTAAAGGAGCTCAAAGGGAGGTAATAGATGAACGTCTGAATACTCAGTATTCAGAATTTAATGGTATCAACATTTTTTTTTCCTCTCTCCCCTCTCAGATGAAAAGCTTCCCTGAAATATATTTTTTCTTCGATCTCATACAGCAAAATATTTTTTTTTTAAAAAAAACGTATAAATAAATAAATACGTATGACAGAACGAGTAACGGCAAACCGTTTATCATATCAACCATGACGTCTGTAGACAAAGAATGTGGCCCAAGCAAAATTAAATCCATATAACATAATTGCAAGTGAATATAGAGACGATATAAAAAAATGTTCTGGAACTTCATCATCGAGTTGGTGTGTTTGTTTTGTTTCCCTGTGTGGCCACAGGAAATGGCTAAACAAGAGTGAAGAAAAGGGACTGAATCGTTTGTTTTTAATCCTGAATTTTTCTTATCTAGGCTTAATTGAAGTGGAATTAGAAAATCAGTACTTTTAGTTTCAATTCAAATTTGAATCTATTAGAGTCTATTGTCCTTCTATTTTATTTTATTTATTTATTTGGCTATATATTACACGTGTGTTGCACAGCGATTTAAAATGAAATAATTGGACCGATTTAATTCCATCACATCAGTGGCCTATATCTGAAGTTTAATGTACAATGTCGTACAAGAGCGTGGCGAGAGAGTATTATAAAATATTATAAAAATATTATTATGATATATATAGATACACATATATATAACTAAAAACATAAGCGTGGGTGCCCATTGACGTATTTACATTGAAGGGCTAACCCACAAAAAAAAAGTGTAACTAATAAAAAGGTGATTTAAAAAAAAAAAGAGCGCGAGATTGCAGACATGGGTAATATCAACTTTAAATTATAAATGAGGTCATAATCAGCCAGGTATTGGCCAATTTTCAAAATAATAGCTGCGTTTAAAAAAAAAAAAAAGACGTTCAGATAACAACAAAAACGGCTGTTTATTTCAGTACGGAGGGCCTATATCATTCAACAAACAGAAGGTAAAGATGAAAAAAAATATACAATGCTAAAATGAACATCCATCCATCCTATCGATATCACAGGCCACCGATGGTTCCAATCAATAAAAAAACATTTTACTCAATTAGAATGAACGACATAAAACGTGAGTTGCTGCTGTTGTTTTTAAAAGGTCCCAACAAAATGATTTTTTTTTTTAATTTAGTTTACAAAAGGTGCCAACTTTACCCTCCGTTGAATCTCCAGATGTTCAACTTTCTTTGAACTGTGACGGTATGGTTGGACACTAGGCACGTATGCATATTATTAGTAAACACATCCACGTCCTTTGTGATTGTAACACATCCACGTCCTTGTGATTGTTATTATGTATTTAAAAAGCAGTTTGTTCAATGTTTGTATCAGTCTGATTGAAAAGAGAAATTGTTTTCTTGTTTCATAATACGAGGGTGAATAGTTGATTGGTTGTGTTGGGTGATTTGAGTGATGTCTACTTTTACAAATTTCATGGTCATTAATTATAATGATATGAACGTAAATAAAAGTGCGAAAGGGGGGGGGGGTAAATTGGTGAATAATTGAGGAAGGGTTAGGGTTAGAAAAAGGAAGCCACAAGACGAGTTTGCTGCTTTATCAGCTGAAGCAGACTATGTTCTGTTGTGACGAGTTTCTATGATTTGAGATCCACTGCTTACCGGGGACGTGACACAATGTCCCGATGTGCAGTTTTATTTCGAAAACATTATCTTTCATTCAAATGAGCACTATCGCATAGCTCCATGAATGTTGGCGATTTTAAAATAAACGTATAAACTATGCAAATAGGACGCAGTTAATGACATCAGAGAATGTCTTTGTCAGAATGGACAGAATCTACGATCGTCGTCATTACACTACTGGCTACGACTACTACTACATCACCCCATACAACAACAACACCAGTAAACGAGACACCAAAAGGTAAGGTGAGAGGCGCCTCCACCTTACCCCCACTGAAGGGGGAGGAGGGGGGGTTACTCGTAAATAATGCCAAAAAAATAAAATAATAAAAACAATGTCCAGAACCCGGCGACATTTCAAACGTGTGTGTGTACAAGTACACAGAGAGAAGCTAGAGGAAACCGATCAATATTTGAACATCAGCGCCAATCAATATCTGATCTACCAGCGGTCGCCACGACTACCGTTATAATTTATTTAAAAAAAAGATAATAAATAAATAAATAAATAAATAGACTGCTTTAGTAGTACGTGCAAGGAATGTTTTAAAAAAAAAACTTTAACGATTCCCCTATCCCCTCTCATTCTACCGGCAAAGAGTAGTTAGTCCACGGCTAAGAGTAGTTATTCAACGCATGCATACGAGTCTCACATGAATACATTACCCCCACACTGTCGGGCGTTGAATAATGACTACCATCGTTTCCCCCAAACCCCTCCCCCAAAAATAATTTAATCAAATGAGGATACATATGGATGATGGATGTCAATTATCTCAGAGACACTATAAGCATCTCTATACTTATAAGACGCATTTGTTGTCTGTCTGTCTGTCTGTCTGTTCCCTTATAACTCAAGATCCAGACAATCAAATAACGTGAAATTTGTTACACATAATTACATGGGGAAGGTTATAGGACAGGTTTCGTTTCATCTTGATGGGTAGTTTAATTGTAATTAATTTTTTTTTATTTTAGTATTTTACTATATTAAAGTAATCTCGACGGCGCCATAAATAAAATTCCTCTGTGACGTCATTTCCCGATGATCGAATAGAACTTGCGCGCATAACCTATTAAAAATTGGGATTATGTTTGTGTGGCTCGCTAGCACAGTCGGTTACTCGCTTGGCCGTGACTCAAATTTTTTTTTTCAGAATAATCTCTATACTTATAAGACGCATGTGTTGTCTGTCTGTCTGTCTGTTCCCAAAGAGAGAGAGGGAGAGAGAGATAAAGAGACAGAGGGGGGGGGCAGGTGGGGAGAGAGAGAGGAAGAAGGGTAGGAGGGAGGGAGGGGGAGAGAGAGGAGAGGGGGGGGTTGGACAGGAGGGAGAGAGAGAGGGAGATGGGAGAGGGAGGGGAGAGAGAGGGAGAAAGGGAGGGAAGGAAAGAAAGGAACGGAGAGGGAGAGAGGGGTAGGGGGAAGGAGACAGAGGGGAGGGAGAGAGGGGTGGGAGAGAGGGAGGGAGAGAGATAAAGAGTGAGGGGGGCAGGGAGAGAGAGAGGGAATGAGGAAGGGAGGAAGGGGGAGAGAGGGGAGAGAGGGAGAGAGAGGGGGAGGGGGAGGGGGAGGGGGGGGAAAGGAGGGAGGGAGAGAGGGGTTAGGGAGGGACAGAGAGAGAGGAAGAGGGAAGAGAGAGGGAGGGAGAGAGGGAGGGGGATGGACAGGGGGGAGAGAGAAGGAGGGGGAAAAAAGGGGGAGATGGGAGAGGGAGCAGGGAGGAGAGAGGGAGATAGGAGAGAGAGAGAGAGAAAGGAAGGGAGGGAGGGAGAGGGGGAGAGGGAGAGGGAGATAGAGGGGAGGGAGAGAGAGAAGGTGGGGAGAGAGTGAGGGAGAGAGAGATAAAGTGAGGGGGCAGGGAGAGAGGAAATGAGGGGGAGGCAGGAAGGGGAGAGAGGGGGGAGGGAGGGAGGGAGAGTGGTGGGAGGAGAGGGGAGGGAGGGAGAAAGGAGGGAGAGAGGGGGTTATGGAGGGAGAGAGAGGATGGGAGAAATGGGAGGAAGAGATAAAGAGAGAGGAGGGGGCAGGGAGGGAGAGAGAGAGGAAGGGGGAAGGAGAGAGGGAGGGAGAGAGGGGGGGGGGGATGGACAGGGGGAAGAGAAGGAGGGGGAAAAAGGGAGATGGGAGAGGGAGCAGGGGAGGGGGAGAGAGGGAGATAGGAGGGGAGGGAGAGAGAAAGGAAGGGAGGAGGGAGGGAGAGAGGGGGAGGGAGGGAGATAGAGGGGAGGGAGAGAGTGAGGGAGAGAGATAAAGTGAGGGGGGCAGGGAGAGAGGAAATGAGGGAGGCAGGAAGGGGAGAGAGGGGGAGGGAGGGAGAGTGGTGGAGAGGGGAGGGAGGGAGAAAGGAGGGAGAGAGGGGTTATGGAGGGAGAGAGGGAGAGAGAGGATGGGAGAAATGGGAGGAAGAGATAAAGAGAGAGAGGGGGCAGGGAGGGAGAGAGAGGGAAGGAGGAAAGGGGAGAGAGGGAGGGAGGGGGGATGGACAGGGGGAGAGGAGGGGAGAGAGGGAGATGGGAGAGGGGGGGAGAGATTGAAGAGAGGGGGGAGAGGGAGGGAGGGAGAAAGAGTGGAAGGGAGAGAGGGGGTAGAGAGAAAACAGAAGGTAAACAGAAAAACCTCATTTTAAACCCGGGCTTTGCCGGGTACTTGCAACTAGTTTTATATGTATCTTTTTTTTTTCAAACCATATGCGTACTTACTTTCTCCATGTTCCAACATTCAACGGGGCTCTGATGGGGGACATGGGGAAAATGCTACTAACCAAAAATCCTACCATTTACAAAAAAAAAAAACACAAATGAAAATTGTTTATAGTATGCTCAATGAACAAAAACTAAATGAAGGTGAATTATTTTGTAGTCAGAAAAAGGATGTCAAAATAAATGTGGTTAATTTAATTTTTTTTGTAGCCGCCTCCTGAGCTGTAAACCAGTTGATTGAAATGTAAACCAGTTGATGGAAATGTAAACCTGTTGATTGAAATGTAAACCAGTTGATTGAAATGTAAACCAGTTGATTGAAATGTAAACCAGTTGACTGAAATGTAAACCAGTTGATGGAAATGTAAACCAGTTGACTGAAATGTAAACCAGTTGATGGAAATGTAAACCAGTTGACTGAAATGTAAACCAGTTGATGGAAATGTAAACCAGTTGATGGAAATGTAAACAAGTTGATTGAAATGTAAACCAGTTGACTGAAATGTAAACCAGTTGATGGAAATGTAAACAAGTTGATTGAAATGTAAACCAGTTGATTGAAAATATATTTTTAAAAAAAAAACAACACCCATATTTTTCTGATTAAAAGCAGATGGTTATTGTCTCACCAAAAAACTTTGAATGTAACATTGTTCAACAAGAGACCTGCAATGTAAGAATCATCACTGTATTAGCCCCCCCCCCCCCAGCAAGCCAGATGAATAACACATTTTTTTGGGGTTATAATGACAATAAAAAAAACTGACATATCTGATACAAATTACAACTTGGGCTGCCATTATCTTTTCCCTTTCAATTAAACTAAACCTTAACTTTAGTTAGGTATAACACATTGGTGGTGCCTATAGCATTTAAAAAAAAAAGGACAAATAAACTTTTAAAAAAATACTAGAAAAGAGTCATAGAAACAAACACACATTAAACACAGCAAACACAAGTTAGAAAAAAATGAACGTGGGGGGGGGGGGGGGGGGGGGGAAGAGAGAGAAAGAAGAAGAAATCGGCCAAAGAGAGAAGTACAATAAATGAGGATGAACCATTTCTACATATACTGCTGAAAGATGACAAAGGCACACAAAAAAAGAAGATCACTTGCTGCTCTTCCCCTGGAATAAAGTCTTGGATACATCATCTACCTACCTGAGCACAACACAGGGAAAGAACAATTGAACAACTCAAAATAATAAAAAAAAATATTTAAAAAAAACGACTTACCTTCCCCATGACCATTCTTTTGTTGAGGGCGGCCAATGCAGCAGCCGCTGAGCTCCCATCTATAAACTCTACAAAGGCATACGGGTCATTACCAGGCTGAGAAACAGAGAGAGAGAGAGAGAGAATAGAAGATTTTTGTTGAAGATAGTAAACACGCGAATACCAATTAACTATACAGGTAAACAATTTATCATTACATTTAAAAAAAAATATTATTATCGTAAATATAAACACCGGAGTAAAATTTAACTTCATTCTAAGAAACTATTTAACAAATTTTAAAAGTCCTTTATATTTTTTTTTGGGGGGGGGCGCTTTTTTCATTTATTTGCTTTTTTGTTGTTGTCAAACACAGCACATACAAAACACAATTGGTTTGAGCACAGTTTCATACAATATACAGATATAACATCTTAACAAAAAAGGGGAGAGAATTACAAAAGATTGGAGAGCTAATCTTTCTTTGTACAAAGCTATAAATCTTTTTTTTTGAAACAGTGACAAGAAGAGTATAAATACCGACAACAATGACGTATTATAGAGCCTTTCAACAGCCCTATGTGCCTAATGTTCAAACACTTCACTTGTACCAAGCGTTTCCCCACCGACAATGCTAATGCCTGGTACACACTCAAAAGTGAGGTCAGAACTAACGTGTACAATCGCACTGCAAGCGAAACTGTCCACTGAGCTTCTACGAACTGCTCCAAATGATCAGCTGCGACCGAGGCATGGGCAGTGACATTAGATACAGCTTCAACTGAGAAAAAAATCACACACATGACATCATAATCCTGACGGGCGATCAATCGAACAACGCTAGTATCAAATAGTATCTCACACGGGATGTGATACTCCAAGCATCCTAAGAAGATATATTACTGCATACCCCAGATAAAATTTACAAAGTCACTTGTAATAATTTTAAAAAAATGGGATACATTGAAAAGGGGGGGGGGGGAATGGACTAGAACTGTGATCACTGATCATCGTGAAAGTCTAGTCAGTCAAATAAAGAACCCATCGAAGCCTACCGTCCATGGAAACAAGACCCTATTCTCTCTCTACCGAACACAAATCATTCAAGAACTTATTTTTCAATTCTGGACGAGACTTTTAGCCTCTCAGGGCTCGGGCAAACGAAGTTCGACGTGTGTGTCTCTCAACATCTGGACACTGGCAAGCAAGCCAACCGGTCATCAAGCTAAACACGACTCATCTAGCCTGAGGTCTCAGCCTCCCCGCTATGTCTATACAAGTATGTACTGTCATAACAGGTGAACTATTTAGTACAGAAGGTGGTGACATCTCAACCGTCGACTGGAGTATTTTCAAAACCATTTCATTAATAAAAACAAGCAATTTAAGTCTTTTCCGTTTCGGACAAAGGACATTTTAGAGTATTTTCGGACGAAATCCGTATTTTTTTTCCGGATTACAGCCATAAATATTGCTCCACGCGAATGGATTTTGATAAATTTAGAGAGGGAAGTAATCATGTTGAATAACTATTACAAAAATAAATAATGATTACGCCCCTTTGATTAGCTTTTATTATGTATATTTAAAATATAAGCAAAAACGGTATATAAGAAACTCTTATATTTTGGCTCTGAGAGGTCAGATCGCGAAATGGACTTTTGATGTACACTTGGCAGGCCAAGACCTACAAAATGATATATACATCATGGGTCTAGGACTTATGGTTGCTGAGATATAGGGCGCTCCTTTGTTAATATAGCTTATATAGTAAAAAAACGGTACTTAATACGCCCCCTTTTTTCGGCCCTCAGAGGTCAGATCGCGAAATGCACTTTTGATGTACACTTGGCAGGCCAAGACCTACAAAATGATATATACATCATGGGTCTAGGACTTATGGTTGCTGAGATATAGGGCGCTCCTTTGTTAATATAGCTTATATAGTAAAAAACGGTACTTAATACGCCCCCTTTTTTCGGCCCTCAGAGGTCCTATCGCGAAATGCACTTTTGATGTACACAGGGCAGGCCAAGATCTACAAAATAATATATACATCATGGGTCTAGGACTTATGGTTGCTGAGATCTAGGGCGCTCCTTTGTTAATATAGCTTATATAGTAAAAAAAACGGTACTTTATAAGCCCCCTTTTACGGCCCTCAGAGGTCAGATCGCGAAATGAACTTTTGCTGCACACATGGCAGGCCAAGACCTACAAAATAATATATACATCATGGGTCTAGGACTTATGGTTGTTGAGATCTAGGGTGATGATGGACAGACAGACAGACAAAACGGGGACAATAGAGCATTTTTTTTTTCGAAAATGCTCTAAAAACGTATTGGAAAATGGATAAAGCAAGGGACAGTTAGGGTCATCTGACGACCACCCATAGAAAACCAGAATTCTTACAATCTTAAAAACGAAAAAAAAAAATCCCTTTTGTTCTAAATAAAGCCAGATACTAATTGGCTTTTATTTGTTGTTAAGCTTTCATCAGCGCCCATCAAGCAGTAAAATTAATAACACCCATCAGTTAACAACAGTCTGTCCTGCTGTTAAATGGACAATGTTGACACCAGATTCATTTATTTAAAAAATAATAATAAACAGGATTTACACACGGGACAAATTTTCTCAGAGCATTATCAAGGGGGAGTGGGACGGGTGGAGGAGTGGTGTAGACACTTGAATGTCGACCTGAGAGTCCTGGGTTCGATCCTCGGTGAGAACCGTGGGAATTTTTCCAGGTGAAATGTGTTTCAAAGTCGTCCGACAAGTCCACCCAGCTTTAAATGGGTACCTGACATAAGTTGGGGAAGTAAAGGCGGCTGGGCGTTGTGCTAACCACACAATCCCTTCATACGCCGAGGTTATAGAAACAGATGGATTCTACACTTCATCTGCCCCGATGGCCCTTTAGGGTTAAGGAAACTTAACTTTTTTTTTACTATTATCAAGGGGTAGGGCAGATGTGGTCACGCCGGCCAAATATGACTCTGTTGGACGAGATAGAAGGCATGGCGTACATGTATAAGGCATGGTGTACATGTAGAAGGCATGGTGCATAATTACAAGGCATTATGTACATGTAAAAGGCATGGTGTGCAGGTAGAAGTCATGGTGTGCATCACTTGTAATACGTTCCATTAAAATTTCACTTTAAATTCTCTACCGTTTTATTTCCACCGTGTGCTTAACCACCCCCACACACACGTATAAAATGCACGACAAAATCGAAGCATGCGCTCGCCAACTTATTATCTTCTCAACGCCAGCAATAAAATACACACACACAAATCACCAACGGCAGCTTGTAAGCTAAGATTCGTGCACAGGCGAAAGAGGATTATTCGACGCGTGCTTCGGATAAACCTGCATCCAGCATCACATGATGCTCAAGCTCCTTATGATTTGTTTCCTTGCCTTGGTGAGGAGGGCGGCAAGTGAATGCAAGGTGCTTGTAAGGTTGTTGGCCTTGAGCAGCACGGTGGGCGACAGGAGATCGACTCCCAACAGGATCTGATACCGGGTAACGGAAACTGGATAAAAAAAAAGATGGAGCCCCCCCCCCCGTGGCACCCCGTTGAAAAATGAAAAGCGCCTCGCATGTAGTGAGAGACACATCATACATTAGTGCGTAACGAAGATAACAAATAAAAGGCACGGATGAAAGGCAGGGCAAAGTGACACCCGGGACAGAACGGAGGTGCATGAATATAGGCAGGGCAAAGTGACACCCGGGGACAGAACGGAGGTGCATGAATAATGGAGTGACTGGTTGGAGAGGACACACAGCAGCACGCCGTACTCAACAATTGCATCCTTTAAAATAGAATATGTATGAAATGTTTTTTTAGAAGAAGGGAAAAAAACTTTTCAATGATGTGAGCGCTGTTAAAACAGTTGTAACAGTAGCACCATCGGAACAATGCGACACAACAAATGACACAAGAATGGTTGGTTTATTGCGGGTGTTTCCCAAAACTGTGGTATGCGTACCCCAGGGGTGTGGGTGCCAAGAGTTTGACGGGGGGGGGGGGGTGCGCGCCGCACCAGGCTGAAAACATCGGGTAAACATGGACGGCTAAAGCCGTTATCAATGAAATGAGAGTAAAACCAGGGCCATAAAAAACAATAATTCAAGTTTGCTTTCTTTGCTTTTAACTATGAGGGGGTGCGCAGTGTAATAAAAATAATAAAAAGGGGGGTGCACAGATGCCGATAGTTTGGGAAACACTGATTATTTGCAGTGGACAAGATATTTTTCTATGGATTCTTTAACCGCTCTCAAACTCTGCCCATTTTAATGGGGGTGATATTGCCCATTAGTGACAGGAAAGTGACACGTGCATTCCATTCCCCCTACTATCTGCCATCGATTAAAGCGCTTTCTCGGATTAGCACAAGAACCCAAACGGTTTCATACCTACTGTCGACCATCTAGAATGAATTTTCGGTCTTAATTTCTTGGCCCAAATGGGGGGGGGGCACATTTTTACAAAGTTTCATACATTTGGGTGGAAGCGAGTGAAACTCTCTGGAATCTGGCAGAACAACACCAGGACGTACGATGACGCCAGACATAAGTGAGACATTTTTTTATATATCAAACTGGTCGCGTGACGGTAAATCGATCTGGTGACACACACACACAAAATACAAAAAAAAAGTTTTCATCTTTAAGGATTTGACGGAAAAAGCCAAATGCCTCTAATGAAAGAGATAATGGGATTCTCATCAGAGCTGCCCGAAAGCTCAGGGAAAGTTTTCATTTTTCAAAGGACCCGAGGTGGCTACAATTTCCTCCCTCAGGAACTCCTCCGGCACCCACCCACCCCCACCCCCAACCCCTCCACTCTACCCAAAGCGCAGCCCGATCAGCTGTATATTAAAATGATCTCCACATTTTTTTTTTTAAATCACGACAATGCCTCTTGGTTACGAACAATTGATGTTTAGATTGTTTAGATGTGTGGAATATAAATATCTGGTAGAGATGGGCCCGAGGGTGGGGGTGGGTGGGGGTTGTCTGTTAGTGCTTGTTAATGACAGAAAATTTTGGAACCACTTTCTTTTCGTGTGCATATTTCAAAAGGTGTGAATGCTGGATGTTGTCTTATTCCATGTGTCCGTGAAAAGAGAGGAACACAATTAAGTAGGACATAAACGATCCAACAATGACTGTTAAAATATACAATACAAGTCTTAAAAGAGAGGAGTCACCGTACCTCAAGTGTGTGAATGAAAAGTATATTAATAAAAGTAAGACCATGCTGAAGATGTGTGTGTGTACATTCTTCTCTCTATTAATTTCTTGACAGGGGACGTGCCCTTAGAGGTTGGCCCTACATTTTAATAATACAGAAAAGCTGATGTAAATTATCGAGCAACTTAAAGACATATGCACTGCGCTGTATGAAAGTTTTTCGAATAATGTTTGTGGTTACAGCAAAACGTCGTCTAATGGTCACTTTTGTTGTTTCTGTTTAAATTACATCTAGTTTCTGTTTAAATTACATCTGGTTTGTTTAAATTACATCTGGTTTCTGTTTAAATTACATCGGGTTTCTATTTAAATTACATTTGGTTTCTATTTAAATTACATATAGTTTCTATATTTAAAGTACATCTAGTTTATATTTAAATTACATCTAGTTTCTGTTTAAATTGCCTCTGGTTTATATTTAAATGACATCTAGTTTCTGTTTAAATTACATCTAGTTTCTGTGTAAATTGCATCTAGTTTCTATTTAAATTACATCTCTGGAATGGTACAGCTATATGTGTGTGTATACTTAAAACCTGCAACTAGACAGTCCGGGCCTAAACACGCCAGATCCAAAACCTGTGCAGATGCATCTGGTACTAACACCATAAAGCTGACAGCTAGCTGTAATATGGCTTCGACAGAACACAGCCAACAGCAGCTGCATGGCTATATCATAACACAGATGACAGCGGTCAAAAGGCTATGGCACAACATTGCTGACAGCAGTTATATGCCTATAGATACAACATAACTGACAGCAATCATATGGCTTCGACAGAATATAGCTGAAATATAGCAGGTTGATGGACTCTTTATGATTTCACTGCAGACGAATTGTTAAATATTTAATGTTATAATTGTTTAATGTACTTGACGGTTTCCTGTGTGAAAAAAAGTTTCATTCCCAGACCAATGTTTTAACCATGCGTATTGGTGCATATCTGTACTGCAATACTACGGTGACGGTGGTACATTAGCATGTTGAATAAAAAAAATATCGACTATCGGCACGGCTACAAATGTGGATGCAAAAAAAAAAACGTGAAAGGCAAACATCGGAAATATCGGATAATGTGACTAGATGAAATTCAAATATTGGCTGTATATGGTGCAGTGATATGAAATTTAAACATTGGCTGTGGATGTGGCAGTGATATGAAATTTAAACAATGGTTCTGTATGTGGTAGTGATATGAAATTTAAACAATGGTTGTGTATGTGGCAGTGATGTGAAATTCAAACAAAGGTTGTGTATGTGGCTGTGATGTGAAATTCAAACAATGGTTGTGTATGTGGCTGTGATGTGAAATTCAAACAACGGCTGTGTATGTGGCGGTAATATGAAATTCAAACATTCCATTGGCTGTGTATGGCTGCACCGATATGAAATTTAAATATTCGCCACCAACTGTAATCATTTGAAAAAAAGAAAGAAGTGGAAAAGAAAAGGCCGGCTATAAAAAGGGGTGATGCCGCGGATATAACGGCGCAAACGCTGGTGATGATGATTCGAATAAAACGTTATGATAAAAATAGAATTGGTAAGAAGACTCGTGAAACAGGTGTTCATTAGAAGAGCGAACTGACGCCCGCACACACACACACTCACGTGTGTCTTTAAAAAAATAAAAGAACAAAAAAAACACAAACCAACAGATGGCGAGACAACGTGGAAATGTCTATATTGAGAATAAACCACTGATTTGTCAACTGACCACTACTGTAAGTACAGCCCCCGTCATGTGTCAAACACATGTGTGAGCGTGTTCGTTTAGCACACACACACCGTGTGTTACCCTCCCCTCCCCCTCCTCCTTTATGTAAATGTGCGACAGAGATAATGTATAAGTTTTTTTTTTGAAAGTGTTGGAGGCCATCAAAATGATAATCTTTTTAGTTATATGGACAAACCAGTTCAAATGTTGGCCAGTTAACTGGAAATTCTGGAGAGATGTTACACTCCTGTGGAGGTTCGAGGGTGTTAGGCTAACGTTAGGCTATCGTTATCTCTAGTCTAGAGTATGTGTTAAGGTCTACATGCGAATTATGCTTCACACACCGCGACATGTTTAAATTCATATCAAATGTGAAGTTGTCCAGAGTCCAGCCGGTTACTGGTTCCGACTGCCCCAAAAGAATCACAGAAACGTTATTGCCTATGGTCGCCAAAAAAAAAAAACCCCGAGAACGGTCCTGCCCGACTACCGACAGTTTATGGCACTCGATTCTTCCCACGCACGTGACTTGTGACGAGTGCCGAGCATCGGACGTGTGTCCGGTGCATGGACGAACGGGCCTACGTCCTTCTCGGACGACCAGCACATAAATAACCATAATACAACAATCATAGGTTTACAAATTGTGGAGAGACAAATCAGAAGCGTGAACTACATCAATGCCATTATCATACGGCAAAGGCCTATATAACTCAATGGCACTAAACATGCGTGTGTCAAAATATAGGTTTGAGCCAGCACAGCAACACACACACACACACATATATATATATGCTCTCACACGCATATAAACATAGTCTTTATGACTACCAATGAAGTCAACACACATTTTTGTGAGAGATGGAGGGGGAGCAAGTTCAGGACCGTGCTATAATGGCCCAAGGACTTTGCCAAGAAAGAAATAATTGACACCTCCCACAACTAGGTCATCTAAACTCCTGTGAGCACCACATAACCAGAATGGGTAGAGCACGAGGGTTTGAATCCAAGAAGACAGCCACCACCCTCCCTGATGGGGTGGGGGGCATCCCTCATATCGAGGAATGTGTGGCGTTGATACACCTCCAAGGGCGCCTCATCTCCATAAAGGGGGGGGGGTATGATGCAGGACCTTCTTAACGCACGGCTCTTTGGGTTGGGGGTGTAGATGGACCCACATGCTAATGAGTCGAATTAACCATTCATAGTTTATATCTTTTTGATTGAGCGGTCGATCACGTGGGGGTGGGGCTAATAATGTTAAAAAGACATGGCAGTGGTGAGCTATGAAATGGAAAAACTGGCCCAGTTGTGCTCATTTAAAATCAAAGAGACATGCCGCACATACAGAGGATGTGAAGGGTACAATACCATAAGCCGATCTCCATCGAGATACAACTTTCCAAAACCATCCCCCCCCACCACTCACCCACCCACCCACAGTGTAAGACTATATACACATATATAAAATTGAATAAACATCTCTATGCAAATTATTTCTAAATGCGTTATTTTGTTGTTTTTTTTTTAAAAAAAAGAGGTACTTACATAATACACGTTGTACGGGACATCTGCTGTGGTGTAAATGTAAGCCGGTCTGTACTCCATGGGAAATGAATGTTTTTTGTTACTTTTGGTCTATTTGTTTATGTAATTAATAGATCCACTGGACTAGAAAGTGTCGAGAGTTCGATGTTAACGTGTACCACGCTGATTGCAAAGCCACCACAACAATATGGGGCAGAGCGAAATGGGAGGAGCCGACAGAATTATGACACTACAATTCTAAATACAAAAGGGAGGTAAACATTTTTTTTTAAAAAGGGGAGGGAAGCACGAGTAAGAAAAATAAAAACCCAGATATTACATGAAATTTTAAAAAAAAACACAGACATCTAAACAAAAGGAGGAAATAATGGAGTGAGCAATCCCAGTCAACAACTCAATAGTTTTTTGGAGTGCCGACAATTGAGTAAGGTGAACTTGACCCCCCTAAAAAGCTGCACATTACACATACACGCGCGCAAGTGACACACGCACGGCACAGAGTGAACCAACTCTAGATGTATTGTTGGAAGAGTGGATGGAAGAGAGAGAGAGAGGGGGGGGAGGGAGAGAGAGAATCATGCAGTGTGTGGGGGAGGGGGGGAGGAAGAGAAAAACTTGGGTGGGGGCGATTAGGCGTGGATATAATTATTGTTAGAACAACATTGTGCAGTCCATTGGCTAAAACCAGATAGTTGTCGGTGAGAGAGAGAGGGAGGGAGAGAGAGAGACCGTTGATGTTGGGACAAGATCAGAAACACACGTGGGAAAGAGAGGGGGGACAGGCGCTAGGAAGGAACTTTTGGCTGGAAGTGATCGAACTCGGGAGACCGCTGGCACTGACCCTCGCTACACGTTCCAGTCATCATCATCATCATCCACCTTTTCATGAGCGCCGGACAAACACGCGCATTTTGGAAAAACTGGGGGGGGGGGGGAGTTTTATTCTCAAATCATTACATACTTTTTGAAATTCGATAAAGAGAAGAAATTCAGCTCACGCCCAACAGGTAACATGACCAACTTAAAGTGAGTGCAAAATATACTCATCAAAGGGGGGGGGGGGGGGGAATGTTGCGACGAATGGAATTGGGAGGGGGATACGCACATAGCGTTTCAAACTTTTTTCCCTGAAGTTGTTTTTTTCTTTTTACTTTTTTATAGTGTCGCAAAGGGAGAGGAGGTGAATACACTTAGGGGTAAACTCTGGGTATTATCATACCACACCCGCCAGATTAAAACAAACAAAGCCACACACACACAAGTATGAATGAGTCATGTTTTGTGGGAAGGGGTGGGGTGGGGCGCAATGGGCTTGGTGTCTTCCTGGAACAGACGGGGACCTCAAAACGGTGGAGCAACAAGTGACAAGTACAGACACATCCAAGGCTGGCACACTTATGACAGGCCCGAAGTGTGTATGTGTGTGTGTGTGAGAGAGAGAGAGAGAGAGAGAGAGAGAGAGAGAGAGAGAGAGAGATTGTTGGGTGTAATGACAGATATTCGATGAAAAAGATTCCTGAACCGGGAATGCGGAAAAGAAAGTACAGTCTATAATATAGTTTTTAGGGAGTTGTACAGTTTTAAAATTGCACATGTACAGTTTGCACACACACACACACTTAATACAAGTTGACAGACAGGAACGAGTCTTGGTTGTGTTTTAAATTACAAATCAGTTATAGTATCGGCTAAAGACTGAACGTGTTGTGAGTGCGCGTGTGATCTCGCTGGCGTGCATGCGATGATGCGCCCATTTGCAGACCAACATATGCACAGTGTTGCTCAACTTCAAAAAAAAAAGAGACGTCTGTAGTCGTGACCCAACGTTTAAGAAGGAAAACACACACACACACACGCACCAATCCAGAAACCACTAATATAATCTCTCTTTCGTCGGCGAACGAACACAATACACCGAAGCGTCACACCAACACACACACACCAACACTTACACAGCCTATTGGGCATCGCGGATCAAACAACACATCACGAATACGCTGAGGCCCTCGTGGGAAGGGAGGGGATGAGGGGGGGGGGGGTCGTTAAAGATAATGACCGACATTAGCGGACTGCACGATGGCCAAGTGAACCATCACATCAATATCACCAAGGCAATAATTATATATTTAAATACACATTTTTTTAGCAACATCCGAAACAAACACACCAGTCACGTGCGTTGAACATCGAATTTTATTGAAGTAGGTCACACCCTTCCCCCTACTCCCCCCCCCCGCCAAAACATACACGGTGAGTAAAACAGGAAAACAATTAACGAAATGACTTCATTTTTTTCTTTATTTATAGATCAATTCATTTAACACATTGAAGACGACAGGGCTAGCACTGTCGGCGTGTAACGTTGCCACATAACACACACAGACACCATTCCGCATAACAATCAAGGACACTATCTCTTGAAGTACACAAATGTCTTCATACACAGACTGCTTCTACTGCTAATAAACATTACACAAAATGCCACAACCATGTGCTGAATTTATGTTTTTTCCTGAAAGACTAAATAACGTTTAAAAACTATTCAGACCCTTTTATTATGATATGGCAGGAGAATACATTTTTCCTACGTCAAAGCTTTTTTTTTCCTCATCTTAAAGCGTGTCTTTGATTGTGTGTGGGGGGGGGGGCATGTTTTCCTTTTATTATATAAATTAACAAAGAGATTTTAAACGAAAAAAAATATTCATACATCAATCAGTGCATAACGAAGTTTCAATACACACACACACACAAAATGACCGAAAAGATTACATAGGTGGGCGGTGGAGTGTCACTTCCTAGCGCTACACATCAGAAAATGGGGGGGGGGGGGGGATAGGGCGTGGACCTATCGAGGGAGGGAGGGGGGATATTTTTCTTCCATTGATAACAAACCGACACACGGTGTGTGATATGTGATAAAGTGGTGACAACCGCAGTGAAGACCAGTGCCGTGTACAGTATTGTATTCCATTAACAAAACAAATAAAAGGGAAAGATATAAGAAAAAACACAAAAAAAAACAACGCAAGAAGGTTTCATTATTATAACTTTTTAAACAGTTCAAACAGACCACCCGACATAATAAGAGTACATAAAACTACAGACTAACAAGGGAGCATACTAGTAAGGGAGAGGGGAGGGGGGGGAACAGAACCAAACAATAGGGTGCACGTCAGATTTCACCGGCCACCTCGACCAGACGTCTTTTTTTTTTGTGCGAGCACGTGAGCAATGTGACGGCCTACATACACAACCGGCAGACAGAATAACGGTAGCATGGTCATTTTAAAAAATCGACAATCTATGAACTGACACAAGTCTTTATCATTTTACGACTCGTGAACAAATAAAATGTAAAAAAAAAACTACTTATTTCCTTCCCTTTTGGTGGAAACAAGGAAAAACTACAAATTATTAAAATTAAAACGGAGGTCACTTGCGACGCAAAATGTAATTAGAGAGCTTCCAATTCCCGTTAAGAAACTGCACAATTTCAAATAATCCTTCATATAACAAAAAAATCAAACAATCCTCGTGATGATTGAAATAAACACACACACAAACACAGGACGCCACTCAATAACCAATCCGACACAGTTCCAATTACAATGCAGCGTGAGAGAAATAATCTACCATGTGTCATGCGTGCTTACGCGCAACAACAACATAAAAGTTACACATCGGATACTTTGGTCCATAACATAACGAGAGGGGGGGTGAAAAAGGGAGGCGATCGCGGCACGGCAGTAATAGACACCGAGGTCCAGTTATGTCCCCTCTTGATAGAGATGACACATCCTCTCAGTTCATTATAAGGAGGAATAAATTGAAGGATTGTGAGAGGTTGGGGGGGGGGGGGCAGCGATTAAGAGCTATGTCATAGAGCTGTGGATGTAATAGTGTACAGCCTGCTCCAGCCATTTTTTTTTAAATGCACTTCGCCGGCCATGTGGTTTTAACGGCGAGCGCTGTGAAGGAGACACACGCGGAAGTTTAAATGTTTTACGTGGAATCCCACAGAATATATTTACAACCAACAACAAAAAAAAAATCGCACTTGCCCGTATAAGACAACACGCGCACACAAACACCTACGCACCGGAATGTCACACTAACTACACAAGAGTTATGTGTTATTACCTCCACTACTACTACTACTACAACAATAACTACTACACACTCTCGGGGTTTATCAGCTGACTTAAGTATTGACTTCATACACACACACATTCAGCGAGCAGGGGGAGGGGGGCGCGCACACGCTTTAAAAAAAAAAAAAAGGGGGGGGGGTCTTCATGTGAACGTCGACATGTGTCAGTCACTACAATGAGCGCCAGATAGCTTACAACCTGTCGATTCAAAAAAAAAACTGGCGAGTGAGGGAGGGAGGGGGGTGCGATTACGATGACTTATTCAAATGTTAAACTGAAGCTTATGGACTCAGACTAAATATAATTGTGTGCATCCTGATTTATCGACAACAACAACTAATAGCCATATATATATATATATATATATATATATATATATATATATATATATATATATATATATATATATATATATATATAAGCTTATAACAATCGATAAGCTAGAGGGAAACCATTTTAAGTTTATAAAACACGAGACAAAGGGACAACACCCCCCCGACACACACACAACACGTGTATATCTAATAGAATATATATATATATATATTTATTGAGGGGCAGAAATACAGAAGCATATATTTACCGTAAGAATAAATACACCGTGGATCGAGCATGATGAACTCAACGAAGTTACGAACGTGTACCATCAACTAACCATTTGACAGCAACTGAGCCAGACCATAATAATTTTTTTTAATCATTTATTTTAATTCAAAATCTCGTTTCACCAAAACAATAATAATAAAAAAAAATATAAAAAAAAATAAACAGGCCGGTGGTCTATTCAACAGGACATACGTTTTCAATTCAAACGTGAACCGTCTGTGTACATACACAAAAAGATATAAATACTGGGAATTGAAAGACCTGGACAAGGTCCGAGGTGAGAGGCAAACGAGTGTAGGACAAAACCCCCAAAATATTAAGATTGAATATAAGTCAATATTATTAATATTTCTACATATATATATATATACGAAGTTGATCATGGGCTAAGGTAAATGTTTTTTTTTTCGATATAAGAGATATCATGTCTGTCAACGCAGTCTATCATTAGGCATGTTTCTATGCTGTTTTGCCTAAATAAAGGATTGGCTTTCGACCACTGTAGTTCTTATGCTGTTTCTTTTACCGTCTGCTATAAAATGTGTGTCTGGCGCGAGAATTAAAAGGTTGAATAAGGATGCGGTCAATATTGACCTTGGGCTAAAACCTTTCATTTTGTTTTTTTTTTACCTTGTAAGATAAGCTACCTGTTGATGTCAAGTTAACAAGAGCTTATTCGGGTACTTAAAAAAAAATTCCCTTAAAAATACGTAAGTTTATATATATATATGTATATATATAAATATATATATACATCCAGGTATTATATATTACATTTTTTTATACAAATGAGGGTCAAATAATAGATTTTATAATAAAAATAGGGGAGAGGTCCAGTGGGGGTTTTTGTCCGCTGGGGGTAATGTCCGGATACCGAGGCAAACATGTTTTTTTTCACGCCACCCCCACCCCACCCCTCAATAGGGGCGGTAGCACCTGTTAAGTGTTGTCCCTTCTACCTACACGGCCGACGCTTATACCAATCGTGTATTATCTTCGCAGACAGCGGGCGAAGTATCCTGAGGAGATGGGGTGCTGGAAGGGTGCACAGAAGCCACTTGAGATCACAAGGTACAAACACTTCTCCCACCCCACCCCCCATTTACAATCAAACTTGAGCCATAACAAAGACCAGAGGTAGAATCTTGGTAAATGACTTCACGTCATCACAGAAGAATACCACCAGTCTCAATTTAACCACACTACACACACGGTTAGAACCAACACGTGAGATTTAAACTAGGAGAATGTCGAGGAAGCTTATGAAAATATGCAATATTTATTTTGTACAGCGCCAATTAAAAAAAAATATGTAAAGATGAAATTCAACTACAAATTGCCACTGTTGAACGAGAGAGAGAGAGAGAGGAGAGAGAAAAAAGAGAGAAACATTCCCTATTTACCCCTCTCCCCCACTATGCAGTTAGTAAGCTTAGTAAGCGTCAAACCACAAGTGCTAAATGTAAATAAAAACATGTCATCAATAGAATGTCATAACACATGCAACAAGGGGGCACCCGATTCCCCCCCCCCACCACCTATCAGAAAGGTGTCTGGTGAAAGATGTAAAGAGACATCTAATGAATCTAGAACATGTTTTAATCGTTTGCATTGTACATTCACTCAAAGTGATCATTTGAACAAATTAGATCAACTCCCATATTTAACGAAATCTCAAATTATGAGAGAGAGTGAGAGAGAGAACAAAAAAAAAAAGGTTAAAAAGAACAATTAACGTGTCTTAGGCTGAAAATCCTAATTTAAACTTAAAAAAATAATAATTCGCCAGTACCTCTGTGTTCATTTTAAATCAACAGCAAGGGAAGGGGGGAAGGGGCGGTCTAACGATAAAACACCCAAAATGTATAATTCAAGAGAGGAGAACCTCCAATGGTTGATGGGAGGGATACAACCAGCAATAAAATAATACCGCCCCCACCACCTGTTCAATGGTAAAGAGAATGGTCTTAGATAAGCTCCACCTAGGGAAAACTGCCCTAGGCCCCATCATTTTCTTTTAAAAAAAAAAACTATGAGATATAACCTAAAGACAAAGTTCCTTGAAATATATTTTCAAGCTGTAATAAGATGAGATTGATGTAAAAAAAAAAAAAGAAATATAAATAGTAATATTTTACCAAAATTGTTTTTTTTTTACCAATATTATATTATTTGGTGACATATACCAATGCATGAATCTGCTATTTTAAAACACTACCCAAACATTTCGTTAAAAAGGCTCAGCTAAAATATAACTAGGCAAGTTTGGTCCTCTTGGATTTGGGAAAAAACTACATTTATCAAAAAAAAAATTCAATTCAAAAAAGGTTATAAACTGTGATTATATTGGATGTAAGCAATATTCAACTCATTATTTATATAGTGTTTAATCTTTAACTAAGTCTAAATGCTGCCAAAGTTCTCTAGAAATGCCTATCCAGCAACACATTTTAGACCATTCTTAGACAGCGCATCGCTGGTCTCAGCCAATCCCTACACTTACATTTTTACCCTTGAATAGCAAGCATCAAGTCACCCCTTTATGCTATTGCATCAATGTGAAGTAAATTTAGCAGGAAACTAAGATCTGACAACCCTATTTCAACAAACTATAAGGACTCAAGACACACCATAAAGGCTACTTCAAGACCCACTAGTGAAAAAGCTTGATAAAAGAAATGGGACATTAAGAAAATTATAGCTAAAACTTTTTAATTTACTTCATTATTCCAATCAAAAACTATTGGCCTACATAAAAATGTATGTATTTGTAGTTTATGTATTATAACATACATTACATTATTTGATTTAATTACTGCACATTTTCAAGAGACTTTTCTAACTAAAGTTTCATTTATAATAGCAACCAAGGCTAAAAAAAAATCAAATTTCTCACATTTAAGAATTTTTAAAGAGATGCAGTAATTTTAAATAGTCTAACTTAATCTGAACATCTGAACTGAATAAACTATGTATCCACCAACAATGCACTGTTTTTAGACTCTTATAAACAGAAATTTTAATTACATTTGACTCTATAGGTTAAAAAAAAAAAAATCAAGGTGTCATTGTTTAAGTAAAACTGGAATAGTATACAAAGACTTTTCTAACTTCAATAGTAATTAATATTTTGCATGCTTTTTTAAGATGATAGTAATAACAGAAACATGACCTAATCTGAGGTGATGAAAGACATAACAATGTCCTTGAAAGAGTAATCCAAAAGAAACATTTTTGAGATCAACAAATCACATTATTTTCTCATAATTAACAAAAGGTTCATTGACAACTTTAAAAGTATAACATCCAGTAAATGCCAAATAAGTGATTACCAACAGGAAAATGACACTCTATTTTGCTTTTGTTGCTAGCCAAATTATGCAGAACATTTCTTAGCAGGGTTTACGGATAATGTTTCTAGTTTGTCCTTTTCGCAAAGTCAGCTTACACTACTGGTTCTAATATTCAATGAAGTAATGTGACCTAATAATACCGGAACTGTGATTTTTAACTTTCTATTTAAAAGTTTAGGCAAAAAAAAAAAAATAACTGCCTAAAATGTAGTATTTGACATACACAACCGTTAGCATAAATGAACGTTAGTACAAATAATTTCAAATTGTTCTGCTCACAAAAAAAACATGAATACAGTCTTCTGGACGAACGTCAAAGAAACAAAAGCCAATAGAAGAATAATTCCAGTAAGAATAAAATCCTATATAGTAATAAAACACACAAAAATCAGCACACGCACACAAAATTCCAGCCTGTATAAGAGATTTTCAAAGAATCATTGGTGAATTTTTTCAACAGCATATAAAAAAAACAACAATTTGCATTATCTGTTCTGATTACCCTATTCTTTTTACCATGAGAAACTACTCAGCATTTCATGTATGTATGACTAGTAAAAAGTTATGTGGACTATTTAAAATAGGTAAAATATGCAACATTGTCAACGTGTCTGATGTAAATGGCGCAATAGAAGTGATTGATAAGAATCTCAGTTACTAATTACTAGAGCTCAGATTTTCATGAAAAAAAATTTTCAATATTGTGGTGTATTTAATTGAACAAATTAAGCCACATTACACTTGCACTGAGCGCTATATGACAATATTTGGCCTTTTAAGAATACTTGAGTATATATCATCATATATGACTTTAAAAGCAATTTTTACTACTTTTAATCCTTTTATAAAAGTCCATAACAGAAAATTATATTTCTCACTATTAATTTTCATAATTCCTGTCAATAAGTTCCCAAAATTAAAAAGACTTTAAAACCCTCTTTACTGACACAAGAGAGGAAAAGCGTCTCGTGAGATTTTTATAAACCCTGCTACATATTCCCTCTCCTTGTAGGCTTTAAAAGACAATAGACAACTTAAATTGCAATCTTAAATAAATATTTAAATGTGTCACAACTTAAATACAAAATGAGAAAGAGAGTAATCACTGGTAAAACAAAATGACTTACTACAAAATGAAATTTAGGTAATCATAACGGAACAATGTCAATGCCATGGTAGCACTGATTACAAATGAACCCACAAACACAAATTTACTTCAGTTAAATTTAACTGAGAGGTAATTTACACGAGTGTGAACTCCTATTGAAATAGTTCACAAAGACAAACTATTTATCAATGCAGACAGGATAAAAGACATTTGCGCTTTACCAATCAATACACATGGCGCCAGTCTCACTAGAGGTCCAATGCATTTGTTGTAAACGGTGCATTCGAAATATAATAATTGAAGACATTAGTAAGCAAGAATTAATATTGTGCAGGCCTTAATATCAATGCCTAACACCACAGAATAATTATTTCCAACTAAAATTAGTTAAAGAGGGTGGTCTGAGGATGAACAGTTACTAATGACTAATTTGAAAGCTTGAGTTCTAAATATCATAAAATTGTCAGGATTATTTACAGACATACTAATTTTGTTAAGTTTATGCACATTTTTCTAATATAGTTTTTTTTCAAATTAAGCTATTTTATGTTTTCTTTTTGGGGTTTTTTAACCCCTGAACCACTAATAACTAAAAATGACAAGGGGAGATGATGCTTGATTCAAAAAATCATCGTGCTATTCAGACAAAAAGTAATTATCACTTCCCTCTTACCTCATGTATGATTTTACAACATTTACAGCTTCCTATCTGTCCAAAAAGGGCCAGTAAGAATTCTTCTGTTACATGTTCACTAAGGTTACCAACATATCTACAAAGAAAAAAACATATTAGTTTTCAGAGCGGAAGAAGCAAATAAAAACAAGATAGGGTAGATACGAAAGTTTTAAGGAAGTAGCCATCGGTTTAATCAATTTAAATTAGAAAGTAAAGCAATACTTACAGTGTTCTGGGGTTACTTTCGTCAAACATGTTCTGAAAAATAAAATTAAGTTAATTAGAATTTGATTATAAACATTTTTATATCATTAACTTTATGAAAATAAACACACCTGATTCATTATTATGGCGACTCGATACACGCGAAACGGGAACTGCGCATGCGCAAGGTGTATTGTGGGAATGACCGCCAACGAGGGCACAGCGAGAGCAATAGCGATTTCGAAAGTAGACTTTTTCGGGAATAATAGTGTGGTTCCCTTTTTTTTATTATCTTTAATTAAAACTGAAGTAAAATTTAAATGTTATTCAAATCCCAATATCAACGCAATAAATTTCATCAAAAAATATACGGACTTTTAAAAATTATCATACATAATTTACAGAATGATTTTTTAATGTATTATTATTTTTGTTAATAAAATATATTTAATGACAAGTATTAAACTTGTGTAACTAAGGCGTCAATTTACGTCATGGATGAAAGCGTGAAATAAAAGTGTAGGGTAAGGGTAACTATTATCAAGTTTTGATTATTGTCAGTACCAATAACCATCGCTCTGGTCAAAATCAATTTAATCAAACTGTAGCTAAATGCTTTGACATTTGTAATAAGTTTTGTCATTTCGATGAGAAAATCAGGCCCATTTTTGGTAACAATCTTTAGGCCCTCCGTAGATTAAATAGAGCATTGGTAAAAAAATAAATCAATGTCAGTGCCCCAATTGCAACATAATTGACATGAATTTATACTGCATATGGGAGTCATGAGTGGTCGCCTAGTTTGCATACGGCTTTGACTGCACCCAGTAGCGTAGGAAGGGTGCCGCGGATTGTGCGGCCGCACAGGAGGGGGGCGAGCGAGGGGGTGCCGAAAGAGCGCTGTTAAATGTTTGTTTTTTTTTTGCACTTTTCAGATTGGGAGTATGTGACTCCAATAAATGTAGATCGCAGTGGGCGCCGCAATAGCTGGCTACGGCTCTGACTGCAACTGTATTTACGTGTTTGATGGGACTACAGAGTACAGGCACGCCGAGAGGGGGGCAGGGGGGTCATTGCCAGGGGGCCCGCATCTGTAAAGGGGCCCGGCCGCCCCGACCATGTCAATTTTTTCACGACTTATTGTTTATTAAGGGGCCCGCAATGATGTCCCGCCCTGGGGTCCGTGTTGGCTCTCGGCGCCACTGACAGAGTAACCAGTAGGCCTGCTGTTTGATTTACGGGCTCAATAGACAAAATCGCGTCTTTATAAACAGACCCGATCTTCTTATTTACCGAGCGTGATGGGGAACCTAGTCATAATCGCTGTCTTGTCGCCACTGGCATATTTGGTTCCCCTGATATATTCTTGGGGAAACTGTGACCACTCTCCGCTACTAGTTTAGTCATTGTAGCCACGGGCGTCTGACATTAGCATAGAGACTCATTCTTTATGGTGAATCTGAATTTTTAGCCAAAAAAGGTTTTGCCAGAATTTTAAAAATCGCCCATATCATTTCTGTTATAATCAGTGCTCTTTTTTGTAAAAAATAAAATTAGGTGCCGGTACTCAGTGATTACGAGTGTGTGCGGAAAGCAGTTTCGCATTTTGTATTTTAATTCTTATTGCGCGCAATTTTAAAAATAATTCAATTTGAACACATTAATAATATGAGAAATTAATAATAAACGTTTAAATACAAGAAAATCAATTATTTTGTCCCCACATTGGAAAAGGTGGCCGGTACGCCGTACCGGCGCGTACCGGCACAAAAAAAACACTGGTTAATATATGCCTAATTAACAAACACCTCTTGAGTAACAAGAGTTTAAGAAACTAGCACATTGTATTCTAAAATAACAAAAGATTAAATTTAGACTTCGATTGGGTTAAGTTAAAATAAAATTCCTCCACTAGCCCCCCCCCTTTCCTTTTCCCAATGGCAGAGTATGTCACCTAGGATTCTAGGAAGCCACTTAAATTCCATATATCCTTCTTAAGAACTATACAGTGGATTATCACTGCACCATGTTAGGAATATATAAAGTGTCTTAGGCCTACTACTGTTGATTAATAATAATATTGGCTGCTTATTGTAATATTTACTTAAATATAAATGTTGTTTTCAATGAATGAGGCACCTGGACGAATGAGGCAAATTACTTTCCTTTTTTAAAAAAAAAACATGCTATAAAGTTAAAATAATGACATTGGTTGGCTATTGCAGTAAACTTTTGTGGTGACACACACACTCACACACACAAAGACACAGCTGTGATCTAAGATCCAAACCGTCTAGAGCGGTATACAACCAAAAAATAAATAAACCCAACTTTGTTAGTTGTTGCGTACTCAGTCAACACCCCCCCCCTCACGGTGTCGTAAGCCTCAAAGCGACTCAAAATTCACGACCTGCCCCAAGGAGATGTAGTCTCTCTCTCCCCCCCCCCCACCCCACCCCCCATACTGTTTTCTCTCTTTAGGGAATGTGGAGATGATTTCTACGGCCTCTGAACGATAGAACCAAGAACGATTGTCTCCATGTGCTGAAATGATTGGGGGGGGGGGGGAGACACTCAACCGTTAGGAGGTAGAAAGAAGCCCCAAAGTTCCCCTCTAACTGTCCAAAGGCTGTATGCGGCATGAGATGTTTTCTGTGCGCATCTTCGAAATAAAGATATATATAGGCCGTAATGAAACGCATGGCTTTGTGTGTGCTCGCGCTCCACGAGTTGTGACACTGGGAGGGGCGATGGTTGTCCCCTAACTTTACAACCCTCAACCCAGGGGGCCATCAAGTCAGATACCCATTTAAAGTGGGGTGGAATTAAAAAAAAATAGTGTATATCACTGAGGATCGAACTCCCTCGCAATTAAGTTTTTTTTTTTCCTTTTATAGATTGGCCAGGAGACACCAATGATCTTTCCACAGTCAGATCATGGCATTTGTCGGTCTCCCGGATCTGGCCAGGAGACACCAATGATCTTTCCCCAGTCAGATCATGGCATTTGTCGGTCTCCCGGATCTGGTGTGTGAAGTCCCTGTAATGATGAGATGAAATCTTTTAGATCCTAGAAACCACTAATGGGAGGTTTTTTGCAGTGCCCTGCTTTCATCCCCACGATGGCCGATGGTGCAATGGCCATGGAGGCACCACGGGAGACATACCGGCGACATTAGCCATGACCTAAAATATCCATTGGTCCTCACCGAAGATCGAACCAGGTACCTTCAGGTCGACAGTCGAGAGCTTTACCACTCCAAAACCATTCTATTAAAGTATAAATTGAAAATTCATCGTGTTTGGTTGTGAAAGGGGGGGAGGTACATGCATGGCGAACAAAAAAAAAGATGGTTCCCGGCTATTCAGAGCCCAGTCAAGCCTACCTTTTTGACTTAGGTTGCTGAAGAAAAAATAATAATATAAAAAAGAACTTTTGTGCACTTTTTTTTCAGAGACGGACTCGGTGGTGAGTAGAGATGCGGGGAGGGGGGGGGGGGCTAGGACGGTTGCCTTAGTCTTCTCCCTCCCCTCTCCATTCCCAAAGGCCGCCAATGCTTCCATCAAGAGAAATGTGTTTATATGTAACCTAGCAGCCGAAACGTGTATTTATGAATTCCCTAAAAAGTCACTGAACGGACGGGTGACTTGTATTGAACAGCGTGCTTTATGGTAATTATTTCTCTGTCACTTTATTTGTGTGTAGTTCTGGATATCTACTTTCATCAACACCGACCTATGTAAACATCAAATAACATTTATAAATATTAAAAAAAATAATCAATGATCGCCGATCTATTCAAACATTAATCAATCAATCCTATTAATTATAACAATAATTAAAATGAGATATTTTGATGATGTCTCAGTTTTCAAAGTTTAAACAGTGAGAAAAAAAAAAGACGACATCCTGTGTATTGTGGGAAATTTGTTCTTGTGAGAAAAAACTGGCCACGATTGCCCTTCCCCCCCCCCCCCAAACCCTCTAACTATTTGCTAACACAAACTATTGATCTCTCACTGTGAATTATTAATTACCCATCAAGGTTGCAGTCTTTGAGCTATTGACGATAAAATTGTATGTTTGATCTCATATTTTGAAGACTTAGGCCGATATGTCAATAAACGTGTGTGCAATGTCACTAGTCCAACGGTTCTAAAATCTTTGCGACGCACAAAAAAAGAAAAAAACAACCTTTTCGCGCGACTCACCCATAAAGAGTGAAAGAACAAGATAAAATACAGGCTGAAATTAAATAGTCGACATATTTTATATTTTCAAGATTCAGTCATTTTAAAACAATAAAATTGGTGCCTCACTGCCCCAATTTTAAAATCAACTCGCGACCCACTGGTTACTCTGTAGTCACATGACAGGATGTTACGCCAATACCAAAAGGATATGGGGCACAAACCTTGTCCCGTTGTGTGCAACAGACTTCATTAGTTTAAAAAAAAAACTAGTTGAAAACGGAAATAAATTAATCGAATTTCTAGTCTCATGAATTAAAATATAAATAACCAAGCCTTAGTCTCTGGATTTTTAAATTTTTTTCCCAACATGGCTTTTTTTTTAAAAAGCAGAGATCAGAGGGGAGAGAATTCAGATAATACTTATTCAAGCTGATTGCCACAAAAATTGAAAAAAAAAAAAAACAACAGAAAAATTGTATGGTCTTGCTGACAGCGTAAGGCAGAGAAGTGACTGCAGCCCCAGGTTGGATAAATAAAGTAATTAAACTAATGAGCAAACAAACTGGTGGTAATATTTGTATGTATAAAACATTTATTTCTTCTGTCCCAGCACAATGATACATTCATTCATGACAGCCTTTCAAAGTGAACTCACTGGTCCAATTGTCATCTCACAAACATTATTTATACATATGTACAAAGTCATCTTCTTGTCAGTGAAGTAAAAATGTAAACAAGAATATAACTATAGACTAGTCATCTTTATCATAAATGGTTATACATATATCCATCCAACATTTATCATTGTACACAATACACTGACTTCCAAAAAATGTTTCACCTAAAAAAAAAAAATGACAAAAACTCATCCTTCTATTCTGAAAAATCTCACAATGTTAGACATCTAAGAATATCTGAAGTTGTTTGTCAATAAGGAAAAGCAAAATAAAAAACCTTTTTCATGGGGCCTTTTTAAATATCTGCTTATTAATTTTGCTTTTAAAAAAAAAAAAGCCCAAATAAATAAAATTTATATTTTCCATTTATTTTTCATGAAGTTATCTGGATTCAAGCCATGAATGGTTAAAAAGCCCCCACAGTTTTTATAATATTAAATAAAATTTTGTGAAACAAAAAAAGGCAGGCATAGTTTATTTATCGGTGTATCTCCAAATCAGAATTTGATCCATTCCTAAAAGTTGATGAAAATCTATAAACACTACGAGTTTTGAACCAGCTTTTAAAGTCATATATAAATTATAGTGGATTTATTAGTTCATAGATCAGCAGCAACTTTTTTTTTTAAATATTTTTTGTGAAAGTAAGTACACTCAATTATAATGGCGAATCAACAAAAAGCAGGTAGAGAAGATTAAAATCAGCATTAAAAATAATAGGTTTAAGACAAGGGAAAATTCTATGATTGGTCCAAGGACTAGAGAACAGTGCAGAAATAATGCAATAGCTATTACAGTGCGATTTTATTTATTTAATGTTGTTCAAATTAGAACCGTTCGGATTTTGATGTATCACTGTGTAATATATTCACAGACTTATAAAAATATAAACTATGACGGTTTTTATACAAATTCTTAACAAACTGATGCACCTAACAATAAAATCAAATAATTATAACTGCAGTCTGGTCCCATATGGGAAAAAATAGTGTGTTTCCAAAGACCAGATTGATAAAAACTCTCATGGTAAACAGATACTTCAAAGCAAAAAAGTCATAAATGGATGCAATCTACACCACACAGAAAAAAAATAATAATCACATTATAAATAAATAAATACATTCCGATATTTACAAAATTCTTTATAGTTTGCAATATTTAAGAATAAAACTTAAATACATATTTTCGCACTATGAAGTAAGTGGTTGTTAAGAGATAATTATCAAGGCCAAGAGTTGAGAATAAAACATCTATCTTGTAAAGATACATATTGGAATATTTTGCATGTCATTAGACATGATGGTTATACCAGAGATGGAAACGTAATTATAATACAGGAAATTAATACATTCTACTAGATAAAACAAATGCGAATAAAATTAAGCTGTAGTATAAAACAATGAATTGAGATGCTCTTTTTTCCCCATACCTTTGTATTTTAAAATTTTTTTTTTAAGACTATTAATATTTGAAACCTATCGAATCAGATGATTTATTTAGAAGTCAGGAATTTAGAAATTTGGGATCATTCATCCCATAAAGTTAACGTCATAAGACTCAAAGTAGCACTGATGAAAGATTCAAACACATGACACCTGGTGAATTGGGCATTATAACATCTCCATAAATAAGCAATTTTTAATACCTCCAGACCGTGTTAAACAGAATACTAAAATAAAAAAAAAATTAATTCATGAAATCAAGCACAAAAAAAAAATTCTACTAGTTTAACAGAAATAGAGCCATGAAAAAAGTAAGTCATCGTGCATTTTCATCAAACAATACAGAAGACCGATCTGTACAATTTAATCAAACAATACAGAAGACCAATCAGTACCATTTTATGCATACCTACAAAAGGCTTAAAAAGAGTACATGATTACTATACACAAGTGATAACTTTAACTGCCAAAAAAAAAAAATACATAAAGATAAAAAAAAAAAATTAGTGTCAAAAGTAATGTAAATTTAGAAATGATGGTAATCAGATTAAAAAAAATAAATTTCCATACAGTTATATACATTTTTCGGACATTATACAATGTACTTTCTTTCATATATTATTTATACCGCGGAGTTAAAAAAATGCTTGCTAAAGGATAATAATAATTATATTACAGAACAGCCAATTCAAGATTTCAATTCAAGATTTTAATCAACCTGCAAAAAATAGATTACAGTGACCAGTTATTGGATACAACATTAGGCAGCATTGATTCTTTACAAAATATACAGTGGAAAGACTTGTTTAGTTTCAAGAATTCATTGTCCGTTGTGCTAGGGTTTGGCCAACTCAGGTGTATCTGTCTTAGCTATTTGAAAGGTAATGAGGTATTCTGGATAGGCCTGGAAAAAATGTATAGCAACGTGTAGAGAAAAGATTAAATGAATATATAAGGTAGAAATTATAAAAGCATGTTCCCTCTTTAACAAACTCAATAAAAGATTGTATTAATGGATTTTTAATGAAAAAAATTAGAATCTGATAACTAATAGTAGAAAAACTAAATAATAATTTTTTTCTTTTGCTGTGAATAAAAAAAAAGGAAAAAAACAAAAACAAAGCCAGAAATTATCACGTGAAGTCTAAATTTTAAACTGAGTGAAACTTTATTTAGAGACCCCCACAAATAGAGTTCAATTTATTTATCTCACCTGTTCTCCGCGGTAAACAACATACTCTGCATAGTTCAAGCCCCCTGTGCTTGGTCGTCCTATTACTGAATGATGACCAGGTGGAGCATGAGCCATTTTCATAGCAGAAAACTGAAGGAATGATTTCCCAAGAGTGACTCGGCACAGTAATAATTGCCTGAAGAAAAACAATGATATAATAGTAATTATGGTTATGTAAAAGTGCAAAAAACTGGCAACATTGACTAATCACACAAAACAATTAAGATTCATAGATTTTACTGCCACTAGTAAGAGTCCTATTTATTAACAATAATATTATTAACTAGAATTCTAAAACACTAGCATTTCATTAAAAATATCTATATATATAAAACTACTTCCAGACGCAAGACTATTTATAGATTGTGGAATTCCCGAATAAGTCGACAACTCGCGACAGCTGAAAAAAACCCACTATAGTGTAGAGACGGGAGGGCTGGATCACAGCAAGCGTGTTGTTTAAAGTGGGTAAGATGGATCACAGCAAGCGTGTTGTTTATATTGATTGATAAGGAGGCGTATTACGACTAGTACTAAATATTTATTCCCCCATTCAATTTTAATTTATAATTTGTTTAATTGATAATCAGTGAAGCTCCATTGAAGGTAGGCCTCCACTAACATAGAAACTTTCACACAGCCCTTCAATTTACACAGAGGCAAAAACTTAAGCAGACGACAGCAGCAGACTATTTCTATTTTCTGTCTAAAAATAAACAACACTTTTTCCAGTAACTCTGGTGTATTATCAATTCTTAAAAAAAAAAAAAAAAAAAAAATTCCAGAATGGATTATGCCTCTAGCAACAAGTAAATAATAATTATCATCAAACATGATCTGATTATACTACATACTAACTAAATTTAATTTTTGTTATAAATTTCTAAGACTTGGTTAAGACTAGCTTTACAATATATAAAACTTTGTAGAATGCGGGTAGATGACATGGATGAGCTATTATTCCCATAAAAATTCATATATAAAAGAGTTACTGTCTTAAATTTGATGTAGTACATGTTTCACTGTCAAAATTCAAGTCTTTGATATGGTTTATCAATGTTTAAAAAAATGTGAACCATTTTTTTCTATCATAACCAATGCTTCTAAACATCCATATAGGTTTGTTTACCCTTGCTGAAAACATACAGTGGAAATCTTGACTAATATGAGCATATTTCCATATCAGAATTTCAAGCCAGCAGAGGCCTACCAATAAACTTTCTGCTGTGATTTAAAATAACCTTTAAAGATTTTTTTTTTTTCACCTTTGACAAATGTAGCATGACCTGTCTTTGTGAACGGGACAGCCTGTACCACCTCCAATGCCATACACATACTGGTTGCTTTTAGAGGAGTTTTCAGCGAAATAAATGCCTAGTATAAAAAACATAACAGTTAGCTGTAAATAAAAGCAATTTTTTTTATATCATTTGGTGATATACTAGCTAAGTAATCGATACTGATTAAGGAGAAAAATAAAAAAAAAAGAACAAAGAAGGACATGTATTATTGACTGCTCAATGTCAAGGTCACTACATATTGCTTCTAGCAGAATATAGTGTGGATACTGAGCACATACTGCCACAACCAATTTTTAGTTCCACTGTCTCTTGGCTCACCAGTAACAAGCCTTAATTTTAACTGTGACAAATAAACCAATGACCAAGAACTTTCCATTTCAATGCTTATCTAATTTAGTTCAAAGAGCTCCATCAAAGAAGCTTATCAATCATATAATTGGGCTTCGGCCCAAGCTAATTGTATAATTACTTTATTAAAATGCTTAAAAAATTAAAGTTTCTTATCCACAATGAGAATGACTTTTAAATTTTGTCCTACATCTGTTGTTATATATTTTTGTTACTAGTCTATTTACGGTGCTTAAACTTCATGCCTTCTTAAAATTAGACACGAGAATAATATAGGAAGATTTCACTGATGGTTTTTAATAAATGTTTTTGATTTTTATCAGCTTAAGGAAAAAATTACCTGCACCAAACATTCCCCCAATGTAAGCATGCCTTTCATCAAATCCTTTGTGAACAATGGCATTAATGAAGGGTGAACCATGAAAGAGATGACGCTCGTTGGGCTGCCCATGGTTCTCTTCTCCTACCTCCTTACGTCGGTGACTGTAACGTTCCAACAAACGCTTGTTTCTGATTTTCTGAATTTTAATTATATTGTAGCTGTTAAACACCCCACCAACGTTGTCCTTATGGTCACGCAGAGTGGAAATCATCTAAAGAAAAAAAAACCCATAGAATTACCATCATTAACAAGATTGAGTGCAGAAACAATATAATGTTACATAGAAAGCAAGAGAACGTCATATGGAGTATTAAATTTGTAAGAACGTCTTCTACTAAAGATTAGCTGCTTGTAAAATTCAGCATGACAAAATGTGTTTTAAATATTGTAAAACCCACAAAAATGTTCAAGTTCTATGATGACAAACCTGATCAGCAACTGAAATAAATTCTGGGTCATCTGGAGAAAGGTCAATGAGTACTGTGCCTTGACTTGGAACACCCACCACATTTTGGACACCTGACAGAAGACAATTAGGATGTGTAAGATGTAAAAAAATAGCAAACAAAAGCACATGAATCTGTATACAATGATAAAAAAAAAATTAAGTTTAATCTAAGCAGAATAAACTGAGCATAAATGAAGATCTTAACTCATAAACCTTTCCAATCAATCTGAACCAAGGCCGCACTGACTCAATTATCTACTATATTTCAGTGGCCTCTCAAGGTAGCAAAGAATTTCAATAATAATTTTTCAAATGTACGCAACAGTTGTAAACGTAGAACCACTTCCTTTAATAAAAATATTCCCTCAAATTGGTAGATTTTATAATGAATAACAGATTTACATACTTTTACTTCAAATGGAAATCAAACCGTAAAATTAAAAGTAAGAAAGTTATTTAACATTTCATCCTACATAAGCCTCAAGTAGTTCTATAATTTCAGAAAGGTACATAATTTGACCATTTCATTCTTTCTACGGCACAGAAAAACAAATTCTATGACAATGGTTTACCTTTCGATGCAATTAGCTTTTCAACACCCTTCAAGATTTTATGCCTATGTCCATAGGCATTGATGCCAATTTCTTTCAACTCTTCGTGTCCCATCTCAACCAATATATCCATTGTGATCTGCTCTTTCTCGAAAATATCACGAAGCTGTTCTAGACCAACACTTGATAAGAAAGAGGAAACACTAATGCCTTCTATGCTCCTTTCTCCTTCAGCGATGGACCTGTCAACACAGCCGTCACCAATTTGAGGTGACAGCCCACCCACAGCACCTTGTATAATGTCAGAGTTGCTGTTGTTCAAAAGGCTACTGAAAAAAGTGAATTAAATTAAATCTTATAGAAACCAAGAAATAAATTCTTCTATAAGATATAGAATACAAGCAAGATGCACCAAGTTTTAACTCTTTCCTTAAATTTAAGTGGTTGAATCCTAAGAAGTTAAATTCATAGTAAAGTTGAAAAATAATAAATGCCGAAACTTCTCTTTTAAATTTAAAAAAAAAACTTAATATAAGAAAAAATATCAGGTTTGAAAGTAATATGCTAAAACAAAAAATTACTTAGATGATGAAGAGCTACTGGAAAGTGTTAAGTTAGATTTCGGTAATGAAGGTGGCATTGATGTTGGGGGCATGGCATCTTGAAGTAATGCACGAACATCATCCGCCTGTAAAATTGAAACAAACCAGAAACAACGATTTAGTTTGGCCCAGAACAGGAAATACAGATAAAAACTACACATAACTAAAAAAAAACAAACAAAAAAAAACTGGGGAAATAAAACACACAAAAGAAAATATTCATTAAAATAAAAGGTATATATATTAAAGAAAAAATTCTTACCGTTGTTAGATCTAAGGGTGTCTGCCCCTCCTGATTCTTAACAGTTGGATCGGCACCATGTGCAAGCTGGGTAAAAAAAAAATGAAATAAAAGTAGATGCACTAAAAAAGAGCATCAAATGCTGGAATTCAGAGTGAAAATATAACAAATAGAAAATGTCATACGAACCAACAGTGCACAAAGCTGAGTTCGACCCTTCTGAGCAGCCTCATGTAGTGGCGTGAAACCCCATCTGTCTTGAGCATTAACGTATGTGTTGTATTTGATCA
The DNA here is from genome assembly GCA_021962125.1 of Bulinus truncatus. Taxonomy (NCBI): domain Eukaryota; kingdom Metazoa; phylum Mollusca; class Gastropoda; family Planorbidae; genus Bulinus; species Bulinus truncatus. The sequence goes on from JAGDYQ010000002.1 coordinate 15,816,160, forward strand.
ATAGCGCTGCTATATCAACATGCTGAAATAATTCAATTACTAATTAATAAAAAAAATAATCATAGGGGGAAAAAGGAATAAAATAATGTCTGTCAAGTCAATAACATTGGGTATAGACTGAGTTGATAAGAATATGGAAAGAAATCTGGCCCCACCAGACAGACTAAAAATACCAAAAGTAAAATAATAATAATAGCTGTGAGAACATAAAATTAGTCAGAAGATGTATGACTTTCACAATGAGCAATACATGTCACAGGGTGGATACAGCATATGATCCTATTCAACCTCTTTATTTCTCAGAATCAGTTTTTAAAAGCCATAAAAAGTAAAAATAGATATGTTCTATCACAAAGTAGAAATATAGGGTTAAAATTTACGTACTTGAATTCAACATTCCAAAGTTAAAAAAAAAAATGAAAATAATTTAAACTAACCCCATAGGAAGAAGCATTATGAAGTGGAATCAAGCCACCTTTGTCTTGAGCATTCACATCTGCTCCATTTTCAAGGAGAAACTCTGCCACTTCTACATTGTTATAACCAGCTGAAGGAAAAAAAAATTAATTGCAATTTTATTTTCAACAAACCTTATAAATAGGGTAAATTATTTCATTAGGGCAACAAAAGCTTTTCATAAAGAAAGTCATATGATTCAGTATTGTTTTTTTTAAATCACTGTAAGCAATCAAGGACTCAAGAATTAATATTTTTTTCTAAAAATAAAATGCAAAATAGCATGAGTTTTATCTTTTTTAATGCCTCAACTTATATTTACCTGCCAGATGTAAAGGTGTTGAGTTTCTGCCTTGTGTGTCTCTACAATTGATGTTTTCTTCTGTGGACAACTTTTGCACCCTCGCAAGGTTTCCTTTTTTGGCTGCTTCCAGCAAAGCTGCATCCCCTGAATAAACAAAGTTCACTGATGAAATATATGAAGAAAAAAAAAACCCAGAACTAAGATTACCTGAATAACTATAACCAGTCTTCAAATTATCTTTTTTTTTATTGTTGACCACTAGTAAAAGAAATTTTAAAATGAATTAAATTCTTTTATTTGTAAGCTCCATGACATAAAAATAATAAAGAAATGAAGCAATTTATCACTTTGAAGAAAGAAATTATTCTGTTAATCTATTGAAATGGCAATGGATTTGCAACAATTTGGTTACTACTTATTACTCAACTATCACAAACAGTACCAATATTATAAGACAAAACTATGATCTTTTTTTTCTTCTTTAAAATGCTCAAAGAATAATTAACAGTAAACATAGCAAAATTTTCAGAAAACTTGAACAAAAATAGTTTCAGCATTGGTACTTTTTCTGAATAAAGTAATCCAATAACATTGAAATGATCAAAATAAACGATACTACTTTTTCTGAATAAAGTAATCCAATAACATTGAAATGATCAAAGTAAAGCGGTACTACTTTTTCTGAATAAAGTAATCCAATAACATTAAAATGATCAAAATAAACGGTACTACTTTTTCTGAATAAAGTAATCCAATAACATTGAAATGATCAAAATAAAACGGTACTACTTTTTCTGAATAAAGTAATCCAATAACATTGAAATGATCAATCTAAACGGTAGCCACAGATAAAAACAAAAATAAAAACAACAAGTTAATCAACTAGGAACATTCTACATACAAATGTAAATTAGCTTTTTCACTAAAAAAAGAAAAAACAAACAATAAAGGAAAGTTTAATTGAAGTTTGAAAGATGATTATTATATTTTAGACGAGGATCAAGCACCTTTATGAAATAGTGGCTACAAAATAAAAAAGAAAGAATAGTAAATATTGTATGTAGTAAGTATTGAATCCATATTCTACGTAAAGAAAACTGTCATCATCAGCAGTGTTGATGTACAAGATTTTTATCTTTATACATACATGTATTAGATTTATACCTCTTAAAAGATCTGCAACATCCTGATCGCCTTCTTTGACTAGATCTAATGGTGTGTGTCCATCTCTGTTTTTCTTATTTGGATCAGCACCATGCTAAAAAATTGAAGTCAAAATAATTAATCCTGTCAGGGAACTGATTGAAATTTGTTAAATATCTATAAAGTATGATAAAAGAAAAAGTTTATTCAACACAATTCTAATTTACAGGTTTTTAGAAAAAAAAAAAAAACCAAATCACATTATCTATTTCTTGAATAAAGTTTAAGAGAACTTACTTTTAATAATATCTTACAAATTTCAAATTTTCCTTTTGATGCAGCTTCATGAAGTGGAGTAAATTTCCAAAGATCTGCGACATTAACACAAGCACCATGCTACAAATGCACAACATTAAATAATTAGTGATCAATCATGTGAAATACTTTCCATTTACTCAGAAAGATGGCTAACACAAAAAGATTGAATAGTACATTTCATTAAGTCAAAAAATTACCTTGATTAAAAGCTCAGTAACTTCATAATGACCATAAGAACAAGCATTATGTAATGGAACCAATCCACTGAAGACAGATAAGAGAGATTTCAATTTATAAAAAAATTGCTATTTGAAAGTTTATGAAAATAGTGATTTAAGAGACTCAATTTTACTCAAGCATTCACTGTATAACATAAATACTTTACAACAACTTCTCTAACCCTTTGTCTTTAGCGTGCACATCAGCACCATGTTCTAATAAATACTCTACAACAGCTACCCGGTTATAACCGGCTGCAAAATGCAGAGGGGTGGAGTGTCTTCCATCCACATCTCGACAGTTCACAGCATGAAGATTAGTAGCCACAAGTTTCTGGATAAAAACAAATAAAAAAATACATAAAAAAACTAAATCAATAACTCACATCACAGGAGAAAAAAAAAATAGTTCCATTAACACTAAAGGGACATAGGGGCAGATGAAGTGTAGAAGGCATTGTGTGGTTAGCACAACACCCAGCCAATTTAATTTCCCAAACTTAAGTCAGGTACCCATTTAGAGCTGAGTGGACTAAACCAGAACCTGGGAAAATAAATACACCCCAAAAAAAAGATTTATAAGAAAAAAAAAACTTTTACCTTAACTAGTTCTAGATCTCCAGCTTTGGCAGCTTCCAATAACTGAATATCTATGTCAGTTCCACCCACTGGTGGATCTTCTGTTACAAAAAAAAATTAATTTAATCCATGATGATTGAACTACAATGCACTCTGATAGGAAAAGTTGAGCTGCATTTTCGGAACACATAATAAATTAGAAATTGCTCACATATTTTACTTATGCATTTGATCTTAAAATTATATGGTATAGAAATTTTACGTGATGATTTTTATACCATGATACAACAAATGTGAGTTAAAGAAAACAGCCTGGATGAATTATACAGGGTATTAGATAAAGAGCGAAACGAAACAAAACCTAACCTCTGAGCAGTTTTTGAATGTTCTCTGTGGCAAGCTGGGCTGCAGTGTAACCCTGCAGTGACACAATGCTGGGATCTATGGCATATGACATGAGCAGTCGACAAGCCTGCATATTTCCTTGCTGAGCCACCCTGTGTAAAGCTGTCTGGCCCAGACCATCTAGTGCATTTACCTAAGCAGAGAAATAAAAAAAATAAAGGAATAATAAAAATTGTTCCATAATAACCATTAAAACATTATAATATTCTACAATATTAGTTTCCCCTCATCAATTTTTTGTTAAATAAAAAAATTAAATTACAAGGCATTAGCTAGATTCAAATATTTGAAGTACCTTGGCATTGTGTTTTAAGAGCACATCCATCACATCATAATGAGCCTTGTCTGCAGCAATATGAAGAGGGGCCAAGTAACTGCCAAGAAAGAAGTCTGTATATTATCATGGGTAAGAGTAAAAAAAAAAAAAAAGACTCTCACGATCATATAACAACGTAAAAATTTAACACACTCATTTTCAAATGGGTTCACCTGACCACCATTTTACTGGCTCAACGCAATATAAAAAAACAATAATGGCCATTTCACGTTCAGTCGATTATAATATTTTAAGCAAAAGTTACTCAATTTTAAAACATACTCTTTGTTTTTGTCATTTAAATTGGCTCCTTTTCGTAACAATGCTTCCACTACTTGTTTTCTTTTAGGATATGGTGAAGCTGCAGCGCAGTGCTGAGGTTGGTAAAACAAAAAAATTAATATATTAATGTATAATAAAAATTAATTAAAATATATGTGAACCTAGGTTTCTTCACATTTAAGTATTTCTGGAAAAAGATGTGATGGGTGAGACAATAAAAAAAAATTACCAGTGCTGTGTCTCCTGTGTAGGGGTGTTTAAAATTAACGGTCTCAGCAGACAGGTATTTCTTCAGTCTGGTGACATCAGACTGCCGTGCACCCTCTAATAAAGCATGACCTTTGTATTCAACTAGACAGGAAAAAAAAAAATCACTTTATCCATCGCTACTGGTCAGATAAAGTTATAAATAGAAAAAGGACCTTTATCAATATTTAAACCATAGTAATTTACATGTTATACATGTATTAACTTACATTGCAATCTTTCCTGCAGCTCTCTGCTCGGGGCAACATCCATAATACTCTTACCATGGCAGTTAACTAGAGTAGGGTCTGCACCATGAGCTAGGAGCAGTGAACAAACTTCCACCCTAGACTTGGATGCAGCCTCATGTAAAGGTGTAAACTGCCATAGATCCACAGCGTTCACACTTGCACCATGCTGTGTAAAAAGTAAGAAATAGAAAGATAAGAGAAAGAAAAAAAAAGGGTTCCATTTTTTATCTAATTTAAGACGCAAGGAAACTGAAAAGTGGTTGTTAATTTACACATCGAAAACATTAAAACTAACCTTCAGCAGCATTTCCGTTACTTCAAAATGGCCGTAGGAACAAGCATTATGCAGCGGAACTAACCCACTGAAAATTAAAAAAAATAACCTCGTGTTTTCTTCACAAAATAAACTAAAACTATCTTTTGTTTCACCAAGCTTTTTCAAAGATACGCTTTTTATTTATTTATTTTTTTTTAAATTATACACACAATCAAGATAAAGTAGAACACAAAGAATTATATAGAATCATTAAATCACAAAGCCATTACCCTTTGTCTTTAGCGTGAACATCTGCACCATGCTGAAGCAGTAAATGAACAATCCTTGTCCTGTTATAACCAGCCGCAAGGTGCAAAGGAGTGGACTGTAAAAAAAAAAAAACATTTTTAAAAGTCACACATTTGATTAAGACCACACACATAATTTGCATTTTAGAAACAAAGGAATGCTCGTCTCATTTTGTTCACCTGCTCAGTGCCCGCTTCCTAACAAAGGTCAATTAAAATAAGAAGCAGATACCTTTAGATTGCTTTTGCATGCCCTATAAAAAGACCACCATTTCCTTTAATACTAATCATCATAACACTCACCTTTCTACCATCACTTGCATGACAATTGACGTTCAGTGGAGTGAGCAGGGCCATCATCTGCTCTTCGTTTCCACTCCTGGCAGCTTCCAAAAGTTCATCCTTCTTGTACTCGCCTTAAAAAATATTTGTAAAAATTAGTCTCATATAAAAAAAAAATTTTTTTTAAAGAAAACATGTAATAAGAAATGAGTTCAAATGAGATCACCTGTTAGGACAGCCTTGGCGGTTGGGTCGGCCAGATCAAGTGCAGTTTTCCCATCTGTATTCTTTATGTTAGGGTCAGCACCATGCTGAAGTAGAACTGTAAAAAAAAAAAAAAAAATCATGAAATTAAAATGGCAATCCAGTGAAAAATCATGCAAGAATAAAGACTTACACAGCTTACTTTGCATAAAATTATTAAGGGCTTAATTAATAAAAAAATTCTTCCCATCAGTGAGTTGGATTTTATCAAACATAATAAAAAATCTGATTTAGCTACTTAATACTTAAAGTTTCTTTTCAAATGTGTTAATGTATGAATTTAGGTAAAAAAAAAGTTTTTTTATAAATAATAAATCATGTAGTCCATTTGTGGAATTTATTTGTATCTATGTAAATATCTGAAATCTTAAAAATAACAAATAATGTATATAAACAATAAGAGAAGAATCAGGCACATATCTTAAAAAAGGTTATCGGTTTATCCTTTATAAAATAATACAAAAATAAAAACACAATACAATACGATAACATTAAGTTTAAAATTCAAAAGAAAGCAAAAAAAAAAAATAATTGCATGCCATGTGTCGAATGAAAACAATTGCCACTGACCTATGCATACGTCAATTTTCCCTTTAATAGCAGCTTCGTGGAGTGGTGTGTAATTCCAATTGTCTCGAGCATTAGGGTCCCCCCCATGTTTAAGTAGTAGGGTGACAACCTCAGCATGGCCAAAGGAGCAAGCATTATGAAGTGGGATGAGACCTCCGTCATCTCTGGCATGAACGTTGGCACCGCATTCTAGCAAATGATCCACCACATCTTTGCGGCCAAATCCTTCAAAAACAAAAAAAAACAAATGAGTGATGAAATGCATGTATACTGTATAATCTTGTCAAAACAAAAAAACACAGCTTTCGAAGCTCAATAGATTTGGTAAATATTATCACCCCACAAATCATGATAAAACCAAATTTTAAAAAAAAATATAAATACAAAGAATATTAGACGTAAAGAATTCAATTTTTTAGACAGGACTGTCCACAATGCCATGGTACTAAAGTCAAACTATCTTTTATGGCCACACCAAACACCATCCTCTCGTTGGTCACGTTTTCAATATCAACTCATTTGTCTTCCCCTCCCGATTTTTGTAGTTCAGACAAAAAGACACAAAATCACAAGTTACACTTTTCTGAACAACACCAACAAACAAAAAAAAAATGTTACATTTTAGCCCCAGTTATGCCCTTGTCCATCGCTGTTAGTTCTAAAGAGATGTAGATAAACATTTCACACATCCTGTCAAGCAGGGAGAGTGGCCGTTGTGTCGGACGCGGATGGCAGACCGTGTCAACAAGTATTACGTCATTGCGGTGTCAGAATCTCATCTTTTGTTAGCAGAGACACTAGAGTTACTTTCCCCTTCCCTCCCTTTCACAAGTCAATGGCCTGCTCCCTTTCTATACATATATATGTTTCTTTACGGACGTTACCAGGGGACTTAATTATATACCGAGAGAAAACGTTAAATAAACACCTTGAAATCCACAAGTCAATTAAACGGACAAGCCGGGCGGAGGAGGGGGGGGGGGCTTGAAGGAAGCATGTGAACGTGTCCGGCCGACGCGGAGGTAGGCATGCCAGTTGAGTGCGAGCGTGTGCAGCCCTCATCAATATTCTCCGTGTAGCTGCAGTCGCGCTTGGCTGTCTCGGATGCGGTCATTTGAGTGAGATGGGGGGGGGGGGGGTGAGAGGCGTTACAGTAATGCGTTAAACTTCTTACCCCAGTCGACGACAAGGTGTCTAAAACAAATGTTTGCGGTGAAACGATTAATAGGCAAGTGTGAGTGGATGAGAGAAAGAGGAGGAGGGGGGGTGGACGTCCATATTTTGTAGGGACAGTTTGTATTTTTGACATTATCCAGACTCAATTTTGCGTCTATATTTGTATGTACTTTCAGCCCATCGTCCAGACTTGGGTATCCGGACTAAACCTCCCACTTTTAAAATGTAATATTTAATGAATTTTAAACTAAGCTTACAATGTGAAAAAATATTTCTTTTTTGTCAACACGTACAGGCATCTCGGCTTGTACTTGGCTAATATAAATAAGTGCAGCCAATATTTATTAAATCGGTCACAATTATTGACATGGATGGAAGTATCATTTTGGGATGTGGTAAGCAAGGAAACCAACAGCGCGGTACAGGCCTACACCCGGCACGAACAGGTGGCACACTCGCACGGAACCAGCCGAATGTGTGGCTCACGAGGCGATGACCTTATTCGCTACCTATTTAAAAACACCGCCCGTGATACGGGGGAAAAGGGGCGGAGTATGTGTGTGTATGCAGATATATCATCGTTGTTTATCAGCATACTGGGTTATGTTAATGCTTCCAACACGTTAGCGAAAGCTTAAGAGTATTAAGGATTCTTTCATGATCGTAAATACCTATTATTTACAAATAAATAATAAGTAGACTTACGACGCCCGACAAAGACAATCTTTTGCTGTATTGGGTGCACCGGGTGAACGCACGATTAGAACCAGGGACTTAAGAAGCGTGAATTGACGCCTTATCCCGACAAATACTAGAGAACGATGGATACCACCTCCTCACCTCACGCACCGTACATAGCAAAGGTGTAGCTAGGGGGGGGCGGGGGGTACATATGTCCCCGGGCGCCGAATGGTATATTTTACATATAATATTATATGGTTTTCGAATGGGGGGCGCTAAAAAGGTATTAAAAAAGGTAAAATGCCACGGGCGCGAGTTGCCTTGCCCACCCCTCGCTACGCCTCTGGTACATAGTTTCCGTTCAACTGAGAATACCCGTAGTTGGGGGGAAAAAAAGGGGGGGGGGGCAGTTTCCCCCCATAGGGCAAGCGTGAACAACATGCTGCAAGATTAACCCAAATAAATACAAGGTTACTCAATGTATGCAATCTCATGGGCAGCGTTGTAGATTCGGCAATGGAAGTAAAACCAACTTTAACAATTTTAGCCACGTGCAACCCGCCACACCCCCCCCCCCCAACACACACCACAGTCCTCATTGCAAGTGTGTGAAATAAAAACCTATTCAAACCGCCGATAGGTGATCACAATGGGGGGGGGGGGGGAAGAAGAGGAGGACAATTTGAGCTGTCACTGTCCATGACACTTTTCAAACTGAAATGTCTGCAAGTGTATAGGCACACAGACACGGCGCGCCGCCGCACGGGTTGGGATGTTGAGATACCGGCGGGAGGAGCGGTGGAGGGAGAAAGGAAGGATGGGGGGAGGGAATAAAGACAAAAAGACGGCGAGGAAAGCTGACCAACACATGGATCGTCCCAATTTCTACCCCCCCCCCCACCTTTCCCAATCCCCCTCGGGAGTGAAGGAGAAGCTACGCTCAATTTGTTCCTAAGGAAATACTTTTCACAGTCTGGCTGGAGACAGACTGCTCGTCTTATCAATATTTTCATTACAGTGACACCAGCCATAAAGGCAAGGGGGGTAAATGCGGGTTACAAAAGGAGGAAGCAATCATGCCAATCATTATTGGCACAACTGCTACAGATAACATTTATTTTTAAGTGCTGGTGTTAAGAACCTGCCATCATAACAATACTGAATTTGAAAACAAAAAAGAGATAAAACCAGCAATAAGTGTTAATAGCTCCAGATCATGTGTCATCCAAGCAATAATGAATTTGAAAAAAAAGTGAGATAAAAATCAGCAATATTTGTAAATAAATTGGCTGCAGATCATATTATGATCCCTACAGATAGATTTTGACTTAAATATCTATAAAATGAGTTATGAGATGGGGTATCTGCCTAATATCTCTGTTCCCCATTTCAGATTGATTGGATCTTCATCCTTTGCTCAATACTGAGCCAACAGGTGGAAGAGGGGGTGGAGTCAGGGTCTCTAAATGCAAGTTAATGCAACCTATATACTCATGCCCTTACGGAACCACCCGGTCCATGAATCTGCCATACAATGATCGCAGTGGCTACAATTCCGGTCAACAGTACTCGTATTATTTTTTCCGGGGCCCGGCTATAGATGTGCGCATGCGCGACTAGATGGACCCCGTCGTAGCCACTGCGTATAATGATTTAGACAATGGGTGTGTCTGTGTGATCTGAGCCCATGACTGCCTCCAGCCCAAACGGAACCAGAATCACACCCTCACTACTGAATCATCAACGGTGCACATAATAAAATTAGGATATTTGGCCAACAGTTAAAACTGTGGGAATTTCTGTCCTTATGTTAGCCAATTCATTTAAGGAGTATCACATTTGAAAAACATTAAAAATCTGCAGCGTATCATTTTAACCATAAACTGTTACCTTACATATGCCTGCATGAAATAAATGAATAAAAAAAAATATCCAAACAGATATTATAGCCCATCCAAGGATGGTAGTGAATATCAACAGTGGGGATAATGGAAAATAACAGCTATTGCTTTTCAATAAATGGAACAAAGGTAAAAATAGTTATCAATACTAACAATGCTCTAAAGAAGTGTGTTATACCTAAAAATGATGATTTAGTAAAGGTTAAAAAATGGATGATCAGGGAAAAATATCAGAGACCGCATAATTATAAAATGAGCAAAAAGAAATAATTTAACTTCACATGTCAAAATTTTCCACCACCCATAATAATAACATATTTTTCATAATACTACAAAGGCATAAATATCATTGCATTGATTTGGTATGATATTGCAATTATTAAATAAATGTACTTTGAAACTAGTCAGGTATTATAAATGATTCTAATTTATTAATTATAAATTATAATCACTATTTAAGTCTATTAGTATATTGAAAAGTTTATCAAGCTAGTTATTTAAAAACCAAAAATGTCTTTATTTATTTACATACTTATAATATCATTTAAGAAAGTTTATTACATACTATTATACATTCATAAACTTAATACATTATCTAAATCTTATTTGTATGGATTAATTTACCACAATTTATAATTAGAACTAAGAAAGAATATTTTTTTTTTACAGTTACACTTACAGTCTACACTATTTAAGTTCTTGCTACAATATCTGGTATTTGAAAAGTACTATATGAAATCTGCCAATACTATTGCCAAAATTCCAGTGTCCAGTCTATTTGAAAAGTACTATATGAAATCTGCCAATACTATTGCCAATATACCAGTGTCCAGTCTAAACTATTGCTATAGAATGACTCTATCAGATTACATGTAACTTGTAATTATTGTAATCAATGTAAATTACATTGTAATGTAAACAAAAGCGACCATAACAACCAGTACTACTAAACGAAAACGATCATGTTTTCATTAAGTGACTAGTTAGGAACTTACTATGTATTATTTTAAATAATTGCATTGCTATTACATTCTAACATGCTATTACCAACAAAATGTGTTTTACTTTTAAAAAAATTGTTTGATTAGAAGTAAAAATAGAAGCCTAAGAAGGTTTTTTACCTGCTGCAAAATGAAGTGGGGTAGATTTTCTGCCAGCAGTATCCTTTGCGTTAACATTTTGAGGTGTAATTAATTTCTTAACTTTTCCAAGATCCCCATTTCTGCAGGCTTCAAATAATTCTCTCCCAGGGTCATTTTGAGAAGGTGCACTACTTTCTGTTGTCAGTGCAGCCCGACGACCCGTCGCCATTTTGACTCAATCATAACATCTCATCTCGTACAGCGAAATTCAAATCGAGATGAGACGAGACTGACAAATTTAATTTCATATGCCGGTTCCGAAATGTGCTTCTTAAATTATGGTCCAAATATTCTACAAATTTAATATGCAGTTTGTAAGCTTACATGTTCTGTTGCTTGTTTTATTCGTCACTAAATCAGAGAAGAATAAATAAAACCAAATGATAAATGATACCTCGTGGTAAGCTGTATTAGAAAATAATAGTTTAAAGTGCAACACCTCTATTATGGGCAAATTATGGCTCTATAATTTACCTAGCTGGAAAGATATCAATTAAAGATTTGGGTATACGTATGCTTTCCCCCTCCCCCATCAGCCAACTAATATCCCACTCCTCATATTTTCAAACAATACTAAAAGTGGCATTATAAAAAAAAAGCTCAGTTAGTTATTACTGTGACATGTCTAGATTTAAATGTGGGTGCTCTCATTCTGTCAAGTACTCTTAGAGTCTATAACAGTTTGTGCAACTGGAAGCTGTTGATGAAGCTGGCTAGCATGAGAGTCAAATCTGGGCCCTATCATCTGCCAAGACAAGAAGTAGGCTTACTACAGAATAGTAAGCGCCATTTTCGCAGCTTCTTGTAGCTAATGGTTGCATCCTAATGGTTATCAAAGGTTCTTTTGAGAAAATTTTTTTTATCATACATGTTTCACGTTTTTAGAATAATTAAATAAATATTACATTCCTTCTTAGAGTTCAGCAGAGCTGGTGCAGTGTTAATTTTGAAGCAACAATACAAGCAGGGTCAAATTTACAGATGGGCCGACTAGGCAGTGGCCCCCAAAAATGTTGAATAGTATACAAACATTGAAAAAAAAAACAACTAACTTAGCAATATTTTTTTTTTAAAAATGGGGCCTCAAATTTTTGCTGGACTTGGGCCCCTAAACTTGTACATTATAAAGTTTGTCCGCCCCTGGTGTTGACATTTTTTTTGTTGAAGAGAGGTAACCACGATTTGAACCAGAACATAAATACTTCTTTCCTTCATTAAACATCAAGCAATGTGTTATTTTTAAACATGCAGTATTCAACTTTAAAACCTTGTTAAGAGTTTAAAAAATAATAATTTATATAAAAAAAAAACAATAACAAGCCAAAACGTTTATTAATTTTTGTTATTTATTGCACAATATTTTTTGTTGTTACACAATAAACGGAAAGATAAATGAACAACCTTAAAAAGTGATCTATCTCAAAGTAAATCATTATTAAATTTCCTGATAATTTCAATAGCAATAATGTTGGATTCAATTATATAATTAGTGAATATAAAAAAAAAATATGTCAGAAAAAAATTATAAAAGCGTTTAAAGCTAAAGATTCATAAAATCAAAGTTATTCCTACTTTGAAATTAAAATTATGGCCAAAAAAAAATTTAAAAACATTAGTTTATACAAATAGCATTTTCAATTAAAAGTAATTAATCATTTTTTGAAGATATGTGTCATGAGTAGTCTTGGACGGATTGATTTAATTCAAAAATATGTTTCAATAATGACGAAATGGATATTGAAATCAAGTGGGATAAAGATTACACATCTTCCTTAACAATCAACACCTGAATAAATTATATTTGCCAGAAAAGTAATCTGAGCAGTAATGCAGAACAGATTTTTACAAGTTCACCCAATCTTACAGGCAATACATAGATTTAGACCCTTTCGGATAATTCCTTGGACTTGCAAATTAAGATGAGCATTAGTTTTTATCAATTTAGACTTTATTTTTTGGGGCCCTTAAAAAATGAAGCCCATCATGTGTGCCTACTAAAGATTAAAAGGTTTCTGCACATGGAGGGTTTTTTGAATCCTATGAAATAGAAAAATAACAAAAAAATTTGTTTTGCCACAATGAACTCCCCTCTCCATCAAACAAACAAATAACAGTTCAGTATCCACCATAGGTAAAGGACGTTTCAATAAAATTTCTGTAATATGGTGGAAAATCTTAGACCATAACTTAAAAAGAAGAACCTAAATAAAAAAAAAAATTCAGTAGAATCTAGACAATAAACTTTATTATATTTGCTCCAGTTCTGGTTACCGGACCTTGTTGAAAAAATTATTCATCATAAATTGGGCAAAAATTGGAAATGGTGGATAAATAAATGATTATTTATAAAGATCTGGGCTTAGGTGTCAGTTATACCGCCTATATTTCAGCTATATATGGTCAGATAGCCAAGAATCTGCTGTATTTCCCAACATTAAGAAAAAAGAATGAAAGCGGGAATAAACATCAACATGTTAAGATTACAACAATGGCAAATTGCTTATGGTTCTATCTTTGGCCAGTAAAATACAGGATGAATATGATGTTCGAAGGGTTAACCTCAAGTGGTGCAGTAAACACCTCAGAGAGCACAAAAAAAAATTCTACGGCTTCACTGATACATGTATATTAAACTTGTGAACAACTGTTAACACTTCTTTGACATCTCAATTTCGTGAAAGATGATAAGAAATATTCAAGAAATATTTAAGCCATAAACTTATTTTCATATTAGAACAAAATAGTTGGAAACTACATGTGCATTCAAATTATTTGCAGTTGAAAAAAAGATATGAAGGAAATAACAAAACTTATCATAAAAGTAATACTGCAATCAAAATATTTAATTCTTTACAGGATTAGGTATTTTTCTAAGAAAGAAAGACAGCTTAAACTTATACATGTAACAGACTTTTATGAGAACATATAATGCTATCTCTCATAGTTGCTTTTTTTATCATGCACAACAGTAGTTTATTTTATTAACAAGAAAAATAAATCTAATCGGATCACAAATAAAATTATGGTCAGTTAATTTTAAAATAGTCCGAGTTTGCATAATAACATTAGTTACATGGCTTGACCAACAGACTATCTTAAGCTCAACCTTTTTTTTCTTTTTTAAATTCTGCAGTGAAACTTCAATTATATGAGAAAAGGAACTTAAAAATAAACTCTACACATGTAATGCAGAAAGAAAACTGCAAAGTTGTAATTATTTAGTGACAAAAAAAGTTTATATAATTATTACTTGATGCTAAATAGATGTATGAAATATATTTGATGAAAATATTACAATAGCTGACATTAAAAATTATTTTAGTGATCAATATTAAAATTTAGAAGACTACATGAAAGTTGAATATTAAAAATTTACCCTGTTTCACACACCCTGTCACAAAAAGAGAAATTTTAAAGAAAGCTACAGAAATAAAAAAAAAAATTATATGACATGATCAACAATTATTACTAAGGTTTAAAGACATGAATTATTATTCAGCACATCTATTTTTTAAACAACCATCAATTACTAAAGTGTTGGCTTAGTGAAAATTATAAACTGATTTAAAAAAAAAACATAATGATACTACTCTGGAATGTAAGAAGAACTGTGGGTGAGAAGATTACAAAGAGTATTACAAACATTCTCAAAAGTCATGAATCAATTTGTGGCTTTTAACAAAAGATTTTCAGATCACAAAAGTGAAGCATTAATTATTAATTAGAACAAAATACAGCATGTTATCATTATAGTTAACTGTCTGCATCATTGGGGCACCATGGAAGATTCATTAAAAAATATATCGAGGTGTTTCGGTAAAAATTTCTCAGCCAAGCCCAATCTGCCTCATTATGGCATGTAAGTGGAGACCTAATACCAGTATTAACCAGGACGACTGAGGATCTTTTAAATCTCTTTACATGCAGAGCATATCTCTGGACATGGCGATCAATACAAAAGGAACTACTTTTTAAAATCTGAATATCACTTAGGGCTGTTGCTGGTTGGTATCTCATTAAACTCAATACAAATATCATTTTTTATCTTGTATAAAAAGCAGCAGTAATATAATGGTATATTTTTTTATTTTTAAAAAAAAAAAGGAATCATTTTTGGTTTAAATAAAAAGATAACATTGTCAAAGTCATTGAGAGTTAGTGACAGTGTCAATAAATCTACAATGGATAAATAGTACACAACATTTTATATTGTGAAATAATTATCACCAAATGAGTCAATCGTATTTCAATTAAAAATCCTGTACTTTAATGTTCTCTCATTAATTCTCGAGGTATTATAGGTGCGTAAAAATAGAGTGTTTGAGTAATCTTAAAAGTAGGACATAAGGCAGAATCCTACCAAGGTATACAACATGACAATTGTACACACATGCATATTTTTGTTTTCATTTTCATAATATTGCTAACAATATATAATACTGTACAGTATTACAATAAATGTAGTTATACATGTATATACAAAAACACAGAAAGGAAAAAAAACAACAGATATTAAATTCCGGTTTTTGATAAACTGATATATACATGTGTTACATGTACTGAAAGGCTACATCAATTAACCCAATGATTTTAACAGTGTGAGAAAAAATGTCACTGTTTAAAATATAGATTTACTTTCAACTGCCTATTTGGCAGAAAAGTTAATTTAAAAATAGTACCTCAGCCAGATAAACAGTGGCATTTATGCTTAACCTTTATTTAATGAAATGATAAATAATAATTTATAAGGCAACAATTTCAAATTGATTATCATCCACTTCAAGCGGTAAATTGACATGATGACCATAGGTTGCACAGGGATGAAGATGAATGAAATTTATCCTACTCCAAACCAAAGCCTTCAGCGTTGTTGATGGCAGTCAAGAGTTTCTGTTTAAGAATTTTCTTGCTCTTGTAAGGGGGAAGAACCAACTGGTTGAAACAGGTGTGAGACATGGGCAATCTGTTCATGGATATATAAATTAACTTAAGTCATATGAATACTACATAATTTATTGTTTTTTTTTTCAATGGGCATTTAAACCAATAAAATATGTGAATAGACTTGCAAATACATTTTATGCTACATTTATTTGTTATAAAATCTCTTTGTGATAATGGTTAGTACAAAAGCCTACCAACACAGAGATGTGTGATTCCTGGTAATCGATTAATAACTGTTTCAGTCTTATGCTGAGGGATGGGCTTAGCCAGATTTTTTTAACCCTCATGACACCAGACAGCACAGTAATCATAGCTAATGGCTTATCCATTAACTTAGTGGTCACAGAGGGCACTTTATTTGCCACCATCCAGGGGTAGCATTTTCCATCCATTATTGCTTTAAAACATCGAAATGGGGGATTTTTCGGATTTTGCCCCAGGAACTACTAAAACTTTACTTTCACTGCAAAAATAGATCAATGAAAAGAAACTGATTTTTATTTCAAAACATCACTTACAGACTAGTATCGTCAATCCTAGATATTTTAAAGGTCATTTCACCCATGCCTCCAATAGGAATTCTGTCACTTCCTGTAGCAAAGAGCAGAAGCCTTTTCTGTATCTCTATGGGCAGATGAAGAACCACATCCCAAAAATACCTTATGTTCACATAAAAAAAAAAAAACAACAAATATAAATTTGTTTCAAAAACACCAATAGAAAATATTTTAGTTATGGGAATTAAACATCTGTTTAACTTTCATAATAAGTAAATAAAGCCTTACTTTATTGTGGGCTCATTTGAGCTGAAGCCATCATAAACTGTAACTTTCATAAGTTCTTCCATTACTAGGTTTGGGCTACCACAGACTAAAGTTTCTACTTCTTCTGGTCTGAGCATCTTCAGGTGGCAAATAAAACATTAAATAGATGTTCGTTAAGTAGCATATTACATGTATACCTTATAGATTTATAGTTGTTAAAACCCACAAAAAAAAAACCTCTACAAAATGATATATGAATCCTCCCCACCTAATCTTTTTCTGTTAGTCGATATGTAAACATTTTCTAGTACAATTATTCTTAATGAAAATAAGCATTCAATTAGAAACTACCACATGAAATATGTTTCTACACAATGTAAACGATTGTCAACCTTAGAGTCCTGGGTTCAATCCTCTGTGAGGACTCGGTGAAATTTGGTGCAAAGTCGTCCTACAAGTCCACCCTGCTTTAAAAGTAGTGGCGGCTGGGCGTTGTGCTAACCACACAATCCCTTCATATGCCAAGGTTATAGAAACATATTCTACACTTCATCTGCCTCAATGGCCCATTAGGGCTAAGGGAACTTTACTTTTTTTTTTACAATGTAAAAAGTAGAAAAAAACATTTCAAACTTTTTTAAGCCTGTGACTATTTTTAGTCATATTTTATAATTTAAACTAGAATTGTGACTGATTCTTTAACTAATGATTATGTATGAATGTTAAATATGTAAGAGAAACAAATTAAGCTGAATTCATGTCAAGACGTCAGAGTAAAAAAACCCATTATTACTGATAGCAGTGACACATGGATAAAAGCAATAACTAGAGTTAGCATTTCTCAGCTTCACCATTCTTTTTTTTTTTTTTTTTTACTATTTTTGACCATGGAAGTTCTGGAAATATTGTACTTTTTAAAGAATTATTTTGCACAGATTAAAAAAATATACACAGCTTTTTTTTTAATCAAACTTACAATAAGAGCATTCGATGCACAGACACTGTGGAACCCATGATAGAAAGCTTGAAACTGGGCATAGATGGACGTATTGATTAACCACTCTGTGTATAACTGAACAAACTCTGCAAATTTGGTATTGGGGGAAAAAGAAAGTTTTAATGCCTTCTTTTAAAGTTTTGAATATTCTTAATTTTGTTCTAATAATTATTAAAAAAATAAAATGTTGCAATGAACACTGCTAAAGAAAAAAGTATTATAAATTTGCCAACCTTTCCTGTTGTTATTTGTAACTGGAATATTTGCCCCACCCGGTTTCAAGGCTACTGTCTTGGTGTCACCCAGTAGGGATGACTGGACAACCTTTTTAAATTGAAATCAAAATAAATTGTCATTATTATTATACACGCATTGAAATTGTTTCAGAGTATACCTAAATATACACACACAAAAATAATCACAAGTAATAATGTAAAATAAGATCATACACAAGAGAATGGCTTGTAAATTTATACTCTCAAACCAGCTATTGAAAAATATATATTGTTTAGAAGAAATGGAGAACAGAAACTGTTATGACAAAACAAAGGATAAGAGGCTAATTGATCCTGATCTGGACCAGGCTAAATGAGGATTAACTCCTCCACTATTTTAAAAAACTGTTATATAACAGCAACTCAAGTTCCAGTGTCAAAAAGAATCAATCCCATTAAATTTGAAAAAAAAAACAAAAAACTTTTGCTTTTCATTCAAACAATTGTGCATAGCAAAGCTAAGCCCAATAATTATAAAAAAAATATATACATTTCAGTTTGATGCATTGGAATACATGTATAATGAAATATTACAATGACTAGTATTAGTAGAGTTATTTTTTTAAATCACTTTATTTGGTTTCTAAATAATAAATCTCTTGAATGCAAATGAGAAAAAAAAGGTTACCTCAAAAGTAAGACAAAAAATTTCTTCCACATCTCCATCATAATCCAATAAATCTTGCAGGCCTTTGGTTACCTCCTGAATAATAAGACGTAATTTTACAATCGATTTTCTTTAATAATATTGTTAATTTTGTTTTCTAAAACTGAAAAAGGTAACGAGTATAAAAAAAGGATTTACATATCAAAACAACTCGAAGTGTACTTAGTTATAAATACATTTACTTTATAAGAGACTAAATAATAACATAACAATAAAAATTTGGTATTTACTTTGCAGAACAAAACTATTGGAATAATAAATTTAAACATGTATATTGCACTTTTCTTAGATAAAGTTAAGAGGTTAGTTTCAAGTACTTTTAAGTCATTATTTAAATGTACAAGTTTAACCCTTTATCTGATCAAAAATTGTTAACTAAATAGTTAATCTGCAGAGTATTAGGTTTTTTTAAATAAGAAATAAATATTTTAACTTACACATTTTACCTTTAATAAAAATCAAGTCTTGTTAAGTATTTATCTGAGCTTACAGATTATTTGCTAATAACTTACAGGCTTCACCCCTTTCAGATCATGTAATGTTACATTACAAACACCAACTACTGCTCTAGGGTTGTTGAATGGAACCACAGCAGGAGATAGCAGCTTACGATAACAGACAGATGGAAATCTAATATCAAGATTGATCGAATTGTAAACAGCCAAGCCCATGAGCTGTAAAACTCAGTTATGGAACAAAGGCACTGTGTTGATTGGGTTTAATTTATCAGCTTTTGAAAGGACTATCATGGACAAAAAAATAACACCAAAATAGATTTTTTATGAAAGGATACAACGCCAACAAGGTTGAATTCTTGATAGTTGTCACAAGGGGTTGGGCTAAACCAATGTACACCTGCCTGTTTGTCATAAGTAAACATGCCTTAGGAAATAAAAGAACGAGAAAGATGCTGACAAAATATCATAGAATAGCCAAAAATACAAAAGAAAGTTCAAAAGTAATACTTATAACACAAAATGAATTTGCTGTAAAAGTCTCACCATAATTAGGCATAAATATCTGTCTTATTAATAAAAGAAACCATTCTTTGGTCAGTCCACCCATGTCCAATCCTGGCTCACCAGTAAAGGAGACTTTCAATTTTTTCTTAAGGTCATGCTGCTTCTTCGCTATCTGAAAGAAAAAAAATACAGTAATTAATTAAAATAATACAGGCT
This sequence comes from Bulinus truncatus, assembly GCA_021962125.1. Lineage (NCBI taxonomy): Eukaryota > Metazoa > Mollusca > Gastropoda > Planorbidae > Bulinus > Bulinus truncatus. The sequence goes on from JAGDYQ010000002.1 coordinate 15,836,083, forward strand.
ATATGAAAAAGAAAAAAATCTTAAGATGCCGAATGAATTTCTCTTTAAAATCGGGAAAAAAAAACCAACCACTCAAAAAAAATTAATCATCTCTAAACTAAAATAAAAAAATTCACATATATTTACCTCACTTAATGAGTCTGACACCAAGTGAGACCGCCTCACAGTTAAATTAAGAAACAACATGCCAATATCAGGCAGCTGACGTCGTTGAACTTTGGCGACAAGACTTTTCTGCATTGATAACATTTGTTAACAGTTGATTAACATAGTTGGTTTTATTTGTATAGATTTTGACAGATGAGAGATTTATAAAGTGTATGAATTCAACTGATTCCCTACTAAAGTCTAAACTGACCTTCTCTGTCAGATACAGCGGGGTTCACCTGTTTTTTGGAGATACTCTATGACATTGTTTGGCTAGTATAATGCTCAGCCACATCAACTTTCCTTTTTTGGGTAGACTTGAGGACATTGATTAGACCCAATAAAAGGCCAGTCACTTACCAGGACTCCAAACTGAGACCTTCAGGTTTGCAGTCCAGTGCTCTAGAACACTGTTATCCCATTCCTTAATCTACTTTCCATCGAGATATTTGAATAAAAGGGAATTATTAGTAGTACATAACCGTTGTTTATCCCAAACTTCCAGAGACACCAGTACAAACTCACTGAAAAGGACGCAGCATAGTTTTCCTCAGACTGAAGCTATAACAGTCAATCAGTAGTATGGTTTTCCTCAGACTGAAGCTATAATGGTCAATCAGTAATGGATACACTATTTTTTTTGAGTAGGCTGTTTAAAAAATCCTTGTTTTTAGTAGCAGGCATAAGTGAATACTGTGTTTTTATGAATGATCGCTGATTTCAACAGAACAGTGTCATAATTTGTCAAACTATTTCCTTTCGAAATCAGTTATATCTAAAGATGGGGATGAGCTTTCAAATGAGTTGAGCATTGAACTAGCCACACAATCTCATAGAATAGTTGTGGCTATAGAAACCAATGAACTGGACTCAATCGAAACCCGATGGTCCATATAGGCTTTTAAGAAACTTTACATTTTTTTTTATATCTCAAGATGTAACCATTGAAAATCCAGTTTCAATACACAAACTTGAGAATTTCTTAAATGTATTAAGGCTTCTAATATATGTACTTTTATATCAAGTTGATACATTTTTCATTGAGCTTATATTGCTTAAAAACTTGAGGTTTTAGTATCCTTGTAATAGAAAGCATCATTGGATTCAGGGAAAGGTTCCCAAACTTTTCACCTTCACGTGAGAAAAAAAAATGCACAGTTGAATAACAATTGAATTTATTTTTTCTTTTCTCGTATATAAACCAATAATAATAAACCACAAATAAAATTCATTCATAATAAAAACAATTCATTATGTTAAGATGACAGATCATCATAATTTGTGTCCCTGGTTGTTAAATTCAATCTACATTTCAACATATCAACATCAATTTTACCAGCCGAACTTTTTATAAACTCATGAAGAGAGGGATCACTTCTCCATGACCAACTCTCTTTTGTTACAGATTTAATTTTGCCATGGCAAGATTAACTTTATCTTAAATGTGAAACAATGAAATTTCTTTGCCTGGTAAAGAAAAGTCAAGACTATTTGAAAAGAGAATATATCTGCTATGTATGTCAATTTACACAGCCTTTCCCAGTCATGTAAACAGTTTAAACAGCAAATGACACTTCTTTGTTTTTAATGACAGAAATCAGATTAAGACATTTCAACGTTTTACATATGCACTACATTGTTGAACTGAAATAAATTTCAAATTTTTTTTTTTACACAACAGTACAGAAAAGGGTTATTGTTACATAATAATTTAATTTTTTTACAATAAGCAAGATGTTTTTTAAAAAAGAGTTAGAATACATTTATCCAAAAGGCGATAAAAAAATTAATTAACAGTAATAATAATAGGCATACTAACCCTGGCCATAATAATCATTTGTTGCTCCGAGTCTTTCTGTAATATTGACTTTTTAGCAGCAATGCTCAAAATAAATGGGTACTGGCAAAAGGAAAATCTGAGAAACATTGCATCACAAAAACACATTATTTCCCCTTTAAAAAAAAATCAATAACCTTTTTGGATCTAGTGACAAGCAAGGCTATTTGAAACCAGTTACTATCAACATGATATAAAATAAAAATCTTCAAGGAAGCATCTATAATTCAACATACCCAGCATGAGAGCTTGGGTTCTGCCAAGCATAGTACTCGGCCATCAAGTCAAGGTGATCCAGAGTGCTATTGTAGAAGTCTGTGTACTGAACCAGTGACGGCAAAACCAAATTGTTTGCCGCATCTTTTGGAACATGGAAAGCATTTTTAATGTTACATTAAATACAAATTCATAAAAACTCAAAATATTCATCTTTATGGATGTTACTACTATTCAACATGTTATTTACTAATTGTTTAATTTTTTAAAATTAGAACTAGTGAAGATGATGAATTATCATTGAGATGTGGATAAGGCAGAAAAATGTATCCAGCAAACAATGACATATATCAATTTTTTTTTTCACTGACTTACTAAATAATGCAAGCACTTTTGTAGCACTTGGAATCCACCAAGAGCATTTAGCCATTGGAGGTAATTCACCTGAATTAGGTGGAAACAATCTCACAGAGATAAAATTGTGTATTCTCTCAATGACAGCTGCAAACCTCTCACTCGGCAATCTGGACATTTAAATAAAAAAAAACAACAGTTTCATCCAAATGTACAAAGAATGTATTGAAGAATTAAAAGCTAAACAATTTCAACAATGAGAAATTAAAACCATCTGCAATTTTATTAATACAGCAAATTCTTGACTATCTTTGACTCCACATTATCTAGCTTACATAAGATTATACTTCATATTTTAATAAAATGGGGTTTTGGAATAAAGAATGCACATTAGGCCAGATAATCAAAAGTCTAGTATATTATTAAAAAAATATCGTCAGGTTTTCCTTTCCATTTGTAACATGGAGAAAGATGGAGAAAAATACATAAGTCAGGTTTTCCTTTCCATTTGTAACATGGAGAAAGATGGAGAAAAATACACAAGTCAGGTTTTCTTTCACCTTTTAATCCAGTGCACCAGGTAGTGATGGTCATGGTCAGACAAGGCGGCGACTTGTCTCAGCAGGTGAGCAAATATCACATAGGTTGACTGACTTCGGAACTGAGTGTTCTGAGACGCCAAGAGTAATACTGAACTCATTTTAAGATCACAGTTATCAACAATTAAGTCAAAACTAAGGAAATTAACCAGTTTAGATCAGCCATGGGAAAATTACAGCCCGCTGGCCGAATATGGCCCGCCGGTCGGTTTAATCTGGCCCACCACTTGTTTCAGCATTAGCCTTTTATGTTATGTAGTTTACATTTAATGTATATTAATTGATTAGTTACGGGTTCCCAGTGATTTCAACCCCCCCGACAGCAGTTCGACTCCTGAATATAGGCAGCATAACTTAATAATGTATTGTTCTTAAATTTTGTATAAGTGCATTTTTTATTGCATGTTCTTTATTTTCAATTGTCAATATATGAATCAAGAGTTTATCATAACTGCTTGATACTCTTTGTGTTTTTAATGAAATATATTATTTTAAACAAAATTGAAACAAGTATAATATTTTATATGAAATTAATACAAATATAACATAGAAAAAACTTAAAACACATTTTGAAACAAAAATAAAACACATTGACTACTAGTTTAATTTAGTATAAAATAATTCTGTTCTGAATGAAAACATTAAACATTTATTAAGAAGTAGTGTACTAATGATGTGGTAGTAGAGCCTGTGAATATAGAACAAAGGGTTTGGATTTTGAAAATATGGATTATGTCCTTTAGTTTTCACTAAGTTCTAAGTGTAAAGAATGTAAAGTTAGCAAGACTTAATAAAGTAAAGTTCCCTTAGCCCTAAGGGGCCATCAGGGCAGTTGAAGTGTAGAATTCATCTGTTTCTACAACCTCTGCATATGAAGGGATTGTGTGGTTAACACAAAGATAATCCACCTTTACTACCCGAACTTAAGCCAGGTACCCATTTAAAGCTGGGTGGACTTGTGGGACAACTTTGCACTAAATTTCACCTGGAAAAAATTCCATGGTTCTCACTGAGGATCAAACAGAGGATCCTCAGGTCGACAGTTGAGTATCTGCACCACTTGGCCATCTGTCCAAGCAAGACTTAATAGTTACTATCAAATCAATTAGTATTCATACAAGATGAAATATAACTGGACATATAATACTAAAAAAATAATAATCAGGAATTAATTTTTAAAATTTACCTGAAGTAATATAAAAAATGCCCGTAGATCATCTTTGGAATAAAACCTGGAAATGAAAAAAATTTGTTATTTAGATTTAAACATAAAAATATTATAAGGTAAACATCAGGAAATGGTTAAACGAAAAATATGTATCAGCAAAGGGAAAATCAACATATACATATGACATAAAAGAAAATAGTAAAAGTAACTGCCAAAATAAAAAATGAAATTTAAGATTAAAAACTTGCAGGAATCAGGAATGAAAGATAATAACCAAAAAGATTACCAAAAATTGTTTCCTAAGATAATATGCAGAAAAGCAAAACAGAAAAAATTAAAGACCCATGACTGTCTTACCATAGTCTTCCATCATGACTCCTAACATTTCAAAGCAGCATTAAAGTAAAAAGTAAAAAAGTTGTTATAACACCGTTTGCTTTTTCTCTCATGTCATATTAATCTTGACATGCTACCCGTTTATCCCTAATGAAACTTCACCTTCAGTGCATTTACAGACTTTCACAAACATACACCATATATAGTTTCAGAAACCACACAAAAGAACTAATAATTGGCAAATGAAGTATGGCACTCATTTCAATAACCATACACAAAACTGCTTCTCGACAAATCTCAATGAAAATTATTTGTTTACATTATTTTATGTAGAAAAAAAAAACACCACATCTTTTCTAACAATTTAAGCACAGATTAAAAACTATTTCACCTTTTATCTTTTAACAATGAATTAATTATTGCTTTCAGGACTTCTTTCTGGAGACCTTGCGGCTAGAGAAAAAAATTTAAAGAGGGAAAAAAAAAAGCATAATTCATTATCAATAATTATTAAATCAAAAATATCTCAAAATAAATATTAATTATGACAATCATTGAATTTTGTGTGCCACTGGTTTTGGCATGTGTTGTGGGTAGTACTTTAATATAATAATGCATACTTTATGCCTGGATTTTAGGACAATCCAGATTTCAATATTTCGAATAGTGACGTAGAATGGTCAAGAGTAGTAAAAAAAAAATCAAACTATTATTATTATTGATTTTTTTAAAAATATGTATGTAACTTAAAGGTAATGTAAAAATAAAAATTAAAATCATTGTAAGTTAAGCTATAGTTCTTATGAAAAAAAGGAATTGCAAATGATTTGCTGGGTGAACCATGTATTTACTAATAAACAAAAATAAAATAAATTGATGATGGTGATGCCAATAGGAGACTAGAAAACAGCTGCAGAAGTGGGTAAACAATCAAACAAGATCCATTGATATCTCAACTAGCAAGGACTAAAATAAATTTGGAACATGGCAAACTTTGTTTCCTTTCTTAGTTTTATTTTGTTTAGTCCATGAGAAATGTTACAATATTTCTTTACATCCATTTGGGCTTTTTAGCCATATATCACTGACTCAACAAACCACCTAATTTCTTATAACCTAGCTTTATTGGCTTACATGCCCAGCCACTTGCTAAGGGACCTTTGTATTCAGGGAAAATACTATTGATTGCTCCACAGCAGAAGCCGAATGTACATATTGACACAGGGTGAGTTTTAAACACATTGATTTTCAGGGCAAAGTTTGTCTGTTTTTAAAGTGCTGACTGACACAGCATGAGGATTCAGATTTTAAAAAAAAGCGACCAGACAACTCTCTTCATTATCCAATGGCGTTATTTGTATTTGACAAATGTTACTGTGCCAAGGTGGATTAGTAAACAATCAATTTATGTCCTTCCTATAGCACTATTCGATTTTTACATATCATGTAATGTGAGAAAAATACTTCAGACAACTTTTAACTTGGAATAATTAGGATTATCTGAATTCTATTAAAATTAATTAACTATACTATGATTTGATAACAGGACTTAATCATTTTGATAGCTTCAGTTAGACTGACATGAAAGCTAATTAAAAAATAAATTATAGTATGATTAATTATACAAGAATAAAGGAAAAATGAATAGAATGTCAACATTTTTTTTAAATTAAAAGATTTGATATAAATTGTTATCCAGTATCTAAACAGTTTTGACAGCCAATTAGAATATGACAGCTATGAATCAGTTCTAATTTTTTCATTGAGAAAAACATCAGAGCTTACAAAAATGCTTTAGGATTTTAACACAACTAAGCCGCCTTGCAGCTGTGTGATAAGACAAGTCAAAGAGTTAATATCTTAAAGAAAATCCTGGAACTATTGGGGACTAAGTGCATGCCCCCATATGAAGTTCAAAGCAGAAACAACTGGTTTTAGGATACAAGAAATATCTAAGTCTTTCACACACTGTGCTTCCTGACTTATGATGCAGTGAATGAACAAAAGGCCTGGAATTTTGAGTCTTCCAACTGAGTCTTATTTGCCCCACATTTTTCTTTTCTTAGTAACCATAAGCCTACATCCTATAATACACACGATTCCCTTTTCATATCTAGCATTCAGATGTTCCTTCTTTCTCTCCCGCAAACAATAGGATTATATATGGCTAAAATCACCAGCTTGGTGCCAGTGATTTATTAATCCTAAATACCTATAATGTAGATTGGAGAAGTGCTGTCTTAACTAGTGACATCCAATACTAAATTTATCAGCATTTCACTAAGCAGGTCAAACACTAATAATAATATACATCCCGCCCCATATTCCCTAATTGTTTTTTTTTATGGTGAACAGCATATTTCTAGCCCCCTCCCTTAGTTACCCCTTTTACCACCATAAAAAGGATGTCTAGGTATGCTAATCCAGTATACTTGTCACCCGATAACTCCACGGGCACAACGGTAAAACATGCATCAAGTTACAGCCAAGTCATAATCCCAATCCCTCAACATTGCAACATCATAACAATATTATAAATTTGTAACATTAAATGAATCTATAACTAATAAAATATTATTAGCGAAGATCTCCCAAGCATTCCAAACGTAGTGTAATTTCACATGTATCACAAGCTCACTTGTTACAAAGTTTTATCAAGCTAAATGCTTAGCTCTGGCCTGCTGCCCATAGTTTGGTGACGCCTGGTTTAAAGGATCTAAGAGATAAACATCTCATCCTTGCAGGGAATTTAAAATAAAAAACTAGTATTAACCAAATATTCTTTTCAAAAAAAAAAAAAAAGTGGCTGTTGGATAAAAATGGATTCCTATCTATCTCACTACCAGAGCCCTCAGGATTTTTTAAGTGTCCTGAGCAAAAACTGCTATCAAGGCCTACTCTTGCAAATCTTGAGCCCCAAATAATCTTGGACAACTAGGCCCCTTAGACTCTTCCCCCTCCACTGTTGCTATTTTAGCTCTGGCTCCCTAAAGAGTGCTTGGGGCAGGACTGACTGCTAGCAATGTAGGCTGACCAGAATGTGAAATTCACCCATATTATTTTGTTTGAAATTAGTAAGCAACTCTATAAAGTATCTTAATGGTTCAGAAATAAAAAAAAAATGTAAAAAACAGCAGAGCAAACTTTCATTTTGTTTTAAAGGATTACGGCTGAAAGGAAGTCACCTCAGAAGGCTCCTTTAGAGGAGTGGGGGGGGGGGTTGTCTAGTTTTCTTGCCCATGAAAGGGGCACTACCCACTAGCACCAAATATCTATGGAACTCAAATTGTAAATGTATAGATGTTTTAGGTCGTACAAAAAATGTCAGGTATCAATAAATGCTTTCTTGGTTATGAAGGTAAATTTAAAACTTACTAATATTTCCGAGACATAACAAAAACAAAAAAATTAAATGAAAACTATCGACTTTAATAAAAGAATAGTTGATAACTTTTTTAATATATGTTTCAAAATGAAAAGAAACATTGGGGGGGTGCAGGCAACAAAGGATTAGGAAATTTTTCTTTAAATTGATCTTTTATTCCCTGTGATATTTAAAAAAATAATTGAAATAAAGTAAATATTTAAAAAAAAAACTATCAGCAAAAGACAATAGTGAAATCAATAAATCAATATGGGCCAATGACGGTGGAATTGGAAAGTGAAATGTGGAAGAAGGACAGAGCATGTAGTATTGATTTTATTTTTTTTTAACACCACTTGTACAGTGGCACAACAATGGGCAGAGATGGATTTAGTTTCTGGAGCTGCTTGCCATTATTTATAAGTCTTCTTATTAGCCTTCCGGAGGGCAGAATTTCAAAGATATGCCTGCTTAGCCAAATGCATGTAATGTGAATCTGACAGCTTTGAGAATAGTTGTCACAATACAAAATTTTTAGTTTAGGAGCCCAGCGTTTAGACACTCATATAATTTTTTCTCATCAACAGAAAAAAAAAAATTCATTGAATAAAAAAACAAAATATATTGATAATGTGGCCTAAGACACATCATATGTGGCACATACACATTTTTTAAAACAGCTAATATTTTCTTTATATATTGAAATATATGTACGCATTTGTATATTAGAAAAAAAAATCATCAGCAAAAACCTATAAGCATCAAACATTTTACAATTTCTAGTTGGTAAACGTCACCGATGTTCATAAAAAACAGATCAAGTCAGTTGCTGTAAAAAGTGTCAAGTATAACATCTTAAATTGATAACCGACTTAAAAAAAAAACTTGAAAATCATCATTGGTGGTGATCTTAACTGTGGGCTTTTCAAATGAACTAGGTACCCATTTAATGGGTATTTTCTGAACCAGTGAAATACACAGAAAAAATGACATCTCTACATTTTGCCCATAACCCCTTAATTAATTATTACTTACAGAATAAAAATCAATAAGTGCTATCAGGTTTCGTTTGTTGACCTACAGCGTTGAACCAGTTATTACATCTATATTGATTTAAATTATTACAAAAATAGCCTCTAAACACATTAAAAAAAATTAATTAAACAGAAGAAACATACTATTTAACTGTGAAGAATCATGTATCCAACTGCTGCACTTTTTGTAACTTTTACCCAAGCTTCATATATTTTAAATTTAGATTGAAAACCCCAAGCAAAAGCCTTTTGTAAATAGAAGACAATATCCCCCATTTTGAAAGTCTCAAATGTTATTGATGATTTCTCGTACTTGTTAGATATGCCAAAATCCTTTTATCTTAAATGGAGACCCCATATAAAATTAAATTACAAGAAATAAAGACATCTGAAAAGACATTCAATACTCTGAAAACAAAAGTACTAGTAAAGGTAAAGCCTACACTGACCATTAGGTTCAGATGAAATAGAGTTCATCTGCTACAACTATTCTATGGGATTGTGTGGCTAGTACAATGCCCAACCACCTTTACTTTCCTAAAATGATGTTGGGCACCCATTTGTAAGCTGGGTGGACTAAGGACATCGATTGGACTTGAGAAAAGTCCTGGCACTCTCTGGGGCCCGAACTCCAGACCTTCCAGTATGCAGTCAATCGCTCTACCACAATGCCACCACTTCCCTCAAAAGTACTAGGGTTGTCCTATATATATATATATATATAAAAGGCTCCTTTTCTTTAGATAAAAGTTTCACTTGTAATAATTTTTTTTAGCTTAAATATGAAGGGATACTGAAAACTTACTGTGCTGACAAGTACATCATAAACCAAATTTAAATAGTCAAATTTCACGCCAGGGTCATCAATTGTCTTATACTCTTTTGTTGGATCTTTCTGGAATACAGAAGAAATTTAATCTTCTCAGAAAATGGAGATAAAATATTTGGCATTTTTGTCAGAAGAAAGGTGAAAATATCATAAACTATTCTAGAGGCTTACCTTAAAGAAGGTATTGAGCTCATCAAAAGAATCAAAAGCCGTAGTATAAAAGTCTAACAATGAACGCCAGTTGCCAGATTTTTTGGCAGCTAAAAAGTCTTCTCTGTATGAAAATAATTACACAAATTAATTTCTAAATAAATAAAAAAGTACATAACATATTCAAAGGAAAAAAGAACAACAAATGATTTTTATCTGATGGATACCACTGAATACAAAGTAAAGCCTTACTTTAATCCATCAGCAGATTTGGAGTGAATGTCCAATGTCTTATGAATTCCATCACCTGAGGAATCTACAGACCAACTTAAAGGGTGAGAACTACTAGAACTTCTACTATTCAAAGTTGGGCTAATTATTCTGGATGAATGTCCATCTCTGCTGATTATAAGGTGACCAGCATCCCCATGTGATTGCTGACTGTTGTGGTGTACTTTATGGTGAATACAGTTGGGTCCACAAGGCTCATTAATACGCGGGGAGTATTCCTCCCCTTCATGCTTTCCTCCATGGAAGCTATTAGCATAAGACACCTTGGGATTCCTATTTGGTGTCAGAAGTGGGCCTGTCTCAATAGGTGGGAGAGAGTCCTTGAGACCACCAGTTTCTGAGTCTTCAGCAGAGCCTCTTGTTGGTCGCCTGTTACCAGGGGATAGGTTTTGAAAGAAGTTTGTAACTGTATGTAACCTCCTGCCACCCTCATCAGTTCGGTGTGAAGAATGCTTTTGAGATAAAATAAATACAATACGATCTTAAAAACCATTTTTATTTGTAGTCATTAAGCAGTAGATACTGTGATGATTTTATTTGACTGTACGTGAAACATTACAGTATGAAAATTATTTGTAACTACAGAATAATACAAAAAATGAACTAAATTATAATTAAAAAAAAAAAAAAGATTTTTTGTGTTTTGTTTTACTAGTAAATACAACTTTAAAACCATAGCTTGAAAACGAGACAAGGCATCTTTTGGCAACAATTTCCCAAAGTATGTATTTTCTACAAGATCTGCATTTAAATTCATTTTAATAACTTTGGACAGCTATTTGCACTGAGCCGTTTAATAATAAAATGAAAATTACCGCCAGTGCTCGGCATTAAATTCTATTCAGGCCGTTAAAGCTGAAAGGACTCAAACTTTTTTCTTCATTTGAATAACAGTTGTTGAAAAATGTAAAATTCTTAAAATAAGAAGGGTATTAAAGAAATCTTCTCACTACCTCGAGGACATTCCATTGTAAAGAAATTATCATAACCATTACTGTTACAAAACAATGAAATTTATACAAATAAAGGCAGTGTTAAAAACAAACTACTGAATTCATTGACCTGATCAATTTAATGGTATATATCTGAAAAATAATGTTCACTCACTGGTTTTCTTTGGTTTAGGCTCACATGCTCATTTTGAGACTGTCTATTTCGGTGATAGTTTGTGGCGATATCAGCTGCTTCCTTACTGTAAAAATTACCACATTTAGGGCAAATAGTTCTTTTCTTCCCAGGTGTCTGAATAACAGAGTAATCACATGTAGGACAAGTAACTAAAGCATCTGATCTGTCACCACTGGATGCCATAAGGTTACTTAGTATTGCCGTCGCCAGTTTTAATTTAGCTTATGAAGAGCTCAATACAAGTTAGACATTTTCTCCATTGTAGTCTTAAGTTTTGAAGATTTGTATTTACAATCAATAAAATGAAGATACATTTTTGTAGTAAAAAATGTCATACATAGTATGTCAATGTGATTTCTGTCTTCCTTTTTTTATGTTCAAATTATTCAATGATGAATAGGTGATGTCTTGATTTTATAGTAGACCTGGAGAAGACAGGGTGGATATAAGTTAGAAAATGCTAAAATGTTTGAATGGGAGGAGGGGCTGAATATTTAATAATTATTGCATAATTATTTCAACTAAATCATATTCTCTTTAAATTAGTTCTATGGATAAAAATGTTATTAAAAACATGCAATAATAATAGATAAATAATAGAAAAGATGACTATAGCAATAAAAATAAAGAATATAATGTAACTAAAGTATTCAGATATCAATAAAATAAGTTGAAAAAAAAAATTGTTTTAGAAAAATAACATTCAAATCAAAGAATTCAAATCAAAATTCATTTCAAACTATTTTTTCTCAAGGGACCAATAAAATAAATTTCACAATAAAATTACTGCCAAGAATTGACAAATATCCCAGAAGTTTTTATGTGAGGGAGAAAATATAAAATTGTAAAAAAAAAAATAAAATTAAAAAAATAAATTATTTACAATTTCAATCAACATTACAAAAACGTTACATAGAGAACCACTTACAACTAGGCTGACAAATAGATTTTACTTCTGTCTAACTCTAAGTGACAAGTTTACAACGAGACTGAGTTGAAGACAAAGATGTCAAAGGCTATCTATCAAGGATAACAAAAAGAAAGAACTTACCATCATTTTAAACATTTATAAGTAGACAATGGTTTAAATTGACATGCATTTTAGTGTACTGTTTGAAATTATAAAATTTTAAGTCAATTTCGTAATTCCAAATAATAGTTTGCAACAGCTTATAACTGAATTTATGATTTTTAGTAAACTTATTATTAGGTAGTTTGATAAATTCAAAATAGATATGTTAAAAAAAACATATAGCTGAATAGATCTGATTAGTAGATTCCAACAACACATCATTTGAGAATTTATCTCAATTAGAAGTAAGTTATGAATATTTTAGTGTCCATTTTATTTTTAATATCGAGCATATAGGAAAACTTGTGACCGAAATTTTTTAAATTCTACTTTAAATTATCATAATGTAAAGGTTAAATTTCAAAATTTTACCATGACTTAATGATAAACGTAGATGTTGGGACAGAAAATAAATAATATTTTATATGTTGACATAAAAAGTATTAATTTTAACTTGTTGAAACACAGTAAAATCCGTAAAATCCAAAGTTGAAAGACGACAAATCATTGAAAAATGTTTACAAATGAAAACTATTCAAGTTAAGCACCATCTTTTGTAATAAAACAGTTTGATATATATACTTCATTTAAAAAAAAAAAATTTGTGGGTAAATTTTATCTTTAAGAATATGAAGATTATTTTTTACTTGCAAAAAAAAAATTATATTATATGCCATGCATCAAAACGTATTGAGGTGAAAATTATAAAAAATATTATTGTGTTTTGTCAAACATCATTCATAGCATCAGTTTTATAAAAGCTCTGACACAAATCTTATTTAATCTATTTTTTCAGTACAAAGGTCAAAGCTAACAAACTATATTCCATGT